>JAPQRN010000005.1:13853948-13883387 GCA_037367275.1 Coranthus polyacanthus | reverse complement strand
AAAATTCTGTTTTTGATTTATGTTGAATGCACAGAAGGGTTGCGCATATTATCATGAAAATAGATGCAGGGAGACAAACATTGCAGGTGACAGTAATTTGCTTCTGGCTATGTATTCATGTAATCGGACTCATAGGCAGAACTATATGCATGCCCCAGTGTGTAATGCATGTGTGTGTGTGTGTGTGTGAGTCTCTTTCTAAATAGCTTCCCACCCAAGGGAGATTTCTATCAGCTGGTAACTGAGTCATCTGACCTGTGGAATGAATCGGACTGTCCTGCTGCTGTTTTATCCAGGACTCTTACACAATATTATAGCCTTTCAGTAGTCGTGTCGCAATTCAGAGGCTGAATGCTCTGACGTCTGCATTTCTAGACTGAACACATCAGGGTGGATCAGCGAGGTCTGTTCCATTTAGAAGCCTCTTTCAAATGAAACAGACAAATGCAGCCCTTTTTGGGAGCCACAATTTTAAAGAAGCAAATGGTGTTTTATTTGCAGACCAGAAACCTCACTGTACATACTTGCAAAACCTTTGCACAAGTCGTGCAGGAAGTAGAGTGTCCTTTATGTCGTAAAGTGGAAAGTAATTGAAAAAAACAACAGTTATGCGGATGGTTTCAGTTCAAACATAGTACATCTAATGTGGTGTGCACATTTAAAACACACAGGATTCCCAAGCTACTTTCAAGGGTTTATTCTCTTTTCAGAGGTTATCAGATACATGGATGATTTTCTGTACAAATAAACAAATATACAAAGACATAAATAAGTACAATTATAAGTCACAGCAAACACTGCTGCTGTTAAATCGTTTGTCATGAGTTTGCCAATTAACTTCAGAATCTTTCTTTTACCTTAACTATACTGTTGTTGACTTGCCTGGATAGAAAGAAGAAATCTTAAGGCCTAATTAGAAAGGCTGGAGCTTTCATATGAAAGTACAAATATTGACAGTATGAACCTTGTCCCAGTGAACTACTGGTATTTTGTCACCATTTTAAGGGAAGCTTAGCAGTGACTAATGTTCAGCTGTACATGCTGATCAAGAACACCTGAATGCACCACAAATTTAATTTTCTGTTAGACTTTGCTCTCTGGCCTCCAGGCTGCATGTTTTTGGGGCACAAGGACTCAAACAAAGCAGGTATCCTCAGCAGCATCTGGTCATGTGTGAATATTCAACCCAGTTGCCAGAAAAAGAAATTGCCATCGTAAATTTATGCAAACCACGGATTTGTATAATGTCAGCATTTCTTAACCAAAAATACATTTCATATCAACATTTCTCAATACAAGTCGTATTAACGACCCAGTACCAAAGCTTCTTTTTGGCCTTTCCTCAACAGGCAGGAGGTGGTTGTGGTGGAAGGCACATGTACAGAATCCAGGACTCTGGGAAGGCCGAGGTTTACATATTACTAAACACATTGTGAGACATTTTTCATTGGTAGTTGAGTCCACAAAGTCACAAGTTTGCAGACTTTTTTGTTTTAATGCAAGCCCTGATCTCTTTTCTTTAACTAAGCATTGTCAGTGTGTAAACATAGTCTTGAAATTGTTAAATACATGTGGATATATTTTCTAACACTAAAAATTCACGTAAATGTAATTTCTGAGAGACACCATTGAAAAACTCCATGAGTTGTTGAAACACTGAAATATAACACTCCTGCTATACACATATGTGGAAATGTATTTTTGGTATTATAATATATAATATATTTTTGAAGTTATACGTATCCATAGTTTGCAGAAATGTCCGATGGAAACATTTGTTTTAGGGAATGGATTGGAATATCAACCTCATTATTCCCCACAAACCATCTCCTCAGCTCTTCCCTTTTTCTCTCAGGCCGATCTGCTCAACACTTGCAAATGAAGGGACTCAAGGTAAAAGTCACCCCTCCAACCTTTTCTGTCATTTCAGGGGCATTTCTTACCCACACATCTATTACCTCATATTTCTCCTGAGGTGGCAAAACTTTACTCAAGGTTCACCATTCTCTCTGCAGTAATGCCAGTGTCTGTGTAACAATGTTTCAGTTACTGTAAGAGCACCTTTGCTGAGATCCTGTCTCATCTCTGCTGCGTTCCCTCTCCTCGAGCCCTCGCTGTCAGCAGTCACCGGCTTTTAATTGCACAGGGCTTCGGCTTCGGTAATTATGTTGTCAAAAGCAAAAGAGTAGCGAGTGCAAATAATGTATGTGGTACAGGGGTTGGTCTTTCACTGCAAGACTGATCTGTCTTGATCACAGGGCGACATCACTGTGAGAGCAGAAAAGAAGCAACCCAGGAAGCAATTGAGCATACAAAGAACACTGTCACCTCATTTGCAATCAGGAAATTGCAGAAAATAAAGAAACTATATTTTCTTCTCTGCCACATGTAGAGCTATATTAAGAGAGCATAGCACCTGTATTGGCTATATGAAAAAAAAAAGTTTTTTTTATCATGTTGTCAAGGAATACTGATAGTACGAGTCTTAATTACAGAGGAGCAACGTCGAGTTGAATTATACAGAGCGCTTTGTTTATCTGTAGTTTTTTTCCCAATCTTTCACAAAGTTTCAAGAAACTTAAATGGTAATTCATCCTCATGGGCAGCAGTGTTCTGAATATGGAGTTAGTGTTTCTGTCTTTGTGCTGAATATAATTAAATATTTAACAAAGTGTAGTTTCTACAGGGGGTTTGAATACCTGTATGTGGGAGGCTTGAATCAATGGCTGGAGTTTCAACAATGGGAGCCCTGTAGGAGAACTGTAAGGTCAACCACGCTATATTGTTTATTATTTGCATTTACATTTGGTAAACGGCCTCCTATACTGAACATATCGCATTCATGCCAATCCATGGTCACCGCTGATGTTTCAACAAACAATTATGCATTTTTTTTAATTTGAGGATAATTTCTTGTGGGTCTTTTGAAATAAATGACAGCATTTTATGTTGGAGCATGTAGTGTAACATGATTATTTTTGTACAAGGGTACATGAAGCACATGGCAGATGAATGAGTTACATTACAAACTTTAAATCTGTTTTATGTAAAGACTGACCTGCACTCCATTGCAATTTATTTAGCAATGGAGTAGCAGATTGCGTCTGAACATGTGTTTTCGAGTGTAACCTCATGAAGCTGGTTCTTCATGGTAATGTCATCTTCAGGGGCTGTGTTCATTCTGACCTCTGACCTTGCTGTTCAGTGATTTGTGTTGAGCTGATATGTCAGGCTCAGATTAATTACAGAACGGTACTCCTATTACTAATACCCTTTTTTACACATTTAAAATTTCCATTCACTGGGCCAAGCAACATTTTGTCATCTGTTTCCATCACGTTTACCAAGCTATTAGGGACGTGTGATATATGGACTTATTTATAATTAATTGATTGAAATTAACATGTTATATTCATCTTTATATATATACATACATATATATATGTATATATATATATATATACATATATATAATCACTATATTAGCTTTTCTGCTTCCAACTTCATATCTTTTCTCATCTATTGCACAAAAGTGTATTGGGGCTCTGGAGCTGTGTCTGCTGAACTCAGTACTGATAACGGCTTTGGATTTAATAAATATACTTTATGTGATTTATTTTATATATTGTGGTAAAGTTTTATCAGTACAAAGCAAACCTCAGCCGCGTAATGCAGGATTATGAGCCCACTGTTGCCTGCCTGTGCCCTGGAGTCTGTCATAGTCTCGGAGATACTGCGGGAAATTATTTTGGCGGGGGAGGGTAGCACTGAGGACTTTGTTTACTGTGTGAGAAGTGATCAATGGAGCCAGCAAACTGCCAGGTCAGTGTTCCCATGGCCACTGGGGAGTATCAGCAGGAAAAAAATCTATACAACCCTCTGGTGGACTAAGTCTCTACATGCAAATCACACAAACATGCATTAATAGAAAATTCTATGCAGCCTTACGAAAACCCCTACTTCTGGTGTGAGTACACATATGGAGATGAGGAATGACTACGCATGGCTGTGGTGCAGTGTCTGTGTCTGGTTGCTGGGGTCAGAAGAGTCAAAGTCACAGGGTCCCAAAGTGCAACGTCGGGTGTTCAACAGAAGGTTTAGAAGGCAATAGAGGACAAATTATGACAAACAAGCAAACAAATGCACAGAAGCGCTGCAGCAGCATAATGATCCTGCATAAACCCAATCTGCATGTACTGTGGCACTGTAATCACGCCACGCTGCTCCAGGCTGGGTCGCTGCCACGTTGTATGTAGGCTATGTGTGGCAGTGATTACAACTGAAAACTGACCTCGAGGCAACAATTTAGAAACATCTGAAGACTAGGAGGAAGAATTTAAGGGAGAGAAAATGAGGGGAAAATGAAAGAAAGCAAAATAGGGGGGAGGGAACGATTCAATCATAGACGACATAATCGAATAAGTTACGAGTTGGCAAGCAGGACAGATAGAGAGCAGAGGGACATAAATTACAGAACTGAGTGTGGATGAGGGACACCTCTAGGGCAGTGTCTTTTCACAGTCCGGGTTTGTAGAGTTGTTGTATGTTAGTTTAAAACGAATCCAAAAGATGATCAGGGAAAAAATGCGGTTTCAGCAGTTTAACAAATAAATAATAAATTCCCAATTTCGGTGTGAATTCCTTTCCTTTGGTGCGTTGCCATTTCCATTTCAAGCTCTAGTACTGTAAGCTAAATGAAATGCTGGAGGCTAAAGTCAGAAGGAAGCTTATACTTCACAGTTGCCCTTAAAATCAATTTGGATCATCAGTAAAGGAAATCTAAGAGGCGGCGTACTGAAGAGATGGGAAGGAGAGATGTGGGGTAGCAGTTATACCCAAAGCACAAAAAAGCAGCTGCACCACATCTGTTAAACCTGCTCCAGCTTGTGTTTGAATTTTAGGCTGGAAACATGGGGAAATGAGAGCCTGGCTCCGTTCGCAGGTAGAATCTGCCTGCATCTCTAGAACCTACTAATTAACACACGGTACAGAAAAATGCACTGAGCACAGAACTGTCACAGTAGCTTTCTGAGGTGGTGATTAATTGACAAATCAGGGGGAAAAAAAATCTGTGTAACTAAAGATTTAACCGTTAGCTCGTGACATTTTGACACATTACTGTTCCGTTGGGTGGTCCCAGTTTTCCCTTAACAAGACCGCAAAAAGGGAAGGAAATCAAGACTTAACTTTTGGACTTAACAACCAAGCTACTGCTTTTTATGGCAGAGTGTAACTGAGTAGCAAGGCAGATCCCAGGCTATTTGCTGTCACTGACTGGTCCTGAGGATGTGGGGGAACGAGCAAAGCAACCAGAGTGAGTCTGCTCCGGAGGAAAAGCCTTGATGGAGGAAGCTTTGAGAGCTGACATTACAGCGGTGTAGCTAATGAGACAAATGAATGAGACAACGGGATTGCTTTCACAGGAAATAACCTGAAAAAAGAAAATATAGGAGAGAAATAGCTCTTGGACACAAAACTGTGACAAACTAATAATCAGCTTTTTGCATTTTTGATTAGGATGAGTGTTTTTCTATATGTGCATAAGTCAGAGAAACGTGTAGGCGTATATTAAGGTTTCTTTGCTCATTTTCATAAATCTGTGTGCGTATGTTGTATGTTGTTTTTGCTTTGATGAAGGGCTTAAGCTTTGAAATGCAAAAATATAGTTTAATTGTACAATCCAGACTTTGCGAGCCATGGATTTTGCAGGAGAGCAGCGACACATCTGATCTAACAAGGCACTTTGCTCTGCGGTAGACAGCTTTGAGAGGATTGAGGGGAAAAAGAAGTATGAGATTTTAACAAGGAAGAGATTTGGATTTGGTTGGCTTTGTGACTGCTTGACAGTCACGAAGACGCACGCACAATGAAGAAAGAAAGGCAGGTTCAAGCTGAGCTCCCTCCCTCCTTCCCTCCAGATGTTGTTTTGAAATCGGATACAGAAAGTCAAAGCTTGAACATTGTCAGGGGCTGAAAAGACAATGCCCAAATCCAGTCGCAAGCTGAGAAATGAAATCTTTTTGAAAGATAATTTTCTTACTCTCAGCTGTTCAGAGTATTGCGTATCCAGCTTACTAATGTTCTTCTGACATAATTGGTGCTGTAATATCCACTGTTTATTATTTTCATAAGGAGACCTACAGTAGTGGAAAGGTCAGGGTGACACTTGAGTTTGTGAAATTGCATATTATACATACTGTACCTGTGGCATCTGTAATCATTGGAAAATATATATATATGTTCAGAATAATTTATATTTATACAGAAGACTCCCTAAACTTTCAGCAGATATGATGCACCAGAAACCAATCCTATGTTTATCATAAGAGACTGTGTGTTTATTACTGAAATACTAAGGTTAAGGAAAATCCAGTAAAACAACAACAACTGCCACCAGCAGCAGTTAAGCAAACCAACTGCTGAAACAGACTGTACCATATGTGTTACAACCAGTAAATGTTATGCAGGGACAATGGAGAGCGTTGCATTATGGGAGCATTTACATATTTCATTGCTAAATTTGTATCAACACAAAATATATGCAGTGTGTCAGATGTACTTACAAACTGTGTAAATATTACTGAGTGTTGATAATGGATTATTTTTATTGAACTGTGAAAGACGGTGGCTGAGACCAATTTCTTCAGCGGCTGCATAATACCCTCAACAGAATTACCACTTCATGCTTATGCTTGTACGTATGTACACATATAATATAACACATCTGACAAATGAATTTACTTGGATACAGTGGGGTTTTTTTTAACCTGTTCTCAGTGGCCTTAGTTTAGGTGTAAAAAGAAAGCTGTTTTTGTCTTTACTTGTGTTTTTTCACCAACAAACCACCACAAATGACACATTTCTTCCTCTAGCATTTCTTCTGTATGCCTATTTAATTTTTTAATACCCCCACTCTTCTACCTGTTTCCACAGCATTCTCCATTCAGCAGCGATCTGAGGTCCATACTGTAGCTGCTTTGATGCGTTTCACAGCTCTCCACTGCAGGGGCCAAGAGTGAACATCTCACCTCACCTCCTACCTCGAATTCATACCTCACAAGCAAACATAACACACACACACACCCCTCGCAGCCCCCTAGACCTGGAGCTGACCTCATTTGCTCGGTTCAGTCCAGGTCCACTGCTCTCCATCTTTCATTCATCCTCATGATGCCCCACAGGGGCAGCAGCTTTGTTGTTTGAATGCAGTGCAAGGCTTTTGTCTGCTGAGGGTGAGGAAGCTGCCACAAGAGTCACACGTGTCACATCGAGAACAACGTCGAGTTCTTAAGTCTTATACTTAAAAGATGACTGAAATAGAGTGCATGATTTTTTTTTTTTTTTTTTTTTTAGTGTCACGTATTCTGAACTAGAAAGCCCCTGAAACGACATGGAGATAAATATCACAGCTGGGAAACATGTAAAGCTGACTTTGTTTTCAATCTTCTGATCCACAAATAGCAACATGAGTAAGAGCTCCACCCATAACCCTAACCCTACATTTCTGTAAAAAAAACATAGATTTGGCATAGATTAAATATATCACAGCTGTGTTAAGGTGTATTCAGACTTAACAAAAACCTATTACCTCACCTATTAACCATCAGTTTATGCAGTCCCCATGGCAACCTCTAGTATTATTTACTATTATTTGTAGATACGGATCCTTCTATATAAAATCTGATGTCTTATCTGATCCTAAAACTGTACAACACACAGTTACCCAGATGGTCAAGTAATCTTCATATTGTTGTTATGGTAAATTCATCTTGGTGTTCAAACCTTTGTAAAATAATAATAATAATAATAATACAGTCATTTCATGACACTGAAACTAAGATAAGGAAATTTTAATGCCAAAACTAAATTTTTTCACAATTTTGGGATGGTTTTAATGTACTATATTAGTAAGTCATATTTTGAAATTGGAAATATTCTCTTCAGTGTTGCAAGTAGGAAAAGTTCACGTATTGGAAAAATAGTACAGTAACATACTGATATTTACTGACATCAGATTAATCTCATTCATGCATTTCCCACAAGCAAAAACCTGCTTCCGTCCTATCGTTGGCCCAAATTGTGAGATTGAAGTGACAAGACAGAGCGAAGCTGATCTGTTTATACTATCCCTTTTTAAACACAGAGCCTATAATGTTGCTGTTAAAAGACCCCTGAATGTGCTGGCTTTACCTGTTTACACTGAACCAAACAAAGCTTGTACGTCAGCGTTCTTGAGTCAAAGTGTGCAATCTTTAGTGACATCTAGTGGTCAAGTTGCAGATGGCAACCAAATGACTGTCCGTTATGGGCTTTTTGGTTAAGGAGATAATTGTGGTCCTCACTCAAACATAGTAGGTTACGTTAATGTTTCTTGATACTGGATGCCACCTTCCACAGAATGGGGAAAAAAGAAAAGTTTGTTCTTTCTGAGCTACTGTAGAAACATGGCAGCACAACATGGTGGACTCTGTAGAGGGAACCCTGTCCCTCTGCAGATATAAACACAACCATTCTTATTTTTAGGTGATTATACACTGAAATGAAACCATGATTATGTATGTGATATTTTGTTTCTGAGGACACACTGGTCCTTTAAACCGTATCCATATGGTTGATATGACAGCGATTGACCCAAACCTGACCAAGGTATTATGTGACATTTCTCCTGCTGTCTGTAGCGGTGCTAATCCATCAAACGCTGATATGGGTCATATGACAAGGTACAAACAAACAACATCTGTAGCCGTCCATGCTTCCTCTTCTTTTCAGACCAAATACAAATTTGCAATAAAATGGCATGACTTTTCGAGAAAACAAAGGAAATACATTTAGCTGTAGATGCAAGTGTCAGAGCTTTTTCATTACCTTTGCTCTGTACAATATGTGCTCTACACTTGCCCGAGTCTGCTTTGGTGCCTCTGGCTTGAGTCATGACATCTCCCTCTCTGGGGTATGTTAACACAGAGACACTGATGATCAAGCTCAATAAACACGTCCTCATTACTCGTGAGCATCTGATGATGGTAGCTGGAAATCGTGAATCCAATTCGTGCATCGGTCATGATCACAGTGACAGATGTTATCGCTCTGCCCATGTGTTTGCCTCTCACCACAACTCCATAAGCACCTTTCATTAACATGCAGAAATCCGCCAACGCACACTCAGACATGAGCATTGCAGTGATTACACAGGAAATGAAATATACATATCCATCATTATCCTAGCTATTAACCAGCAGTTACTGGCAGCTGGGTGTCCCAGTGAGTAGGACAGTTCCCTTAAAAGGTAGACCCAAAAGTTGCCAAGGATTTTTAAAATCTTTTTTTTTTTTTACCCATTTTACAAATATCGGCATCTAATCAGCTTTCGGTTGTGCCAAATACAGCTGCAATGATCAGTTGATTAATCATTTGAAAAAAGTTAACCTATTAATCTAATCTTTTATCGATAACTTTTCAAGCAAAAATGCTTACATTTTTTGCTTTTTTTTTTTAATTACTCGTAAATGTGATAGGTTTTGGTTTTTGAAATTATGCTCCAAACCGCTGTTATTATATCGGCCTCTAGAATCGCACTAAACCTCCAAATTTGACTAAGACCACACTAAACTGTCATTTATTTTGTTTTTGCAGCACACGCAGACTTTCAGTAGCCGACACAGGAACCATGATCAGGTCATTATAAATTAATTGGTACAAAGGTACAAGCAAGAGAACAGAGAAGGAAATTAGTAACTTGAGCTTCATAGAGACATTCATTCTAATTTCAGAACATAACAAAGCTCTATTTGTTCTAATGACTACTTACAATATTGCACGGTAGTAAATACTGGATGCCACTGTAATGAGACAGGTGGCATATTTAAACTAGTATACTGCTGTTGCTGTCTCCTCTCCAGTGTGGAGTGTATATCCGGCAGACACGTACTTTTTTGGGCTCGGAGACACCCAGCACCCACCAGGGCCAACCATGATAATGCAAGCTGTCCGAGAAATGCCAAGTCCGTTTAAAGACTCAACGCTGAGCTGTGACTGTGTTTCTATTCAGATGAGTCTTGATGGAATCGTTAGTAGAGATGTGATGGACAGTTGCAGTAATTATTCTGCTTGGGGTATGATGATTAGGCATTGTGGTTGAACACACACACACACTCGGTATTTTGTTGAGTTGTTTTGAGCGTGATGGGCCTCCCACCAGCCAGGTAGAGATGTGCTAGACAGCCTATTCTCACATGGCCAACTTGTTGTGACGGCTGCCATGCTGCCACTAACTATGGTCAATCAGTAGAATCTCGGTTTAAAACTTTCAAAGAGTTCACTTCCCAGTGTTCTCCACAAACTTTTATCCCTGTTTTCTCTCTGGTCCCTACTTTCTGGAAAACAAAGTAGTTTATTTTTGTTGCTCTTACTCATTCATTTATTGAACTCAGGGCCTCAGATGACTCGTTTTTGACCTGCCTTTGTGCTGTTGTTGTATCTTTACCTCTTTACAACCTTGTGGATCAAGCAAGAACAAACTGCCACGTTCAGTAGAATTCTTACAAAAAAGAAAAAGGCTTTGCGGCAGAGCTTTGGTGGGGGATTAAAAATAATTAAAATGTAGAAACTCCCGACCTCTTTAAGGCCCGGTTTGGTTAGACACAGACTGTGAATGCTTCAGAACTGAAATGCAAGAGTAACAGAGCTATACATACGTCTCAGTTCAGTGCTGCAGGAAGGGAATGTGTTTTACATCGAGTACATGCAGCCTCCTGCTGTGGTCTCCAGGCTTCAGTTACTACAAGCTGTCAGGAACAATATTCAATATATTATAACATGGCTTCAACTCTGAGCCATTACTTAAAACACTCCCCTTGTGGGTCACAATCCCATGGCTGGGAAGGAGTACAAAACCTCAGCAATGCAGATCTCAGCACTATGTATTTGCACTATCAGGTCAGGTGTTTACCTATTATCTTGAGTCACAGTACTGTAAGATAAACCTGCAGCTGCAGACATTTTGTATGGTAGCAAATTGACTATTAAACAAACCTCATGCAAGTTCAGTTGTACAGTGACCTCATATCAATTTGCATATTTGAGGCATTCCAGTGATTTACAGCATAGAAGCAATTAAACTAAAGGATGTCTCGAGGGTCCCCACCTGGTCTGAACCCAAACAACCCTTTGATCTCTGTTAAGTGGCTGCATTCATATTGCCAGACCTTATCTGAATAGAATTCAATTATTTCTGAATTCATGCAGCATCACCAAAAGAGTTGGGGAGCAGCAGCAATCACTGCAGGATCTTGGATAACTTGGGTTGTTGTGGATCCCTCAAGATATGTGTCGCTACACTGCCCCCTCATGGTCATGCAGTCAAAAAGTGTGGACAGCGTGGATGTTTGTTTATAACCTCAGGCATTCAGAGGTCAGTACTGGTTTTTTTTTCTGGCCTTACAGTTGTTCAATCTCTGTACCTGTGTGCAAACAGTAGAGACAAGAACTGCAGAAAGGCATGTTTCTGGCTTTTGTTTTGCCCTTCAGAATACCATCTGTCTCTCCCTAACATGTTAGTCATGTGAATCATATGCAGACAGCTTTCGAATGAGGTGTTCCTCTGGCTTCCTCATCCATGTAAATGTGGGTTTTTTTTTCTCTCTGCACATTACAAAATGAGAAGGGCATCATAGCACCCATCTGCCGCTGCAAGCAATATTCAAACATATGGCGGCTGTATAAAACAAAATTTCATACATTAAGTGCATGTGTCCAATTATCAACCTCTGAATGTCACTAGATTAACAAGATTATGTTTTATGTTTCCCAATCAAGCAGGCGTAGCTGTTTTTGTTGTGTTGTGTTGTGGTTGAGTTGCATTGTAAATTTCCGCTGCCCGAGCTCCTCGCTTCATTTATTGCCACGTTTTGGTTCAAGGATGTGGATGCAGAAACACACAGAGACATGAAATTAATCCAAATGCATCAAAACAAATCTATTCACGACTCCCACATGTCCATTCAGTATTTTATTTTATCACCAATGAGAGCACCACTTGTCCCTTCGCCGCTTCTTGTTGTTGTATTTTGTAGTCTCGCATAGCCGGGTCTATCTCCACACTTTATCTTAGCGCTGCACCAATGCTAGAGAAAGTATTTTGTGACTTGAGTTAGTGATGACGACGCTTCGGTCAACGGGGAATATTTTGGTACCAAATTGTGGTGGCTTACCATTTAAAAAGTCAAAGATAACTGCACAGTGATATAAGACTTCATTGTTTATTCCAACAGCGGAGCGTTGATAAGGCTAAGCAGGCTCTTATCAACTTTACATTGTTAGAATAAACATTTAAGTTTGATATCTGTAGCCTCTATTTAAATAATTAATTGTTGCTCTGTAATCTACTGATTGTTCATGAGCATCGTTCTTTTTTTAAGTCATTTTACGCTAGGCCATCACTGGAATATTATCTGTTTATTATCCCTGCAGAAGAAGCCTTAGAGACGGAGCCAAGAGAGGAAACCATCTGAGAGAGACAGCACCTACACAGTCTATTATATGGTTTGGCACCAGGTTGAGGATTGGGTGTTTATTGCACATACTGTATTCTGTAGCAAACAAAGAACAGAAGTGGCTGTGGAGGACAGAGAATAAAGACAGGGAAGAGTCTTCACAGCTGGGAATCAATGCACTCTTGAGTGGTTCTAACATTGTTGAGAGTTGACATGTAGTTTTTTTTTTTTTATCTGTCATTGTCTGGATTTCATTGTCATGTAGTTAAGTACATTTCACATCTCAAAGGCCAGACCTCATATTTGGGTTGAGAGCTCTGATCTTTGATCTCGTGGTTA
Source organism: Coranthus polyacanthus (assembly GCA_037367275.1). Lineage (NCBI taxonomy): Eukaryota > Metazoa > Chordata > Actinopteri > Kurtiformes > Apogonidae > Coranthus > Coranthus polyacanthus. Next base: position 13,870,557 of record JAPQRN010000005.1, on the reverse strand, counting down.
GGGTTGAACCTCATGCTTCTCACAGCTTTCCTCTGCAACACTGCATTATTACTAATATTTTGGGGTGCGCTGATGTATTGACGTTGTTCTACATATGGGATAATGACTGCATTGCCAACGTCAGTACAAATTGTCACGTCATTTTCAAAAACATTGTTCAGTTCTCTCTTCTTTCTCCCAGACACACGTTCATTTTAAATGCCAGTATTTTTTAGAGAGCGTTGCGTCATGGGTAGCATTAATGTTGCTGGTCTATCAAGTATATTTAAGTCCACTTCAGTTTGAAGGAGTTTGTGTAACATGTTTTGCTGCCATATGTGTGTGGTGACATCTTGTTTGGTGTTAGTGTTATAGTGAAAATTAAACCCTCTTCAGAACAAATATCAAGCTATATATATAAAGTATATCTTGATATTTGTGTCTATTCAGGTTAAGTATATGTATATGTTTTTTAGTTGTTTTTTTTTTTGTTTATGTTGCCCAGCTCTGCCTCCAAGTAATATGGTTTAGATGAATGAGCAGTTTTCTTGTTTAGTTTCAGGTGGATGTAGTAAGTTTTTGTTTTGTAATTTTTTGGGGGTATTCTATGCCTGTACTTGAATGTTGAACATAATGATACCATAACCAACAGAAATCGTTGCCAAAGCTATAAATCAATACAGACTGCAGTTGAAATGAGCCAGAATCATCCTTTAAGCTGATAAGGACACTCAATCATGCTGGAGACCATTTATCTTTTGTGCCAGCACTGCTTTGGTTCTGGCTCATGGGATGCTATTATGCTCAGTCAGTCAGTCAACAGGCTGTCAGTCACCTAGTTCCCAAGTCTGTTAAAAAGTCACTCAGTAACTGAACCACAAAGCCACTGAAGCCTTCAGCCAGTAGCTGAAAGTCCAGCCAAGAGCTGGCGTTCCCCAAATCCTGATGATTTCCAGATGAGAACTGAGACAGCCTGGCCTGAGAGGAGAACACACACATAAAAAAAATCAAAAGAGGGACAGAGGATGGAGGGAGGAGGGAGCAGCGAAATGAGTACTGAGAATGAAGCAATGATCCTGCACATGATACCGCTGCTAGGGAAATTCCGAACCTCAGTGACCACTATGTTTTCATTCACCTTTGTGATGTGCATTTATGACCGTGATTGCGTCCCTTGAAAGAGACGCAAACGAAGCAAGTCAACAAGGGAGCAGATGTGTGTGTGAGCAGCGTGAAAATCAACATGGTGCAGTTTTACAGCCTACTCGTTATTTACCTCCCCGTCTTTCTGGCAGCCGCTCAGCACTACAGGAGAGGTAGGTGAACTTGTTGAGACTGCAGACTCACCTGCGTACATCATGTATCTGTCATCTCTCACGGGCCTCGCGGGAATCTCAAAAACATCACGAGAGCTTCTTCAAAATGTAGAAATTATTCTTTGTACACCATTTAAATGATTTGTGACTCATGTAAATATTGAAGGCTGATTACAAATGTAATAAATATTCAATCCTGGTGCATGTTTCTGTGAAAAGTAAAAGTTCGTATAGATGGTAAAATTGTGACGTGCGAGATATCAACAGCTAATTTTCCTGTGAAAAGTGACTGGCTTGTTCTTACTGAATCCACACACTGAGGAAATTCCTTTCTCAGCATTCACAGAGCTTGCCATCTTGGGTCCGTCACATGATATTAAAAAACAATTGCTACAGAGGAGCTGAGGCCACGACTTTATTTGGATAAGAACCTAATTTTTTGCTCTTTTTAACTTACCATTCTAATTTATTTTTATTCACATTTTTTCTAATATGTTTTACAAAATTCTGGTAGAATTACTGAATTATTGCATTAATGAATTTATATGTTTCTTATTGGAGCAGTAGTGACACATTATAAAGTTGATAAAGCAATCACATAAACAAACATTTGCTTAATTAACTATTCAGCAAACACAGAGCCTCATTAATGCCTGCACATTTGAAGTAATTATGGATCATTTTCAAAATAATCCAGCAACAATAATAATAATACAACTCATAACAAAGCATTCAACTGAACTAAAATATGGTCTTTATCTACCTTTTAAACTGTCCAATATATATATATATATACATACATACATATATGTCCAAATGAATAAGAGAAAACTGACCATCACAAAGGCAGACGAAAAGGGATGAAGCTCACGTAAAACAAACTCACCCTCCCCTGGTCTTCGGGGACGGCCATCCCTGCTGGGTGGACATTGGACACATAGCCGATCTCCAGTATTTCCAGTTATCGCCACTGTTTAAAGTATTCCCACATCCACAGTACCTAATCCTATATAATCTTCCCTGGTGATAGTGAACTACTTAACTGAATTTTAGCTCCCCAAAGACTGGGCTCACAGTGAGAGCATTGATGGAAAAGCATGTGATTAAGCTGTATCTGAGGTGCTAAAATATTGTTGTTTATTTGGAGTTTAACAAGGGCTCAGAGTTTAAATGCAACACTAAGCAGTAAACAGGCTATTGAAAACAACAGGTTTTTCTCTCTTATTCAAATGTAGAAATTGTTCATGCACCGTTTAAATGATCTGTGTCTCATTTAAATATCAAAAGCTAATTAAAAATGTAAATAAACGATCATAAATATTCAATCCTGCTGCACGTTTCTGTGAGCCTGTGAAAGAATGTGTTTAACAGGAAAATTGTGAAATGCAAAATAACAACCGTTAATTTTCAACAGCTTGTTGTTACTTGATCCATTCACTGAGGAAATTCTTTTCTCAACACTTGCATAGTTTGACATGTCGGATCCATCACATGATACTGAAAAACAATTGCTGCAAAAGAGCTGAAGCCACTGACAAAGCCACTGCTACTTTGTTGGATTACGAATCCCATTTTTTATTATTTGTATTCATTTTTTTAGAAATAGTCTTTAAAACACATTTAAAAATGATCTCAGTGTTTTGCTACAAAACAGGAATCAAATTCTGGTAGAAAAGGTTGTTAAATTGTTGCATAGCATCATTTTATATAGTATTTGTCATCTTATGAAGTTGGTAAAGTAGTCTTCTAAGCCAATATTTGCAGCACACCTAGAGCCTCATTAATGTTTGCACATTTGGTGTAATGCTGCCGATGACTCTGTGAATGTTAAGACCAATATTCTCTTTCTTTTCGTCATTACAAAGACCTCTCTCATGTCAGCCTTTTGAAAAAAGTGCAGTGTATTTTTTTTTTTTTTTTTACCTAAAAAGAGAAAAGACACATTAAATTGTATTTGATTATAGACAGTATGAACACAACATATTTCATGTTTAGTCTGGTCAGTTTCATTTCATTTGTAAATGTATGTTCATTCCTCACATTCCGGCTGCAACACATTCAAGAAAAAGTTGCAACAGTAAAGCATTTACCACTTTGTAATGTTGCCATTTCTTTTCACACACCAAGTGATGTAGCTTCTCAGGTGTAATTTTGTCCCATTCTTCCTGCAATCAAGTCTTAAGTTGTGCTACAGTACAGGGTCTTTGTGGTTGCGTGTGGTATTTCAACATGCGTCACACGCTGTCTATTTGGACTGCGACCTACGCGATGCCTTTGTAATGTCTGCAGAATGTGCTTTTGCATTGCCTTGGTGAAAAATGCATGGGCGTCCCCGGAAAAGTTGGCATCTTGAAAGAACCGTGTGTTGCTCCAAAATCTCACTGTACTTTCCAGCATTAATGGTGCATCACAGAAGTGACAATGGCCTTTGCCCTTTGCACTGACACAACCCCAGAACACGACAGACCCTGGCTTCTGGACCTGTCGCTAGTAACATTCTGGATGGTCCGTTTTGTCTTTGATCCGGAACACACAGTGTCCATTTCTCCCAAAAAAGACTGGAATACCATTTGTTCTGAGCACAGTCCATGTTTCCACTGAGTGATGGTTCATCCCAGATGCCTCCGAGCTTAGAGAAGCCAACAACGCTTCTGCACACTGTTAGCATAAGGCTTCCTTTTTGCACAGTAAAGTTTGAACTGGTATTTGTGGATTTAACTCTTACTGTAGAGCTTGACAAAGGTTTACCACATTAATCCTGAGCCCATGTGGTTCTATCAGCTTTAGATGAATGACGGTTCTTGTTGTGGTGCCATTTGAGGGATCAGAGATTGTGACTTGGCCTTTATGCACTGAAATACACTCAGATTCCTTGAATCGTTTACTTATGTTATGTAGAGGGTGACATATCCAAATCTTTTCTTATCTTTCTTTGAGGAACATTGGTCAATTCTCACACACAATTGTTGACAAACTGGTGATCCTCAGACCATCATCCCTGAAGGACCAGACCTGGACATTCTTAGATGCTGCGTTTGTACCAAATCATGATTGCAATCACCTGCTCACATCACACTGTTATTTAATTATTTTAACATCTCCAGCCCTATAAATTGCTCCTGTACCAACGTTTTCTTAAACGTGTTGCAGGTCACAGTGGCAGGAATGGATGTATATTTACAAATGAAATGTAGTTGACCTGACAAAGCATGAAAATATGTTCTTTTGAAACTGTCCATTGTAATAAATCCTGTATATGTATTGCTGAAATGAATGAATGAACAGGTGAGTGAAAGTCATAAATAGCCTGTTTATTTAATTATAAAATGAAAATGAAAAAAAGGGCTAAACTCACGTAAAACAAAATCACCCTCCCCTGGTCTTCATGAACGGCCATCCCTGCTGGGTGGACATCGGACACATAGCCGATCTCCAACATTTCCAGTTATCGCCACTGTTTAAAGTATTCCCACGTCCACAGTACCTAATCTTCCCTGGTGATAGTGAACTACTTAACTGCATTTTAGCTCCCCAAAGATTGGGCTCACAGCGAGAGTATTGATGGAAAAGCATGCAATTTCGCTGTGAATGGTAGATTCTGTGCAAAAATATGGCTATTTATTTGGAGTTTAAACAAGGGCTCTGAGATTTCATAAAATACTAAGGAGTAGATAGGCTACTGGAAGCAGTTTCTTTCACTCATGTGCCCTTTTCACCTTCTTTTGCCGTAAAATGGAGGAATCCGCACGTCTGTCTTGTTTTGTTTTTGTCAGTCTTTCTATTTCTCTCTCTAATGAAGACATCCCTCCAGCCAGGAGTACCATTTAGCCCAGCTAATTAATGGATCTTTGTTGTTCCCTCATCTCCTTCAAGCAGTTAGCAGGAGATTACAAGTTCCCTGCCTGTACGTAATGACAATGGGGAAGGCTGCCCATCCAAACAATGATTGTCGGGCGTGCTGGAGGTGGGAGGGGAAGCAAGAGGGATAAAAAGACTTTAAAAGCAGCGGCAGGCAAAGAATAGATGTTCTGAAGGACATCTTTAGAAATAGTAATGTGAAAACGAATTGAGCTGTAACACGCAGTGCCACATATCATCTTGGGTTTATGATTGTTTCCCCACATTAACAAGTTAAAACTTCAATGTAAAATAGTTTAAAAGTCAGCCTTAAATGCACAGTATGTAAATTCTGACGGTAAGGATCTCGCAGTCAAAACAATAACAATTTTAATGACGTTTAATGACTAGCGTGGGATCATGGCAGTTGTTTTTTTTTCACCACCGTTGCCGATGAAAATCTATCTGACTTGACTCGGACACAGACGAGTTTATGTATATGTATGAGTTTACGTTTTAACATAATGTTATGCGGTGTTAACAGGGTTTGCTGATATGAAGCCACTGAGGGGCAACCAAATGAAACAGCTGCTGTATATTGAATAACATTATGTATTTCTCTGAATTTGAACAATGTTGGAAACATTTGATTATAATGTAAGTAAGTTAATAAAATATTTAACATAGGTCACATATTATACTGGAAAGGTTCTCTATGTGAGATCTGTACATGTTTGTGTGCTGATGTGAAGGTTGTGTCTGCAGCTGGGAATGCGGTGCAACAACCTTTACTTCTCATGTCATCATTGCAGCAGCCACTTCTTAATCAGCTGGCACCTTTAAACTCTTGTATGTGTTTACAACCACCTTACTTTACTGTCATTCCTAAAGCTCAGTATTTGCCTCTCTGCTTTTGCCATCATTTTCACTCCCACCTGCACACTTTGTTCGAGTCCACGCATCCTTCTCTTCGCATACGCCGGCCTCTTTCCTCACTTGCCATAACAGATCATCTGTTGAGCAACTTAGCCTTAGCAGTTTGATCTTCTTGCCTGTTCTGACCCTTTACCTGGACTTTTTGGTTTTTTTGCCTGCCTGCCCTTACCCTTTACCTATTCTAAGTACCTGTCTCTTAACAGACCTCTTCTATCCTGTTCCTGTGTGCTGCTGCAACCGTGTGTGCAATAATCCGGCAATAATATTTTCATTCCAAGACACTGTTATGGCTGCTTGAAACACAAAACACCTCACTTTCCTGTGCACCAAAAGACGGGACCCAGTGACAGAGTAGCAGCTAACATTTTAAATGTAAATCTAAGCTGCCATTTGCGGCTTCTCCATCCCCAATATGACCCTTGTGCTGGTGTGCTCACTTTCTCCTGGGTGTTGTATTGTTTACTCTGACAATGCCTCTGTAGCTGTAGTGTCTCCTCAGTATCTAATATAGCAAACAGACATTCCTCGTCCGCTGCTGATGGTGCATTTGGGAGTAGATGAGGAGTGTACATTTTCAGCTATGCTCCAAGAAGCTCTTACATTTGTTGCAGTGTTGGACAGGGACGTGTCCTAGAGTCTCTGACAGTAATTTAGCTTGATGTGTATGCAAAATGACCAAATAAAAAGATTTACTTAGTAAATCTGCTTGTATAGCGTAGCACAGTATAATATTTTATAAAATGTGTATAAAATGTGATTATTTTTAGCCAAAACCCTGAGGGGATTTTACCTTTATTCTTTTGGGAGGCACTGGAGAAGCATGAACTTCTGACCTCAGATACATCCTTGTTACAGTCCTAGTTTGTTTGGGCAGGTTGGAAAGGTGAAAGGTATTGGATACTATGGGGAGGATTTCAAAAATCTAGCAAATTTCTGGGCTTTATTATTCCAACACTGGTTACAGATTTTCTTTACATTCTAAATGGTGGCTGGATCGAGAAAGCAAATCTGGGGCTCAGACTGGCAGTCACCCAAGCAGGAAGCAGGTACATGGGGAGATCAGCCAGTGCATGTGGCTTTGGCTAGCCTGACAAATGTTATAAAGCTAAATGCATCTGGCTGAGGGCAGCAAGGCTGATCATTACTGCGGAATTGGAGAGGCAGTGCACCATACATGCCACTGTAGGGTAGAAGGATTTGATCTGAATTCAGATGAAGCCCAGTGTTTATGCCGTATACCTCATTAAGATCAGTGTGTGTGATCTGTGTGTTGGCTTACACAGTGAGCCAAGAGCTGGATGGCAACACTATGCATAAAGCACTGGAAAAACAGAGTAAGACGTCTGGAGAAGCTCAACGGAAGTTTTGCTTTACTTCATTATGCTGTGAATCCTCTTTCAGCTCTAATCAGCTTTGCTTTTCACCTCTCTCCTGAAGCAGTGTCACCAAATTAGTCTTGGAATCTAACAGAGCGTGTGGCAATGTGAAGAGACTTAAAGGGTTTGGGCAGCAATAGTTGACACATAATAAACAATATGCAGGGGGGAAATACAGATGGAGCTACTTGGCATCCTTGTCTGACCTCCTTGTGTTCTCTTCTCCCTCTGCCTGCTGTCTGACATTTTATTCCAGCCTTGTTTAGCCTTTCATTAAAAGTGGGAATCTCTGGTTACTATTAGTTAGGGATGTTATGCAAAGATTCGATTCAATTTCAATTCAATTTTATTTATATAGCCTTACATCACAAATCAAGGATTCACCGCTTTACAGTCTATACAATATACAACACGCTCTGTCCTTAGACCCTCGGTTCGAGTGAGGAAAAACTGCCCAAAAAACCCAGATGATGAAAGAAAGATAAGAACACAAATGTGTCAGAGATAGGGACATTTCGTAAATCATTACTTAGACATTGCCATGTCCTTCTGGTTTTATTAAGAATTATGAAGAAGTATTTCAGTGAACTAAATGTACCACACCACATGTAAATGTAAAGATAAATCAAATGCTAAACTAGAAAGAATTGCGATCTCTGAAGAGATTACGTGTGATTGCTGAGACCTGGACACTTTGCTTCAATGCGCTGAACTGCAGCTGAATCGTGGCTGAATTAAGATGAAATTAAGTAGGAAATATTGAAATGTAGAAACTACTTTGAAGTAGAAGCTGAAATTGTTTAAAACAGAAAACGTTGTCAAAGTGAAAGAATAAAGTTGAAGGAGACGCTAAAATAGTTTCAAATAGTACACTTTGTCAAAGTGAAAAAATGTACTGAATGAAGAACGAAAAAAGAAAAAGAAAGAAAAAGATAAAAGTACAAGTCAAAACCATAAAGCTGACTCAGAAGCTATAAGGCAAAAAAAATTAATTAGGTACAGCATGTTGAGAACAGCACTATATATAGGACATGAAAATGTACAATCTTCAAAAATGTGTATATAATCTATGGTAAGAACTAAAGCAGAAATAATATTAAAAGCGTTGAGTAAAATACATGCTTTTATGTTGAAATTTTAACTGGCTCCATAGTCCTCTTAAGTTGCGTTACTTACTGATGCTCTTATTTTGACATTCTGGACCAACTATTTCACAAGACATGACTCATAGGTGCTTTTATTTTGAAAACCGTCTCTTCCTCAAGTATCTGAGGGTTTTGTTCCTTCCTGAGGGCTTTTATTTTGAAGGTTAAGTGCAGTCAGACAAGATGTGGTTGTGTTAATGTGTGTCCATCAGACAGAGATGGACTTGAATTGTGAGTCAAACCGCACTGCCATAATAAATAAATCAGAGCAGAAGTAGAAAAGTTGAAGGAGATGCTAAAATAGTTTAAAGTAGAAAACTTTTTCAAAGTGAAAAATTAAAGTTGAAGGAGAAGAAGACATCGTTTAAAGTAGAAAACTTTGTCAAAGTGAATGGGATCCCAAGTGTCACAGTCGATATCTCCACAATGCCATGACCTTGAAGCCTCACATTTTAACAGTGTAGCCCTGACCAACTCAGGATTAAACATTTTCAATACAAAAGTGACTGCAGTAGTTTTAAGTCTGGAGTCTGGTCAATTTGCACACAGTGTTAAAAGTTGACATTTCGTACACAATTCTATTACATGACGGTGTTCCCAAATGTCACATTCAATATCTCCACAATGCCCGGCGCTAGAAGGCTCAAATTTTAAGAGTGTGGCCCTTTCAACCTCAGGATTGAACACTATCGAAAGCAAGGTGATTGGAGAAGTTTTAACAGCTGACTGCTCATCACGATTTAATTGTTGACAGGGAATTTGTCTCACCAGAGGCCAAATAGTTTGATTTCTTGTATTCACATTTCACAAAATTAACACACAGGAATAAAACAAATAACGTGAGTTGCTTAAACCAATATTATAATCTCTGTCATGGCTATAATGTTGTAGGTGAGTAAAAGGTAGAATTATGAAAAGTAAAAGTGATAATGTCCTTAACGGGCTGAATATTTTGGTATTTGAATGGTTTTAATAGTACAAACTTTGTAGGAGGAGTAGCATTACTGTTGCAATCACACAATTAAATCTTAGAATTATGAATAGTGCATTTGCTCATATTAATAGAGATAAGTAAATTGTTCACTGTCAGTGGGTTTATTGCTGTTGATATATTAGATGTAATTAATACACTAGAAGGACATTCCAAGGGCACATACCTTTACCAAAATCCTGTGAAAAAAAAAGGAAAAAGGGTTCATCCTTGACCCAGGCCCTAAATGACCAATAAGTTCCATGAAAATTGGTGCATTAGTTTTCGTGCAGTCCCACGCGATGGATAAATGTGAGTGGTGGAGGTAACGATTTGGTGGAATAAAGTAAATATCAAAAATGATACTCAGAATTGTACATGCGCAAGGTTTGAATAAATGTGATTAGTTACTTGCCCCCCTTGGATGAGATGTGTGTGGCTGTGTGGGATTGCTTCTGGTTATCAGCTTTAATAAAATATGGATTTATGGGATTTTATCATAGAGATGAGGTAGCAGCAACAGTTTTCACTCGTCGAGAGCGAGGGTTTTCATTCCAGTCATATCTCAGATAACCTGGGTCTTGGTCCGCTACACATATGGACTGCCAACTGGAGTCTGACAAACTGAAGTCAGCCACACCTGCCTCTCTGTGAGCATAGAAATCTTTCCTCTGGATGCACTGACCTGTTGTACATATAGGAGCGTCTGTGGCTCAGGTCGAACAGCAATTACCCTCTGCACAGCTGGAGCCAGATTCTGTCCAACCTGCATAATATTTGAGCAGTAATGTATCTGTGTTTACACAACCTCTGGCCCACCAACATTCATTGCACACTGGCCAATGTGGCACCTAGTTTTAGGATAGGAGAGAGATCCTCTAATCCAATTTCCTGTCCTCATGTGTTCTAGCTCTGTATCCGTCAGCATATAGGGTGAAGCGCGGAGCATATTCCCTGATCAACCCAACATTCCAGCACTCGGTGGAGGATATCAACCTGCTTTTTGAGGTCAGTTTAGATCTCGTGGTTGAAATGATTCATGGTGGTGATTCTTTACTGGAAAATCATTCAACTATGTTAAAGAATGTTTTTAGGACTTTTCCAGATCACACATTTGTGACACATCTTTGGCTGCTGAAGGCTTCTTATCACAAAAAAAGAAAACACCCTGTACCACTTATCATTTGCAGAAGTGTGAAGTATGTGTTTACTCCAATTTTTCCTGGCACTGCTGAAGGGAACATTCATTATTGTCTTGCAGTGGCTCTGCTCACCACAAAAGTAGATAACTACAACATTTTTCGGTGATTGGTAAAGGAGGTGGTAATTTGTACCTCCATTAATGAATTTACAAGAATTTTGATCTGTAATGTAAAAGCTTGTGAGTATTTTCCTTAATGGACCTCTGTTTACCAGATCCTGCTGGCTGGGATGCAGATCCAAGGCGAGGAACACAGCATGATGATCCCAGATGAGGAGCTGGCCTCACTGAGGGCGGTGGAGAAGCTCGAGGTCATCTGTGAGGACGTCCTACCCAAGAAGCTATCCGACATCCGCCGTCTGACAGCTGAGCTCGCTCAGCGCCGCTACCCTTTGAGCTGGCAGGACTTTGAGAGGACAGTGCTGACCCTGGTCTACACCTCTCAGACACTGACTCGAATCAGCAACAAGCAGCAGAGAGAGGCATGGAGCGATACCCTGATCCAGCTGTTCAGAGCTGTACAAAAAGACCTCAGACCTTCTTGAAAATGAAAATGAAATTTTAGAAGAAAAAAAAAAGAAAAAGAAAAGTGAGGAGCACTTTTGCTTTCACCTGCTTGTGGTTACCCATTGTGTCATACCCCACCATCAGCTCTGGTTCTTGAGCCTGTTCTCCCACCAGTTTTCGAGGAACCACTGTAATCAAAGATGCATCATAAACAGAAGGCTTTGCACAATGTGCAACGTGTCATAATATGGTAATACATTACCCTGGCTCCACTTTTTGACAGCTCTTTAGTTTGAGTCTTTGTAATCCTTAATTTTTTTTAATTGTTTTTGTATTCAAGTGAAACCAGCTTGCTTATTCTGTCTTGTGCTACTTTATAACTTTTCCTGAAACTAGAGACGACCAAATTACTGCTGAGCATTTGAGCTTCGCGGTCAGGCAGGCGTGGAAGCCAGAGCTGATCACGAGCCTCTTTCCGTCCAATTGTTCACGACTTCAGACTGTCACCTGTGAAAAAATCATCTCCTCTACTTCCCCATCCTCCTCCTGAACTAAGCAAAAATGATTCTTGTGCCATACAGGTGTAAGTGTTTATAGCATCACTCGGGCAGAGTGTGCGTTGTGTTTGTCCGCCAGGTTCACCTCTCCATCACTGTTATCGTCTCCATCCTCTCTCTGTTGAATATGGCACAACAGTCTGCACTTCAGGTCAAGGGAAAACCTACTATGATTTGTTCTAGATGGAAACTGACTTTCCAGGTTCCAAACTCATTTATTTTAGGTCAAAATGCTCAGAAAGGTTCAAAATTAGATGCACAGAGCGGAACCGTACCACTCATTCCACGGTGGTGGAAAAGGGGTAACAGTGATGTTTTCTCAGAATATTATACATGTATAATCTCAAATATTATACTGCAGTTAGTAAACAAGACACTGCTTTGCATGAACGGAAACAGATAAGAAAAAGTAAAGTGTAATTTGGAATGTTGCATTTGATTAAAATTGAGAAACAGAAAGCTTATTGTTCTCTGTGATTCTGAATTTTTTTTTACCACCAGTGATTGAAGTTTGGCTCTTCTTTTCACATACACTTAAATACACTGTAAGCACAACTTACTGAAAAGTGAATCACATACTGAAACTATTTTAATGACCTTTGATCTACTTTGTCCAAAAATCAGCTGTACCTTAGTCTGACAACCCCTCATTGGCCGTGCATACTGTATGTTTGATGTCATCTAATTGCTTTAAATGGCATTAGATGCTTTGCTCTGCTCGGCTCATTTGATTTGCCAGTAAAAGCCCTTTGAAAGAAAACTACAGATTTGCACTTAAGAGTCTGTGTACATCAATACTCCTGATTGCTCATTTGAGCAAACTGTAAAATGCTTGATAGATGTTTGCTTAAAAGCTACCCATTTCCCCACTCAGTTTAGGAAATAGACTCTTGGTGTAATAGGCTTTCATACAGTTCACTCATTTTGGAGTGGATAAAAAGTATATGTGTGGTTTGTGTTGTTTTCCCTCTTGAGTGAATTAGTTTTAAATTTGCTTACAACTTAGTGTTTGGTTCAGCTCAAGCTTTCATTCTAACAGTTGTTCATGTTGATTTTTCCAGTGTTGGTCATTTCCTGCATAATTCCCAAAGCATTCAATTTCTGAAAATGTATATGATCATCACAGGATTTTCAGAGATAGTCTCCTCCTCAGCATGTCAGCATTTATCCAATGCCCAAACGTCTGGCGCTGATTAGAGAGGAGGAGATGAACAGTGGTGAGGAATTTCCCACCAAGACGGCCTTCACTCCCGCCCCAGTCTAACGATGATAATGATGAGTCTTAGGATGTTTCTGGACACTCGTTGACAGAACGTAAAATAAGTCGGGATGTTGAAGGAGACAAAACGGCTATTGTTATTTTTCCGGGTATCGACAATGACAGCGCTGAGTTTCATTAAAACATTCTCAAACCAAAAGCCTCTGTGTTGCATGTATTTTATGACAAAAGTCATCTCCTAGATTGAAATCACTTGTGCGATCCCTCATTATTTCCACTGCTCTTATTATGCGCTGCTGTTATGAAGCACAAAAACCATTCCAGCAAAATGTAAGAGGAGTAGTGGTTATAAAGTCTCCACTGAGTTAATTTAACTTATTGCAAGAAGCTCAGTTGTTCTTGTTTTTTTAACGCAGGCGTCATGATGGACTAAAAGCAGATGTTGCTCCATTCTTACCGTTTGCGTGATTGCTGAGTAATTCTGTACTTTTACAGATTCGACACTTCAGCTAGTTTACATGAAATTTTAAGGAACACTTGCAAAAATTTGCAAAGCCAGGATCCATTACAACCTGAGTCACTGAATTTCTCTGTATCTACACTAGATGTACAAAATATTCAGGATATGATGCTGTTCCAGACCCTCTGACTCGCTCTACATCTTAATTATCTCGTCAAAGTTTTAAACCCTCCTCTTTTTACCAGCTTCTCTTTATCTCTATCTCATCGTCTGTGATTTTGTCATATAGGTTTCATAAGAAAAATGAGGCTTTTACCTGGGTTATTTACTTGATGAAAAATGGGTCTGTACTGTTTTATTTATTTAGTGTATTTTTGCCTGAATGTCATGCATATCTCTCAAGAGCATATTGATGTTGTGAGAGCATCACCAAGTGGCTGGAGACTGAACAGCTGTCTTGAGCATCATGATGCGAAGCTCCATCTTTTAACATGAAGCTTGCATTCGGCTGGATCATAAAATACCTCATCTCATCTTGTCGTATTGCTACGTTATCTGATCACCTGCTGTCTGTATTAAATCCATATTACAATATGATATGCAGTGTAACAGAATATGATCTGTTCCAAAAGAGGATTTAGAAAGTGCATACTGTGTATATATGTAAAACTTCAAAAATCTGACTTTTACATATAGGTTATGAAAATATGACATCTTTTGAACACACGTATATTTGTCATGTTAAATATATCTGTATTTAACTCGCTTCCTCTAAAAATATATGGCCAATAAACTGAAATCACTAGGTGGCAGCATTTACAAACTTGATTCTCTCCTGGACTTTTCACTCAAGAATCAGTTATGTTCATGTCAGTTGTTATTGATTTGTGCAGTTGTTGCACCAATGAGTTATGAGCTATATTTAAAGTGATATGAGACGCAGTATTTGTAATATTACTCATCTCGTACTGTTTCTTCAGCATATGTTGAGCATTCGTGCGCACTGAAACGCTTCTTGAGGAGCACTTGAACTAATTACAGTGTCTTTTTTTTAGTATGCTGCGGGCTGCTGTGTGACACAAAGAAAGGAATGTGGCATTTCTAATTTGATTTTTCTTCTTTGGGTGTGTTGTCTTTGAGGTGGCTTAATTAGAGCTGCTTCTTGTCAAAACTGGAATGTGTCTTAACTGGTAGCAATATTTTGTGATCACCTCCAGCTGAACATCTTGCTGCTTTCCCTCAAGCTCATCAGCTGCATATGTTTTCTCCGCAGCTGTCAGACATATTTTTATGCTTCAAAACTCACTCTACTGGCAGAGAGAGGCCAATGAGACATTGCAATGTGTCACAACTCAATACTTTCTTTGTGTGGTTTAATAAATCAGAATTTGGAAACCGACTATAATAAAACCTCTGAAACTCATTGGATTTTCCCCAGATTGCCTGTCACATGACTTGTAATATAACTTGTCATTGTTCCCGGATATTATGAGAAAAATAATGCAGGGTCATTAAGCATCAAACGCCACGGCCATACCATTAAAAACATTACTCTGGCATAATAGTATTTTCTTTGATGCTTGTTTACATTGTATGTGCACATGGAAGATTTTAGTTTTTGTAAACTGCAAACTGTTTTTAATGAGGCAAATCACTCTTACTTCAAGTAAGAATAAACCATAGGATGAAGGCTTTGCCTCAAAACTCCAGATGTATGACTGCATGCTGGTAGGTGATTTAGATTTATGAGCTGCAGCCATAAACAGACTGAGGTCATCAACATCTGACCCTCAGCCAATATCATGCCAGTGCCTGAAATGGGTTATTTTGCTTTTCTTTAGTTTCTAATACCAGTTTAACAGACATTGGAAGCTGAAGCTCTAAATAACTATCCAAGGTTACAACTTATAGCAGTTCATCAGCCGAAACTATAAACACGTCACGGTCATTCTTGCAGCCCTCTTGTTCTGATGTGGCAAATGTGGAATATATTAGTAGACGAGTCTAGCGTAGAAAGCGGAGAGATGAAGCTGCAGAGAGGTTGGATCAATGGATGGATAGATGGATAGAGAGCAGTGGGATGTGTTAGACAGGGAGTGGGATAGCTCACTGTGTTGGAGAGCCAATTACGCAGCTCGAGTGAGGGAAGACAGCCCGCTCAAAACAGCCTTACTGCTCTCTCTGGCTTTCACGAATCACCACAGTGTTTCACAAACACATCAACAGCTGGGATAGTGTCAGGAGAAACTGTAAATCATGCAAGAAGCAAAAGTAACAGTGTTATGGATAATTATTTTTCTGACAGATTTAGAGTCACACCCTTAAAAAACACTTAAAAAGTCAATACTTCAATCTTTGTGTTGTTTTATTTTGTTTGAATAACACAAGTGAAGCCAGTAAAGATATCACAGTGCTAGGATACTTTTCTGCATTCCCACCAGATGGATTTGCAGGGTATAACGTAGCTGATAAGGGAATGGGAGAATGTTGGCAAGTCGTGGGATAGAGGATAATGCTCTCCTACTCAGCTCTTATCAGACATTGTTATGTAGAGGTGCAGGATTCACATGGGAGTTATAGTATACTGTCTTTCAACACATCTCCCTGGGTCGCTTGGTGAAGTCACAGGTGGAGTGGTCCTAAAGGAAAGTCTCGGACAGCCCATGAAGGCCTGATAATGACAACGTATGAGTGATTAATAACACTGCTATGTCTGGGTGATGTCCTCAGTGGGATCATGTACTTATCACTCACTCTTTTTATTTATAGGATGTCATATTCATGCTGTCAGTGTTGCCGGGGCCCAGTATAGATTAGATCTTCTGTGCATGAAAATTGTTTTAAAGGTTCGACGTGGAAGGCTTGCGCATGTGCTTACTTCAAGTTTGCGTTAAAGTCTGCGTTGTGTTGGCCCAATCAAGCTGGGAAACATGTGCCCCAGAAAGCTGTGACATTATTTTCATTTTTTTTCTGGGGATTCAATTCAATTCAATTCAATTTTATTTATATAGCCCAATATCACAAATCAGGATTTGCTTCAAAGGGCTTTACAGTCCGTACAAGGTACAACACCCTCTGTCCTTAGACCCTCGGTTCGAGTGAGGAA
>JAPQRN010000005.1:13784373-13826652 GCA_037367275.1 Coranthus polyacanthus | reverse complement strand
GAGGAAGAGGAGGAGGAGGTGGGGGGGAGGTGGAGGAGGGGGACTTCAGTGGAGAGTGTGTAATAGGACACCAGCTCTCTCTGTCTTTTCGCTCTCCTCTCCTCTCTCAGTCAAGCCTGCTCTGTGAGCACTTAGATGGAATAGCAGCATTTTTCTTCTCTCGTGTCACTGGAGGAGACTGGAAACAAGGTGCTTCCAAAGGGGAAAATCAGATCCGGACATAGGCTTTTTCAGTTGAGAGCAGTCGCCTGCTGGAGGAAGCTCCTGAAAGGTGAGTCCCGTCCCACGGACTGATCTCGAACATGTGTTTGTAGGTACACCGTCTACCTGATGTACTGTACGGTACTGTACTGGGGCAGAGTACACAATGGATGCAGAGAGGAGGTGGTAGACAGGAGGCTAACAGGTGCAGAGTCCCAGCAGGGAGGCTTGGTGAGGAAAGCTTGGAGTCAATCTGTCCAATTTCCAAATTTCACTAGCTGCCACTTCTAAATCTTGTGAAATATTACATCAGACTACTTTATCATGATTCATATCCCTCGTATGCTGCACTATCTATATAAACATCTATATAATTATCTAAAATGTTAAAGTTTTAAATGCTTTCTTTGTGAAAGAAACTTTTTGTAGAACTTCTAGAACTACTGTTTTACTGCTCAAGTATGCACATCTCGCTGTCCTTTGCTGCGCCTGCTAGTCATGTGCACGTAACGGGAATGTCTGGCTGTAACAGAGCCACTGACAAGTGAATGACAGGGTGTGGTATGAACACACGCCGTCCTGTTAGAACCAGGAGACATTATTTTACACGTTTCAGTTTTAACTCTTCAGAGTCTCTTTAAATCTTCAGTCAAGGAGGAATCAGACATAAGCACGAAAATCTTTCAGACCTGAATCCAGATGGGATGACTGTTTGTCCTCAGTTTCTCCTGGCTAAATTGTGTTCATGTGTTTAAAACATTAACCGGGACAGATGGAAGGCAAATAATCACTCTCAGTTTGCTTGTACAGCTATGCAGTTTTATACTTTATCAATATTAGTTTTTGAGCGGTGCTTCTGAAAACATGAGATGGAAAATTCATTAGGCTGTCGGCCAAGGAATGCACAATAAACACAATTATCATTACACCCCACTGGAAATATAACCCTCCATTCACTCGGGCTGACCTCCTTTGTGGAGACTTTTAATTGCCGTTGCAGAGATTCCTGGCACACTCAGCACTGGAATTTCTGGACGTTAGTGAGCTGAACAATATCAATTGGAGTATTTATTATTTTTAATAATGGCAACAGATAGTATGTACCTTTACTGGGAGACACGTTGATTCAGGCAATTGATGTAGTGTTTTACAAGTCCACACCGTCTTAGCAGTGAGCTCCTGTGTCTTCAGTGTGGTGTTAATCACAGAGATGGCGGTATTTGTAAACCAAAGGAGGTATCTGAGCCTGACCTGCTGGGGTAGGACATGGGATCATAGGACAGTCAGAATGAGCCTAACTCCCATGACGATGACTCTAGCAGCTGTGAGACCAACATTTTCAGGCACTTCTTGGGAGATCACCCATCTCTCTGAGCGTACAGGGACGGGAACACTCACATATTGGCATGAAAAACAAAAATCAAGTTCATTCAAGTTATTTTATTTGTTTAGATTTTGAAATATATACTGTATATTGTTGTGTGAGGTTTCTGCTTAGTATAATAGAATGTTTTTTTTGTCTTTTGTAAAAAATGCATGTCTTTTTAAAAATACATTTTTAAAAAGCCATATGTTTCTCAATACATTATTCCAGTTACTGTGGATTATGGACAAATTTCACTGCCAACAATTGCTATTGGAACTACTTTCTACCAAAGTAAATAAATATTTGGCTTATTAAAATCAAAAAGTCAAAGTGTGACCTGCTAAAATTCTTCAGGAAGAAAAATCAATTGCACAGCAACAGAGGGGCAGCAGCTGCATGGCCACACACCTTGAACATTTAATTGTCAGGTTTCTGCATCAAAAGAACTTGTTCTTGTCCACGAGGACTTCCAAGTTGTTTCACTGTTAAAGTAAACTTGACTCAGATGACTTAGGACTTTACTTGACTCCAAAAAAACAGCACTGTCTATTCTGCATATTTCTGTTACGTTTGGGTGAAGGCAATACTGACGGCAGGATATTGACACCTCAAACCGGAGCAAATAAAAGGCTGGTGAGAAAATGTGATTTTCGTTATTGGGTAAACCTATCCTGTGTGAGAATGTGGACAGACGCCAGAGCGGGACAAGAGCTGAGCATCGGGACGGGGTCAGCGTAGGCCGCTCTTAGGCTACAGTTGCAGGAGACACCCTAGGCTGAAGGAGGCTCTGGGGGAGGGTGTGTGTGGATGATGCAGCAGCAGCAGGCTGCAGTGCAGCGGCCAGACCGTCCGGATAAACACTCTGCTGTTTTATTTCTCTCAAGTGTAGCCACCGAGATCTCATTCCTCTGTAGTTTTCCATATGTTATTCTTCTGCACCTGTACAAAAAATCACTTCAGCTACCTATCAGTCATGCTTCAGTCCATCACACACACCCATATTTCAACCTATTTGTACAGTACACCCCAAACTGAAAATTTCATGGCAATCATGCAGCTTTCTTATCTCTTGGCCATCAATTATTAATTGCACATCTATAAGCCATGAGAGTGGAAATCCATCCTCTTGTGAAAACGTTTTCCTTTTTCATGTAAAAAGGAACATTTTCTACATCTAGTGCAATGTGGTTTTGTGCAGTGCATATAGTTTAACAGTAGTTTGGGTCAGTAAAACACTATGTCCATCTTTGGCAGAAGAGTTTTGCAGTGCAGGAGTTAGCGCCCCACAGGCAGCACAGTACCTGCCTCTATCAATAATTGAGCTGCTCTTGTCCTGTTATGGAAACGGAACAAGAGGGGAGCGTTTCTCCTGCAGCTCTTTTGTGCAGATTTAACTCATTCATAATTAAGAGAGATACATCTGCAAGGATATAGTAAGTAATGGGATTTAAGTGACATCTTAGGCTCCCATCTGTGTCTTCATTCGACATAGTTTGTGCAACACTTCATTTTATTAGTCAGCATCCCTAGACCAGTCAGACTCATAATTTAATCTGTAAATATTGCTCACTTTGTTATTGTGCGTTTTCAGATCAGATGACATTAGGTGTAGCACCTTTCAAATTATTCTCTGTAAAAAACACTGCAGTCATTTGTCATGTTAAGCCTCTTGATGTCACCACATGCGCGGCTGTCTGCTGTAGTGTCTTTGTTAGCGCAGCAATCAAATACCTTTAAACCCTCAGAAAGCGGCCTCAGCTGAGTTAAATTACATTCGACAGCGGAAGATTTTAGTAAAGATGTTGTGGATTTGTTATGTAGTCATTTTACACTCAGATAATCTCACAACTAAGGAACAATTCATCTTTGACTTTCTCTCCAAATGTCCTTGACAGGCTGTGTTGACTGGTTGTGGTTCCTGAGCGGTCCATCATGGGCAGGCCGGAGGGGTTGGCCAGGCCACCTCTGGTGTTAGCTATGGCGCTTTCCCTCCTGGCTCTCTCTTTGCTCTCCACTGGAGCGTCCAGCCTCCCGCAGCCTTTGCCGAGAGTTTTCCTTTCCTTCGAAGGTAAGAAAAGCAAAAACAAACACGCTATGTTCTCTTGAAAACAAGTAAAAAATCATCTTGTGTGCTTGTCTTTTTCTAAAGATGTAATGAGGGTGCATTCATGCCATGTGTTTAGACTGTTAATGATAAACAAATGTGTGATAATCAAGGGTAGCTAGAGGCTACATCATTATGTAAAAGTATACTTGTGCACACAGACTTTGCAGGTCTTATACAACTTCTCTGCTTTTCAGACAAGATTATTCTGTGATTATTTGAAACTTGAAACCAACACCAGTATATACACAATCACACACACACACACACACACACACACACACATAACTATTCACATATACCAGCCTTGAAGCCTAATTTCTGGGCGATCCATGTCCATCCATTGTCCTATTGTGCGCCTACAAAAAGTTAAACCTCTGCAGGAGGTAGCACTGCTTGACAGAACTACCCTGACTCTGTTCCTAGTTAAACTTTAATCTCAGTCCTGCATAGTGCAGGCCTGTGGGCATTGTTGCCGCCTCTGGTTTTGATTCTCTTGTTTTATTTAATTGTCTTTGACATAGATTATTTTATGAATTTTTGATGTTCCCTTGAAACGAAACGCTGAGCCGTGCTGTACGACTGTGCGTGCTTGCGTGAGTCAGTGTGGATGAGCTGCCTGATCAGTCATGTCTCTGAGCTGGGAGTGGTGCAGTAACCTTCTCTCAGTGGCCGGATAGTGTGCAGGGGCTGAAGGAGATGTTTGATCACCTTTCACTACCTCTCACTGTGGATTAGGCAGCACAGAGCAGCTGAGGCTGTCTGTCAGTGATTCACTTAGTAAAGCCTTACAGTGTGAGGGTGAAGCAGGTGTGGTTTTGCTTTTTCTTATTTTGCCTTTCTGAAGCAACAGCTAACTTTGCTTTTCTTCCGTATATATATTTGTTCTACTTCTTTGTTTTAGTTTTCAGTTTTGTTAGCCTTGGTCTCAGTTTTCCTTTTATGCTTTAAGGTTTCTCAGATTATTTTATTCCAACTATTTGAATCATTCTGTACACAGGACTCAGTCTGTTTCTGTTCTGCAGCTGGTGTGAGTAGTTATATATGACAGTCAGTCTTAAAATAAGCCAAAATAATGGCTGCATAAATGGAAAAAACTCACTGTCTTCACGTTTGACCACACATGTCAAATTATTCACCCACTCCCTGCTCCACAATGTTTCCAAATAGCCATCTTAAAAGGTCAAAGGTGGCAATGCTGAAAATGAGCCAGTCTCTGTAATCCTGGAACGCTCAATTCTCCTTCAGCGTGAATTGATTTGATGTGTGCACTTTCTGCAATTGTGTTTCACTGCAGGGAGGACCATAAATGGAGAGTTTGGCTCTGGTATCTGCAGTGCACTAATTCTTAAAGAGGCTCTGGACTTTATTCTTAATGAGTGTTTAGAAATTCTGAAGTAAATGTGTGTTTTTCTCTGCTATTTATGAGTTAAGACTAGGGGAAGAAGAGTTGCAAAGTAAGAAGATGTTTATTCAAAGCTAAACAGCCAGCCTGAGGTGTAAATTTACATTCCAGGTCTGATTCAGTTTCAGATAGGAAGCTATAAATTGATGCCCCATTGTCTCTGAGTTACTCATTTTAAACTGAAGACGATAAGGGTTATATCTCCCTCTTGGATGCAGGACAAAGTTCAGCATGGGTGAGAAACAGATGTAGGGAGAGTCATAATGCCTGAGGTAGAGGCTCATTTCTCCCATAAACACTGGAAGTCCTCACGAAGGGAAGAATTCAGGGAGTTTGGGCTCCTTCCAAAGCAGCCAGACAGATGAATGAAGAGAAGACGACTAGAAAAATGGCGTCCCAGGGGGAGAAAGGCGCAGGTGGTTTGGCACCTGCTGTGTGGCCAAAAGGTTGGATTCTTCTGCTCCCAGATGTGAAGCCCTGTTACTTCTTAGGATCTGGACCTAACTAAACCAAGAAAATAAACCAGCGAGCGAGACGCTTGGGTTGTACATAGAGATAGACGCTGGAATATCCTCCCCATTTTCCTCCTCGTGTCACTACTGAAATCCTATCCAGGGGTAAGGCAGGTTCAGCGTAGCCTCACGTCCTGGAGAGAAGTTGCTGTCTCTGACATTCCTCTCTCCCTCACTCTGCTTACTCTTGTGTTCTAGAGGCAAATGTGGCCAGACCACAATTAAAACTGCATAATAAACATTGAAAAATGCAGCTAACCCCAATAATAAACTCTCAAGCGGTGCCTTTGTCTTCCGTGCCTCGGATAGTAAATACAGACCCCCTTACTTACTAAACTATTTAGGGAAACCTAGTGTGATAAAACATAATTGCTCTTCTGCATATGCTTTAAATATCTCTTCATTTATTTTGGCTCTGATATGCTATTAGTATATAGATCTGAAAGAGAAAGTTAAACTCAAAGTGTGCACAGAACTGTGGACATTTAGATTAATTTCTGCTTTGTGAGAATGTTTTTAAATACTGAATTGATAGTTTGCTTTCTCTTCTCATGAAAACTAGAAATTATTATTGACATATTTTTGGCCAATATGTGTGTTGCCCCCTCTAGTCTTGCCACTTTTTAAAGATTTACCAACATGGCTGGTAGTACAATAACGTAGTCGGATCTAGAGTTGGTTATAACTTGTAATTATTGTAAAACCATGTGTAATGCCTTTTAAAGTACAGAAATTAGACTGAAAATGTCAAATCCTTATTCCTTAGACACAACTTTGAAGAATTTAAACTATTGTATTTATGTGAACATTATTGTGTTAGTCTGCTCGTCTTTTAGAACTTTTGAGAGCATTTAATTGAAGTTTGGTTTCTCTTTTACAGTTGTCACAGTGCTACTGTAGGGCACTGTATTATTTTTGAATTGTGTGCATTTTACTCATACATAATGTGAGAGTTTCTGTTCAAGAGTTTTCTACTACCATTACCACATGTTATAAACTTAAAAGAATACCATCAATTTACTTACATCCTGCATATGTGTAAATAAACTCAAGGAGAATTTCTTAAAACAATAACACATTTAATATGTTTCTTGTCGATTCTGCTACTGTATTAGAGGCTGGCCTTTCTAAAATACCATTCCAGGAATGGTGGGATGAAAACTTCAGTCTCCTTTATCCTGCTGGTTGGCAGTCGGGGCAGTGGTCTGTGTTTATGATCAGGATCATTTAACCTCATCAGTGCTCTCACCCTGCTCTGGCAAACCTCCAACATTCAATACAGCATTAACTTATATAGTACAAAGTATGTACTGTATGTCAAACAATGAAAGATGTTTATTTAAAAGTGAATGAGCCAGGACATGCTTTGTGCAGAAAATGTATATTTTGCACACATATGTTTGGCTGAGAGCCTGGCTGAGATATATGAGAGATTGATTAATATGATGTCTGCAGTTTAATGAGCACTCCCTCACACTGGAATGAGCCACATGGGCTTCAATCACAGCAGGACCGCCTGAACAGAACCAGGTGTGGAGATCAGGAACCAGGCATCAGAGAACGGATGCAGTGGATCCCTCTGCTTCCATGTATTACTCTTCACTTTTATCATGGCTCATTACTACCTCCACTCACCCCTCATTATTCATACAGAAATGATACTGTTCATACACTGGAGGTTGATGTCAGTCTGTTAAGGATGTTTACTTGGTGGAGAGGTCTTGCAGGAGTGCGTGTCTGACAGTAAGTCTGTGTTGCGGGTCTGTTTGCCCATGGTAAGTCTTTGAATGTGCATTCATTGGCTTGATTGCATTTCAGTGGCAACACTTTCTGCTGATTCACTGCTAATACCATGCGGGTTTTCCAGCCTTGTGAGCTCCATAAAGTTATGAAACTAAGCTGTTTTGGCTGAATGGACTCCCTCAAGAGGAGATCTGCCTACGTAGTCTGATATTACATTAACTTCTTATAAGGTAATGTCTTAGATTTAAACGCAATTTCATGGTAAGGAAGAATAATTTGATGCACCAGTTCTTCTTTTGCCTGAGGTTTAACAGCTCATGATAAATCATCTCTCATTTCTCAGCTTTTTAAAGGATCTTACTGTTATTGAACATTTATCCAGTGAAGCAGGGCACCAGATTCAAGTGGCATGTAGTATTCTCTGGGGTTGTCAAAAGGTCAAAGAGCAATGCCAAGACACAGCCAGAAACAGGCCATGATGTATATGTCTTTGCCTTCGGGTAATGTATTTTCAAACGTAACACCGCTTCCTGTCCCTGTTTTATATTAGACCTTTAGTACTATAGACGCATCTATGCTTTCCTGTGGTAAACATAATAAAGGCTGTGAAGTAACATCAGTGATTGCTCTGTGATTATGGAGAATTCCTGGCAGTGCAAAGCATAGCCCTGTCAAGGCTGTTGGCGAGGCCTTACAGAGACACACTACAAATAGCCATAAGTTAGCGTTGCATGCATGTGTGTGTTCTCTGTGAATACCTCATATAAAGAGAGCCCTTTCACTCTGTGCATATCTGTTTTTTTAGGCCGCATGTCCTTAGATGTCGATATAATTGCCCGAGTTGCAGCATATTTTCTGCAGGACGGTTAGCATGTGTCGTGAGCAGCTTATGGTGTCTTGTGGCTGACAGCGTGTGAGATGTTTGACAGCTCCTCTGTCAGCCTGCCTTTCACTGTTTGTCTCTGTCTATTTCACCAGTCTGTGCCTGACCTTGTTAGCCCTGTTGAATGTTTTATTATTCCTCCTCCGCAACATGTCGAAAGGTAATCAATGGACATCAATATGGACAAAGACAGTGTCTTTTCAAGGATAGCCAAGGGCAAATGGAAATTTGCTGGGCCAAAGCTTAGAATTACTAATGCTAATCAATGACCTATTGTTATGAACTTTATAATGAACTTTTAACGATTGTTTTTAAAGTGTGTGGAAGCTTACCAAATTGTTCTATAACAATTTTTGTGTGAGATTTTTTTGTTAGTAGAGCAGTGCTTATCACTACAGAAGAAAAACACCATCCACTATCTCTGGATTGTGGTTTAATATCAAGTCCATTATTGGAAATATGTTATGACTTGAATGGATCTCCTTTAAGCACCTGGCTCAAAAGTTGTATGGAAACTGTCTTTTTTCCTAGAAATGCACCCACATGCAAATGTCACGTGCGCATAGAGAGAATTTCCATATACATAGGAAGTAAAAACATATATATGCATATTTATATATTATATACAAACTATATATAAAACTCATGTACTCATATATTGATAAATATATACAATATATATATATGTACATTTACACGTTATACTGAGTTTTTTTATACATGTTATCATCTTATATCTTCATATATCCAGAGGATGTATGTATGTGATAATAACATATCAGCTTATAGATAACATATATGGCAACGTCATTCTTGATATAGGGCCATATATATCAAATATTACATTTATGAGCAACAAAAATCAACAGGTGCATTTGTCATTGTTGCCCTTGAAGTAAATCTTACCTTCACTCAGTAACACTGAAATGACCTTAGTGACGGCATTTTAATATAGCACAGCATGAGTCTTTAAGATGGCAGCGGAGAGTGGTCCCACCTGGCTGAGTTTTTTTCTTCTTCATTTTCCTGTGGCTGCCTTCCGTGACTAGTAACCACATCAGCTCTGGAAGTCCTCTGACCCGTATCTCCTGCAAGCCCCCTTTGGACCTGAGACTCTCCATGAAAGCCTCCCTGCCAGTAAAATCCCAGATTTATTGGCTGCCAGGGGTGAGTGGTAACTAGAGGCTCCTGGTGTGGGCAGGTGAGGGGTCAGGGCTAGCTGTACAGCTCGGTTCTGTGTGAATGGGGGGGTTACTGTTGGTGACATGTGAAGGGGAGGCCAGGTGCTAATTGGGGCATTGGGAACGCAAACTAGTTGGCAGACAGGCTTTCATGATTGACAGGTTGTCATCTCAAGTTTCAGCTCCTACAGGGAATATTAGCCAACACCTTAGCGGGTCAACCGTGCAATGAAACCGGCAGTTGACATTGGTGCTGGATAACATCACTCTGCACAAACACACACACACACACAGTCAAGGGAGAAAATATACTCCGGGCTCACATGTCATATTTAGATATGGTGTCTGTTTTGGGAAGCCAGTGTGAGAGAAGCCATACATAAGAGCTCAGGCATTCTGTGCAGCCATATGATTCACATTACGGATGTCTGGATATAGACAATTGGCGACAGACAACAATTGGAAAATTAATGAGATGCAGTAGATATAAAATGTTCTTCTCTGAGCCAACACTGGCTTCTGTCCATGACAAGTAGTTGCAGTACAGTAAACTTGTGCATGCTGTTTGAGTGGTGAGTCCAGTCTGCCTGGGAATGTGGAGTATGTCTGTTGGACAGACAATCGGACGACTCTGTCAGCCAGCACCGGGCATCCTGGGTGGTCTCTTCATGGTCTCTTGGAACGACACCTCAACTTCCCCTCTGCCACATGTGTATGCCACCAAGCATACTGTATACCATTGGGTTAAGGGTTTAAGGAGATAGATGGATGGCCTTCCTGTTCAGGCAACAGTCATTTTTCTCTCTAAAGGGGCCTGTCAGTTGCCAGGATAAAGTCTTTTACTCGTGTAGTATTTGTGAGTGGTCCAGCTCTGTGTTAGGTAAGCGCAGTCATCCAGAACGCAACCGAAGAGCTCTTAACGTTGTACGGACAAGGAGCGATGGTATTTGGCACAAGGTTTGAAGTCAAGCCCTCGTGCTGAAACCCACTCCATCTTGTGAGGAAAGATAAATTGAAGGAGGCGGTTTAAGCTTCTGTTTCAATATTTATCAAGACGGGTGATTGGGGTCCTCCCATCGGCTGCCCCTGACAACCACAGAACAGGTTGTTCTTGAACTCAGTGAAGAGCAAGCCTCATTAGCATGAAGTTAATTTATTCATGCTGGCCTTTCAGGTAGCAAGCCAATTGATGAGGTCTGATTTGCATCTGAGACATTAAAGCTCGTTTGTAATTGGCTCACTGTCTGCTCCTGAAGTGTTAATTAGGTTCAGGGGCCTTTTGGCTTGTGTTCAGACAGTGGTGTTACTCAAAAAACACACACACACGCACACATAGTCAGTTTGGTGAGAGCTGTTCATTACTGCTTCACAAGGACTAAACTGATGTTTAGTGTGTGTACTAAGTGGAAAAAATAAGCCCATCCTGTTGTATAGTCTTGAAACTCGGCAGACAGATCTTCATGTGGCCTCATGTAATAACCAGTAGGGCAAATGACAACAGCTGGGTTTTTCTGTCTCAACCTCTATGACCACATTTCCCTTCAAAATAAATCATGATGCCGCTTGTTACTGTTCTTGTTTAACCACCTCTTAACATCTCACATCAAAGTGGAAGAAGAACTCCTTAGGCAGCTGAAGTGATACAAGCTCAGTGAATTGGCTTCAGTTCCTAACCGTGGTCCAAAACTACAGTTGCCTCTCTCATAAAGCTCCCACATACTTTCCAGCCACTGTGAATCTCTAATTTTTATGATGCTGTATTACAACAAAACACTCCTTGTATGGACATCACAAACCAGAACCATTGAAGCGCTGTTTACTGCTGGAGGCATCGCTGTAAAACTAGGTTATTTGATCACACAAATAATTTTGGAGGCCGGGCCTGTCAGAAAGTCTTACAGGCTGAAAACCTGAGGGAAGCCTCCTTGCGGTTGTTGCTTTTCCTCTCCTGGACATATAATCACACCAGGGGGAACGCGCTGCCCTGTTTTCTGCGCTTTAATTGCTGCCGCACAAACAGGGACACGATGACAGGTCCCTTCGGTTTGCCCACAGTTCTTT
Source organism: Coranthus polyacanthus (assembly GCA_037367275.1). NCBI lineage: Eukaryota > Metazoa > Chordata > Actinopteri > Kurtiformes > Apogonidae > Coranthus > Coranthus polyacanthus. Next base: position 13,815,196 of record JAPQRN010000005.1, on the reverse strand, counting down.
CTATTTCTACTTGGTGTTTCACCACAATCAAATAAAAGAGGATGTTCTTTTTTTACTTTGTGGGACTTGGTAGTCTGTCTGGGTTATTACCTCAGAACTTGTGCTCATAAATTGTGCCCATCAATTATCTTCATCTTATATGACTTTGGCTCGTCCCACAAGACTCTCAGTTGTAAGAATACTATGTACATTGTCTTTTATATTATTTATGTTAAATAAAGACTTCAGTCTTCCAGGTCATGACATTGTATTAAAGCAGGTCCCCCACTTCAAAAGGAGAAGCAGCATTACAAAAAAGCAACCTGCTGTTTAATATTGAATGGCCACTGTTATTTCTTGACCTGACAAAAGGCTTTTGTGGTGCTTTCGCTTCACCACTTTGCACAAAATAAACCACATCAAAGGCAGAGAAAGTCTCAGCTCTCCAGTCGCCACCTTGCCCTTTTCTGCCTACCCCGCTGTCCATCACATGGATCAGTGTGGATTGAATCAGTATTGGTCTGACATCTAACCAATGAGACACTACGGACCACGGCTCAAAGTCAAAGGCTCTAGGGACTGCTGTGAGGAGCGTACGGAGGCGTATGGACCTCCTACTCACATACATAATAGAAAACCCACCAACTGCTCAAATGCTCAAACCTTGCTTCCTGTCTTTTTTTCTCTTTTTTTTTTTAGTTGTTTTTTTTTTACATTTTCTGTCTGTCTCTCTTCAGCTATAATAAGGACAGCAGTATGAGCAAGGCAATACAACACAGGATAAGACATGTTATTACCCACATTACCTCAGCCTCCTTGCCTTTGTATCTTCGCATGAAATATGTCGTTGCATATTTTTGCAGAAATCAGGCCTATTATCTGTAATTTTGTCCATCAACAAGTGCCACAGTCTTCTAGTTCGAAACAGCATGTTCCACAACAGGCTGCTCACTCACTTTTGACACTCTTCCCTCAATGGGGGAAGTTGGTGTGATTTCAGCAACAAGGAATGCGTATAAAGTCATGACTAACAAACCACATGTTGTTGCAGGGATTTCTTCATCACTTCTCTACAATGTTTGTTGTATATTTTCATACAATTTGGCATACTGGCATCTAATTTTGAAAATGTTGTCATTGCTGCAAGGGTTGTGTTGTCGACAATTATAATAGGATGCCTCTGAGGAAATAAACGTGGGCACAAGTACTAGCCTCAGTCTACAATAACTGCATACAAAGGTTATGAGCTGGCACAGTCTGTAAACACATGGGCTCAATGGATATGTTGCCTGACTGTGAAAATCCTTGACGATTGTTCAGAGCAGCTCCTCCCACTCCCAGATGGAGCAGGTGCACCATCTGGCTATATAACTTTTGATGGTGGACTACAGCGCTGTAGCGGTGGAGGCATGACTCATGTGTTTGTATGAGATTTAAAGCAGAGCACAGAGCAGATACTGGATCCAAAGGTATGTGGGCTCCAGACGGTTTCAGTTTGTCTCTCAGTGAATAAGCTGGGTCCATGTGACACACCCCTGCTGGGTCCCATCTCAGCACCAGGCTTAACTGGCCTTCAACCCTCACAGGGGAACATGAAAGTCTCCTGTTTCCCCCCACTGAGAAAACAATACAGAGTTCAACATAACATTAAATAGTTGTTTCACCCCACGCCACACCCCTATGAACAATTTGTTCCCCTTGTGGAACATTCTAGAGGGATGCTGTTGAGAAGAAAGCTGATAATATGGGTGGTGTACCATAATGTTGATGTGATAAAACAGTGGGTAATGTCAAAGGTCAGTGCAATTTGTCAAAAACAGCAGAGTATTATGTAAATTACAAATCTGGGGATTTATAGATGGCTGCATTGGCATGTGAATTCACCTTTATCTACAGTATCAGCAGCAGCCTCGTTCTCCTATGGAGTTTATTATGGTGCCATATTAGAAAAGAAATGTAATTTCTGCCTGAATGTGTTCACTGGAAAGTATACAAGGTATACAAAAATTGCAAACTTGGAAGACTTGGAGGTGGCTGAGGAGGCTGTTTAAGAGATTTTTAACTGACAACCCTGGCCTATTGACTTCCATTCTTATATTTGCTTCTTGCTCTTTTCATATTCAGTAAAATCTACTGCTACTAAAGACTGAGAGACAAGGTTGAAAGTTCAGAAAAACTAGTAAGTAAATCTAGAGGTTTTCGTATACCTTTAGCTAGCCGAAAAAAATGTACCCTCATATTACCATAAGAACAATTTTCTTATCAAAGTTAGCGAATCACACCTAATCCCTTCAGATTTTGTTTTCTTTTCATCAGGTCCCTCTTCTCTCACTCGATGCCTATTGTGCTGCAGCTTCAGTCTAAAGTTACATAACTAAAAAAGTTGTGGTTCTTTGGCCCTCAGCTGACGAGGTTTAACTCAACCACAGACATTATTTCTGCCTGTGTAGACTATACTGTAAGATTGTAAAACTGAAACTCTTGCTCCATTGTAAACAGCTGCATGTTTAATGACAGCTGCCACCCTCCATTCCAGGAAAAGTATCAGCTTTAAATTAAAATGTACCTCCAAGTGTAAGAATGAGGTACAGTATTGCAGTCTAAAAGGTTTGCTTGAATCTCTTCCAAGAACTTATTTTTGGAAGATATATAAAATGGATTTCTTTGGCAGAATTTAGAGCCCTGAATGTTTCTAATTAGCTCTTAGTGACTGTTTCACCCTCTGTGGCTCGTCTCTCTTCCAGCACTCTGGCAATGCAAGGCGTGTAACATCTTTAGCCTTTTCAGCGTTAGGATAATATTGCCTCTGCACAGAGCTCTCTGTGATGCTATCTATCTGTGATGCTATCTCCATGGCTTTGAAGCAGGAGGCTGATGCAATCTGCCTTTTAGAAGTTTCTCTTTATTAAACGCACACCTGCTTGACAGGACACCTTCACATTTCAATTAGTTTCTGGTACAACAGAGTCATATTTGTGCATGTTTTTCATTAGTTGCCAGATTATTCTCTCAACGTGGATGATACAATGTTCAAAAATATCCTGCTCTCACTTTAAGACATTAGCCATATATAGAAACGTACCTAAACATAGTAGATGTAGAAAGCGAAAAGCTGTGGGAAACTTGCTTGTGAGCGAAGCGGTTAAATTGTCTTTCTTCAAAGTTAAACACTCCAGGCTTTACACGGCGGACGCTCCAAACGACAGCTTGCGATCAGAGTGGAAAGTGGCACAGAAAAGCCACTTTTCTTTAAGATAAAAGGCCCCAGCCTCAAAAGCATATGTCACACAATAATGAAAATGTGACTTTAGCCCAAGGCACTATGGTGAAACACAGGCAACCTGTTTGTTGATTAGAGGAGTGAATACAAAGAGAGCTCAGAGAGGGTCAGTGAAGGGGAGGGAAAGAATGGTGTAGATCTACATTGCCCCCCACTTCCCCACACCCCCTGCTTTCACTGCAGATTGAAAAAGTGATAAATATGCATGAGTTTGGCTTCGACAGTAGAGGTCTTTGATGGTATGGCTGAGAGTTCTCTATCTCTGGAGCAAATAGGCTGAAAATAACTGAGAATGTTTACTCCATGTGTGTGAACAATGCGAGCTTTTAATGAGCAGAAGAGATTTTGCAGGAAGACATTTCCATAAAGTCTACATTGTATCTCTCTGAACCTGTTTGCAGAAGTCACAGCTTCTTATTGACTGGATGATAGTCAAGTGAAGTAACAACTATCAGTGGCAATAACTTATTGGGATTATTACACACTGGAAAACTACGCATTTAAACTTCATTAGGCAAACACCTGTTCTACATGAAATGCACTTCAAAAAGTAGATGTGAAGTTTAAACTTACTGGAAGAACTTCCATGCTATATGAGGTATATCATATTAAAAATCTGTACTGTAGTCCAGTGAGCCACTGAGGACGGTTATAAACCAGCATCTAAATCCTTGTAATAATAATACATCCTATTAAGTTTTCTTTAGAGATCTCTCCTAATACTCATGGGCTCATGCATGGAAACATGATTTGGAGATCTTGTATTTGAGATTAATGTGCGTGTGTATAAAGTTGTTTTTCTTGCACTTAATTTGGCAGGTTAGGCAGGAGCAAAATCTAACTTGGTTTTTCTTTGGAGAAATGTTTTCCTTAGCCTTCTTCTCCACCGTGTGTGTGTCTGTCATAGAGCTGCAGGCCTCTCAGTCCTTTGAACACTACAGTATATCAGACAAAGCCATGGACTACAGGATCCTGCAGATGGACGAGGACCAGGACAGGATGTACGTGGGCTGCAAGGACCATGTCCTCTCCATGGACATCAACAATATCACTCATGGCACACTCAAGGTCAGTAGAGGGCTATTATTAGACTGTGATGAATTAGATGTTCTAATGCAATGCTGGCATATATTGTAGCATCTTTTTTCTGTCACTACACAAAGGAAAAACCTAAAAGGCACCCCATAAAAGTGCTGCAGCGGTGTTATCATCTGTCCAATGATATGCAAATTACTGTACATTTGTGATGATCACAGCAATTTTAGGGTTATTCAAAAGAGCCATAAAAATGCTTGAGCTCTCTGATCACTGATTCTGCATGCAGTGAAGGAGTTACCATCGGTGTAATTGACAGGCGTGAAGTGCATAAACAGATGGGAAAGCATTTAGGTGTCCCCAGGGAGGACTGCGACGCATCCATTTTTTCCAAGTAAATTGCTTGATATATTCATTGAGCGAGACCTTTAAGCACCTCTCCCAGGTTTTAAAAACGCACACATTTTCCACACATGGTCGCTGTCTGTGAACACTGACTAATCTATGCTCAAACTTCTTTGGAAACAGAAACTTTTACAACATTTGCTTTGTTCATTTTCCGTATATATTTCCCTGTTATTTCTGTCTGTGTCGCCTTAAAAAGAGGATATAATCCAAGCTTTTTCATGTTCATGTTACAGTATATGTCTCTCAATCTGTTATGGTTTACTAGGTTCACCCCCCCACCCCTGATTGATGATATGATGGGTTTTTGTTTTGTTTTTTTTTCCAGGTGTTTTGGCCTGCATCTACCAGCAAGATAGAAGAATGTCAAATGGCAGGAAAAGACCCTACGGTAAGAACAGATGACAATGAATAGCCTACAAATGATTACAAATAAAATACACATACATATCAGTTTGTTGTTAGTATTTTGCATCCATAGTATAACTTGAATTTAAATATTTCAATGTTTTTATTTTAAATATGTTTAATTGTGTCATGGATCATGTTTGATATTGAAATATATAATTGTCCAGGCTGCCTTTGTATTTTTTTATTGTATTTATTTTTCATCTTATGTAAATATGGGAAAAGCCTCTGAAATAACAATTAAACCATAATGTACAATCTGCCCAAGTCTAGCGGGAATTAGAAATGTTGATACTGTTACTGGTGTGGTGCATTGTCAGTTGGTTCTGGTTAATGACTTCCTAAGGAGTGAGCAAAAACTAATTTAAATGACCAAATGCTGATATTGTCATGACACCTAGTAACTCATACAGCAAGTTTAGTCTAATTATAGCAGTTAGAAGAATTGTATATCCTCCGATATGCTTCTCAGCTGAAATGAGATTTATGCTAAAGGTTTTGTCAGCTGCTCTCAGATCTGTCCCTTCAACTGAGTCTTCAGAGGAAGTGTGTGCGCAGCCTCCTGAGATTTCCCTCTCCCATCTGTGAGCTCGTGTCAGGGCCAAGCACATGTGTAGCAGGCAGCAGATGTCTACAGGGTCACCGGCTGGCCTGGAGTCCTCCTGGCATCGGCACAGTTAGACGAGGCGTGGGAGGAAGGCCGTGGACAGAAAAATAAACCAGAATCAAAGCTCACAAATTGGACGCAGCTCATTGACAAGGAGATTTTATAACGTGCCCTGATTCTGAGTGGTGCTTGTTAGCTGGAACAAGATTTAATGAAGACATACAGTAGGAGTGATTCATCCTCTGCCTCTATTTTCCTCTAATTGGGTTGTTCTGAAACACGTACATGCACCGCTTCCTATTGACACTGCAGAGCAGAGTACAGGCAAATAGGAGAAGCAGAGGAGAGAATAAATGGACTCCCATGAGCATGATTAAGTTTTATTTATCTGCCAATTATTTTTCAAATAAGAAACCCCCTTAACATAAATTTTTCTTTGACTAAAAGCCAAAACTGTCAAACAACAGTACATTGCCACCAACACTGTCCATTTTTTCTCTACTATACTCTTCAATTTCTCCATCTCTTCTGACAGCAGCTGGGGTATAGAGCCAGGTTTTTGTACAACATGCTGTTGCAGAAATGGAGAAGAAGCTGTTTCCATTCATTGAGTGATTTGTGCTGCTCTGACTCATAGCCCGCCCACTGCAGACAGGCTCCCACAAATATTTGGGTGAGCCATCTCTGTGCGCAGCCACTCAGTGGACCCCTCTCTCTTCTGTCATCCCATGCAGCGCTGCCAGTTTCTCTTCTAAAAATTTATTTGTATAATTTTTTTCCCCTTTTCTTATTCAATTTTTCCAACTCTTTTCTTTCAGTTTTTTCTTTACCGCAGTATGTTTAATTTTCTCTTTTTGCCCTTGTCCTGTCTTGAAAAGTTCTTCATTTGAATCAGAGACTCCATGGTTCTGTTATGGCTACCCTCCCCGTCTGTATACGTATAATAAGTGCCTCTTCTTCGATAGAATCTGTGGTCAAGCAGGGGGTCCACACATCATTTGCGCCAGAGAGTTGTACTAAAGAGGAAATGCAGACAAACCGGGTTGATTAAATCCATTTGCTGATTGCTCAACCGCTGCTCACCACCTGACCTATGTAGATATATAGGTGTATGTGTAGATATATATACCCACGTGGCTCTGTGACACTGACATCAGATATGGGTGCAGGGTCCAGACTCTGTGGGTGTGTAAGGGTTGAAAGAGGGTGAGATGAGACGTGAAGAAAACAGACATACAGATATAAAGAACAGAAAAATAAATAACAGAAACAGGGTGTGTGATGGTGAGAATACATTTGGATTTCGGCGATAGCTCTCAGCAGAGCTGCGCATCGACCATGAGCTGCAGCAGCTGCCATTCCTACAGCCATCGCCAAGTTCCTGACAGCTCCCTGGATACGTGTTCTTCTCCTCCCCACCTCTTCTCTTCCTTTCTTCCTCCTCACTCTGTTTTTTCGCAAGCTCGGGCCTAATTGCCCACAAAGTCCAGAACTCCTGCTGCTGCCGGGTGTTGGAAGTGGAAGCAGAGATGGAGGCAGATCAGTAATCCTTACCTAGATATATTACATATACCTCTGACACTCTTTTTCCACTGGCCTTAATACCAGAGCAGTGAGATCTGGGCTTGTTTGATTGTGCAACCTGTGATGGCAAAATCGTGATAAGTTCGAATTACTCACTCATATGGAATAGGATACTTCAGGAAAGATATTTTGGTGTTTACCATGAATGCATACCATACACTTTATTCACTGCACCGATTTGTGTGCTTGATTCAAGTGCACACAACCATACAGACAAATGTCGGTGTTCAATTTATGAGAGACTATGTGTTGCAGTTTAATGAAGCGTTAGCATTTACTGGAATAAATCAGAGGCACTTTATTGCAGTTTCTTTCCTGTTGACCTTTAATATGTCGCTCTGTGTTTATCTGTATTTTCCAGCACGGCTGTGGGAACTTTATCCGTGTAGTGCAGCCTTACAACAGGACTCATCTGTTCATGTGTGGCAGCGGAGCGTACAGTCCCGTCTGTGTGTACGTCAACAGGGGCCGCAGACCAGAGGTGGGAATGTGACGACAGATTCACTTTAATTAAGAGATAAACACAGGAATGAACCGTGAAGGTGAAGGTGGCTTGTTCCTCTGAAATAGTTATTTTTATCATCCATATTAAGTTACTTAATGTGCTTCATACTGACTGTGGCAGTAAATCTTTCTACTTATACTTAAAAAAAAAAAAAGAAAACCTTTGTGCTGGATAAAATCAAAATAGTGGAAATGAGTACATGTGAGAGACTCATCCAGGGATGTGGAAGAAAAAAGCAATGGAAAATTAAATTTACTGCAAAAATATAAAACGTGGGATGGAAAAAGAACAGCAAAGCACTTGACAAAGCAGATGACAAGCAGTGAGTGTTCTGTTGTTTTATTACAGCTTATCCTTCCTCATGAAATTACATTCATGTGCTGTATCAGAAGAAGTTAGTTTCTAGTTTCCATCTTTTTTTACTGGTCACCATGTGGTAAAAAGTGTTGGAGAGTCTATAAATTTATAAACATAAAGATTTCATGTCCTCTTTCATCAGTCACTAATCTGATGCCACATTAAAGTAGTTGCTGAGGAGTAAAATGAAAAAGTTGTAGTGTCAGGGATGGAGGGAGGTTTTCTGAGCGTTGGTGAGTTCTGCTCTCATGTCCGGCCACAAGCGAGCACAGGGAAGGCCTCCAGGAGAAAATTGCTCACTGACTGAGCAACATTTAGCCACAGGCTGCCAACTGCTGCCAAACACTCATAAGCAGATCTGCACTGTGGAGTCTTTTGTCATTTTTGGTTTTTGTTTGAAAGGCACACGGCTCTGTTTGCAACTTCTGAGTTCAAAAAAATGTCAGTGTCCCAAGACAAGAGGTCTGTTAAGTATAACAAGCTGCTGTAGTGGGACGTTGACATTGAGCTCACAGTGTGGACCTTTGCCCTATGGACGTGCCCCAGACTTGTGTTGTTTTCTTCTGTGAAACTTGATAGTATGACTGCAACAGACAGGGTAGCTCTGTGTACGTTAATGGTTTTTGTGCGTCATTGTGCAATAGTGCTTTTCAGGTGTATGCTGAATACACTGTAATAAATGTCCATCATATCAAGTCAATTAACCTTTTAACCAGCCTTCAAATCTTTGTAGATTATGATTGCTTCCCTTATTTTAACATACCAGAAAAATATCCATCATCATTCATTCTAATATTTCGATTAAATGACTTGTTAAGAGGTTTCATGCAGTCTAATGGTTAATGTCCTCACAGATGGTGTCAGTCCCCCAGAACCTCTTACACAGACACGTTTTCTTTGAAAAAAATCCTCTGCTGACGTCAATAGCATGCCCATTCAAGGAAGCTGCACCATCACCAGGCAGATAAAAATAGGAAGGGACAGGAAGCTCTGTAATTTTCCTAGATTATTGTCCGGTCCAGTGTGCCGTAAGGAGGGGGTCGGAACTTGGCAGCTCTCCCACCTGAGACGGCGGGATGGATATCCAACACATTTGCAGAGAAAGTCCTGTTTTCCTCTCAAATGGAATGTTCTTTTTACTGTCCCATAAGGGCAAGTTAAGGCAGACCAAGCCAGAGCCGCTTCTGTGCTTCTTTAAAAGCAAAAGGACGGGAAACTTGAGCAGAGCTACTTTGTGGGACATTTGGTGCATTTTTATTGCGGCAGAGGCCAATAGGCACAAGAACTTCTTATAAAACTGTCTCAACAATCTGTGATTTCCTCTTTTCTCTGTGACAGGAACAAGTATTTCACATTGACTCCAGGACCGAATCTGGAAAAGGGAGGTGCTCCTTTAACCCCCAAGTGAATACAGTTTCAGTCATGCTCAGTAGGTACCTCACCAACATCCTTCCTGAATTATACCTTTTAATACCCCCTGAAAACCTCAAGACAATTTGAAATTAAAATCTGTTCAATGGAATATATATTTTCAGTGAACCTATTCATCCAAAAACCAAAACGTTCCTTTGTTTTTTTGTGCCAGACTATTTCTTAGCATGACACATTTTGCCATGCAGCAGTTACAGATGCAATATATAGAAAATATGTATATAAAATAAGGCTATAAGGTGCACCACAAAAAACAGCACCAGTTCTTGAATGTAAGTCAACTGCTGTCATGGGAAGCACTCACCAAGAATCTGGATGTGTTTGTACAAATTTCTGTGGCACCTATTCTGAAGAATGTAAAAACTAATGACATGTTTAAAACTTAAATTTGGCTTTTATATACATCAAACACAGACCACCACAGTCTAACATCCCCCGTGGGATGGGCTGCACTCGCCCTTCTGCCCAATTTCTTTGATCTCCGATTGGTCGAGGGGTGTAGGGTTGCTGTTGACACGGCTGTAGGCGGCACATTGCACCCTCAGCTCTGCTTTCTGACACCTGAGCGCAGCCATGTCAGCAGCAGCTTTGCCAGCTTCGAAAATGCCTTGGAGGGAGCCAGAAGGGAGGGTGGAAAAACCTCAAGGGGTGGGAATGAAAGGCGCAAAATTAAATCCAGGTTAAAGGCAACGCCGTGGAAGCAGTGATTCAGCACTCCGAGCCTCTACAACTCATTGTCTGGTCTTAATAAAATCTGTGCTGCATCTCCACATCCTCATGTTTTGGAGCCTCTATGGCTGTCTGAGTGCTGTCAACACTTGCTCCTTAGCAGGCCATCTTGGATGCACGCCCCATACCCCTAATCCTTTCATAACTTGTCCCACACACATGGCCTGGAACTGACAGAACAATGAAGTGAGACTAGAGGAATGATAAACAGCATAAAGTGAATGTGGGAGCGTGCAGGCGCATATTAGCAACAGGACACACACACACACACACACACTCTGAATCTGTTGTTAATTCTGTAAACATTTATGATCATTTTTATTCTTAAAATGATCAGTCAGATTTATTCATCATAGGATAAAATGTTGCTGTGTTTCACATATACTATCTTGAATGTCCAGAGAGGCTACATCAATATGCTTATTTTGCAGAGGTAACAAATAACGCATTTTTATCAGTACTTGTTTTAAGCATACTGTCTGTTTTGAGTTCGGTTTGTGTGTATCTGTATCCATGCAGACCAGGAGCTGTTCTCTGGCATGTACATTGACTTCATGGGGACAGATGCTGCCATCTTCAGGAGCTTGACCAAGAGAAATGCAGTGCGGACAGACCAGCATAACTCTAAGTGGCTTAGTGGTGAGCACACACATACTCTCCGAAAAGAACTAATGTATTTAATTACACAAGTAAGATTTTTATTATTCATTGACGTAAATTGCAAATGTCTCCGTGTACCTGTTTTTTAATTCAGAGCCGATTTTTATCGATGCCCACCTGATACCAGACGGAACAGATCCAAATGATGCCAAACTGTATTTTTTCTTCCGTGAGAGACTAACAGATAACAGTGGAAACACTAAAAATATCCACACCATGGTGGCCAGAGTGTGTCCAGTAAGCGTTTTTGTCTGTCTGAATAAGTCAATACACTATGTTTTATGGTTTCAAGTTGCTAAGTGCTGCTCCTGTCTGCAGAATGACATAGGAGGTCAGCGTAGCCTCGTGAACAAGTGGACTACTTTCCTTAAGGCCAGGATGGTGTGTTCTGTTTTGGAGGAGGACGGCACGGAGACACACTTTGATGAACTTGGTGAGTTTCATTCATACTTGATGCTGCTGTAGTGGTTTAACGTGTTACGTATTTCTGTCATCTGCTGAGTGACTTCCAAGCTCTTTTATGGCTGATGTATCAAGGTCAGAACAAACTGTATTATTTAAAAAGTACGTGGCCAAGAACCAGAGGCAATCCTAATTCTCAAAAGCTCGGTATTTTTGATTCAAGGATTCCCACAATTGCTTTCTCCAAAAACAATCCATGGAACCTCCTTTGTTTGGCCTGGATTAAAACCGTAGACACTTATCACTTTTCCTAACAATTTTTCTGTTGTTCTTGATTACCTCGTGTTTTTCATGTGCAGTCGATTCCAGGTCTTTCTTAGTCTCAGCTTTTCTACAGCTAACCAAATAAACTGACTCACAGAATGTTAGAGCTGCTTTTTTAATCAGATGATAAGACTCTGTCAACACATGCATTCATTAATTCATCCATGAATTACTTTTTGGCAGTCGGTTCTGAAAGGATGAGCTGATGAGGGATTCAGAGATTTCATTGAAAGTGCGACACATTTTTTGTCTGTGCGTGTGCGCATCTTTGTGTGTACACATACTGTATGTGTTTTTCCTTACAGAAAGTGTGTTTTTGCTGGAAACTGATCAGCCCAAGGGCCTGTTGGTGTTTGGAGTCTTCACATCCACGAGGTAAGACCAGCAGCGATGGAGCCAACGGTAACATTCCTACAAGTCTCAGTGGTTATGTTAATCACTGACTGAATATCAGCAGGAGGATGTGCTTGTCAAAGGGCCTGTTACATTGAGACGTCATGTGTCACGTTGTGGAACAGCTTACTCAGATGATGAACTATCACTTACAGCATCCTGGTGGCTTCACCATATGGCCCTTGTTTTGATCTTCTTTCCATACGATTGCATGCAGAAGCCCAGTATTTCGCTGACTGAGTGCAAAGGAAACATTCATAGTATGCGCCAATACACAAGTATTACATTGTATCTACAGGGTGTGTTCCACCAAAGCAGAATGCTAGTGCACAGCAGGATTTTAAAGTGCAGAGAGGGTTTTATTATTGAATTTTTCCCAACAGATGGAACTTGAGCCACATTCTTCCTGTTTCAGGGGAAAAAGAGGGGAGTGTGCTACCTTTATTCTCAGATCGATCTTAAAACAAATGTGGCAAAGGCAAATAAAAATATGAAGGGGAAAGCAGAAAGATTCACATAAAGGCTAACCAATGTTGGTTTACCATGTATTGTATATATAAGAAGAGGTATAAAGTATAAAGAGATGCTTTTTCTAAAGTGCAAGGATCCTTCCGAGCAGCAGTGTTTAATGTACTCAGGTGGCACTTTGGACTCAATTTGTGGCAGGAAGCAGAAAGAGGATACTCGCGCTGTGTTTTTGTGTTTCCGCCCTGTTCCTCTGTCGAAGTCTTAAGTCCTGCACCTGTACAAGATTACATTTCACTTTCATAGTTTGCTTTTCTTTTACATTTTTTACTATTTAAACTTAACAAAAAGTTTCTTCATGATAACATTTTAAAGTCAAAATGCTACCTTCTTTTTAATTTAGATGGTTTTTCATTTTTGTGATTAATTTTTGGAATGCCCATATAATATATGAAATTATATATTTAAAAAAAAAATGGAAAGGTTGATAACATAAAACCCACAACCCCACTGTGGTAACACTACATAAACTATGAGTAAACTGTGACTAAATCAGCTGCAGCTCACAGCAGGTAGGGTTGCATGGCACATTTCAGAAAAACCTTAAAGGACTGGTCACTTGATCCATCTGTTCTGATCTGTAATAGACTTCATCTGGTTAACCTAAGATGCCACAGGCCCTTGAACCACTTGTTACCTCAGGATCATAGAAAGGCCACAGTAGAGTATCCTGGCTCAAAGAACACAGCCAAACCAAACAGTGAGGTCTTTGAGGTCTCCACGCTCACTGTTATTCCTATCTCCACACTCTGTACACACTTTGAACAATATGCTTCTGTTCTCTATTTCAACAGAGACTCTTTTATGTGTAACGGCAGTGTGGTTTTAAATGACTGAGCCAAACCACATCAGATCATTGTGAGGAAGCAATAGGTGGACTGCGGCAGCATTTCCACCCAGACTAAATGACTCGCACATCCTCAGAAACAGTGATTTTAATCAACAACTGCGGAATATTTTAACTGGGAGGGGCTCACTGTTGTGTTATATTGAAAGTATGCATCTCATTTCCTCAGCTCCGTATTTAAAGGCTCAGCAGTGTGTATGTACAACATGGCGGACATCCTCACTGTCTTCAACGGGCCATTCGCTCACAGAGACGGACCAAACTTTCAGTGGGTGGCTTTCCAGGGCCGCATCCCTTATCCCAGACCTGGAACTGTGAGTTCATTTTAAGGTCTTACATTCATTCATTCATTTATGGTTGTTTGTCTTGTGTGTCCTTTAACACAAGAGATACATCAAGAGCTTTTAGCCTTTCAGCTTGTAGTTGTAATTAAACTAAATATTTCAGTTCCAGACAATGACTATAGAAAAATAGATTATAATAACATGCATTTGCTTTGGTCATAACCGCAGTGTTCTTGACGCTTGTTTCTATATATATTAAAGGCATATGGTCTATTAAACACTGAAAACTGTTTGCCAACAATATTATGATTGTACCTAAATCAGCCTTTTTTCAATTCCACAGAGCAATGCATTTTAAAACTTTTAAGTAACAAAGTAATTCATTAATTCAAAATAAAGTGTCTTCAGTATCAATATCAATCTCTAATCCATCTCAAATTGATTAAGCGATGCTCAAGTTGAATCAGTTAGATAAAATAAACAAAGGTCCCAGTGTCGGCCCTTGTGGAACTCTGTAGTTACCGCTTAATACATTTTTTTGTACTGTATTTTGTTCATATTTTACTCCCGGAACAGTCTTGAATTAAATATGTGTCCATGACATACAACAAACAACAACAAAATAATGAAACACATACATATGTCATTACAACATACATCCACAAACACCCGAAGTAACTAAAATATAAGTACAATTTTCCAAAGTAAACAAAGGACAAATATTTCATATCATGCATTACCATCCTTCTACTTCAATAAACCCTTTCCCACTGATGTATGTATTATGTATTTTTTTACATAATTTTGTTTTTGCAATATACCCCTCCACAGAAAAGTGACGTTCAAAAAACATTCTAAGTAATAATTAAATACGTTTTAGATTGTTGAGTTTCCATAATGTAATGAATCACATTAGACCTGTAGGCTCACTGTGTTAAAAATGAGAGTGAGATTCTTTTTAATGAACAGGCAAAATCCCTGCATTTCTTCAGTGTCCCGGAGGAGCCTTCACACCTGATATACACACAACCAAGGAGTTTCCAGACGATGTGGTGACCTTTGTAAGAAACCACCCAGTAATGTTCAACCCCATCTATCCAGTTGGAAGGAGACCTCTGGTGGTTCGTACCAACGCTGACTACAAATACACATCTGTGGCCGTGGACCAGGTCATGGCTGCCGATGGCAACTACCAAGTGCTCTTCCTGGGCACAGGTATGAATATAAATGTGTCCTGCAGATCCTTGCGAGGCACAGCCAAGTGGAGGCATAGTGTGTGTGTGTGTGTGTGTCTGTGCACTTTATAAAGGAATGTTTTTTTCTGACCACAGAGACAACTCATAAACACTGTGACAAGAGATTATAGAGTCAAAATTATAGCTACAGAAGGCAGATACCACGAGGAGGAGGAGGAGGAGGAGGAGGAGGTGCAGAAGACTAGTTTCCTCTCAGACCATTTGAATACTGCCTACTGAAATTTCAGTGTAAAACAATTTGATTGGGAATTAAGTACCCAGCTTCTGAAAAACATGAACAATTAGAACGCCTGTGAAATGATCTCAGCCATCAAATTATTCTATATCAGATTAAATGATATAAATGATATCATAATATATTATAAATTACAGTATAAGTGAATATCGTTGAGTTTTCCTATGACCTGCTTCTCCCAATTAAAATAAGGCCAAGTCACTTATAAGCAAATTACTTTTATATGTGATATGAAAAAAGTTGCAAAAGCACACCAACGTGGTTCATGGTTAATGATTGTTGAGAGGAATCTCGTTGCCACAGCTGATTATCAGATAGACAGATAACAGAGGGAATGTTACACTGTGTGGGTGTGACAGCAGACATGACATTGCATGTAGATAAATTATTTTACAAATAGGTCACAGAATCATTTACCTCTGTCTGTTGGTTCTGTGCTAATAACGCAGCAGTGAATCACAGTACTTGCTTGATATTGCTTGCATTTGTGCTGTGCGTGTCCACGTGTGCAGATGTTTGCATTCAGCATGCCTCTCTGGGACTTTCTCCTTCACAGCTGCTTGTGTTTATCAGGCAGCCTCTCTGTTCTTTTTCTCCTCCCTGGATTCTTGAAGTGAAGCCAGTGCTGCATAACCCGAGCTGGGCCTGAGACAGTGCATTGTCTCAGGGATGAGGGAGAAATTCTTATCAGGCAGTTCCAGGAGCTGTTGCTGTAGCTTCTTCTCCCTGTACTGCCGCTTCCACTCCCAGAACAAAACAGCCTTATTGATGACAGTTGCGTTGCAGTTTGCCCTTCCCGTGGCCCTTTCCCTCCCTTGTGTAAACTCAAGAGCTTCCATTCCCACTCCTGCCACAGTTGATTTTGCAATGGAAACTGGTCATGGCTATCATGCCTAATTCGAAAGCAAACACTGGCAAAGGAAAACAAGGAGTTCAACATTTTATTTTCTCAGTTGAATTCTAGTTTCGCTTACAGCACACAACTCAGGGCAATCTTTGTTGCGTATGTGTAGCCATATCTGTTTCACATGGTTGTTATATGCATGTGTGTGGTTACAACTTGTGACATGTGTGCTCTCTGCCCCTAGACAAAGGTACAATACAGAAGGTGATTGTGCTGCCAAGCAATCACTCCCTACACGAAGATCTGATCCTGGAGGAGCTGGAAGTGTTTAAGGTCTGCTGTCTGTTTTCTCCGCTCCCTCTTTTTTTTTTTTTTGCTCTTTCACTTTCATCCTTTCTCTTTTCTGAAATCAAAGGCAGGGAGGGGAGTGTTCTTGGCCTCAGCACAAAGGCCAAGGGCAGACAGACAAAGGCAGGGTGGCATTCAGGAGATGGATGTTCTGCATAGTGCAGTAGAGAGTGATGGGAAACATGCTAGCATACTGCAGGAGTCTGGTCGTTCACACGGCTGCCCCAAAGTGAACCTTCACACATGCTGTTTTAACTTGGCTGGCTGATCTGGTTCAAAAAGCTAAGAGTGTGATCAACCTGTGATCAGAGCTAAAGGCCGTGACTCCTTTGATCTTCCACTGTACACGGACTATAGCGGCCTTTCATTTAGAAGAGTCATTTTGATTTATTTCACAAGAACATCTGGTAAAAAGCTGATCTAAGATGTGTCTTTCTTTACCGTGAATCTATATGTGTATTATTCAAAAGAAGTCAGAGTATTTAATAGAAGTAAAACAATTTTTAAAAGAAGCGAGAGCGCTGAAGTTCTTATATGTCCTATTTTCCAGAACCAAGCTCCTGTTACAAACTTGAGAATATCCTCAAAAAAAGTAAGTGCCCTATTAATTTTGTTTCTTCACACATTACACTGTGTTTTATTGCTTTAATGTGTTATTCATTGGCTAAGTGTGATGCATGAAACAGAAATCTCCTATGAACAATAATGCTCCCAAAGGAAGGGAAATAATAAGCTATAATTGTATCGGTGCTTTGCCTCATTTTCCTGTCAGCCGGCCACTTATTAAGACAAACAGGGCGGCTGACATTTGAACTGTTTACTTTGCAGCAACAGCTGTACGTCAGCTCGGAGCACGGGGTCTCACAGGTCTCCCTGCACCGTTGTCACGCGTACGGCTCGGCTTGCGCTGACTGTTGCCTTGCCAGAGACCCCTACTGCGCCTGGGATGGACTCAGCTGCTCTCGCTTCTATCCCACTGGCAAAAGGTGCACAAAGGTTTACAGTTTTAAGGCTTCAAGTTGAGATTTTGTGTCAGTAAATGGTTTCATTTAAATAATACAGTATATGTACTTATAGTTTGCATAAAAATGTAGAAATGACTCACTAAGACTTTTTTTTTTTATGCTAAAGCAGATTTTTCTGTTCAAGTGCAAGTCCAGGCACCTATTCACAACTTTCACAACAGACTAATGATCACTGTGCAGATTTTTATTGTGTATTTGTGTCCATTTTGCATTTTTGTAATGTTGCTATGACAAGTACGTTTTACGACTTGAAGGGAATAGGTCGCTTGACTGAAATCCTTCAGTACACACCCCAGCATAAACCCTGTCACTAATTCTGCTTTTGTTGCATCCCCCGTCTGCCTAGACAAAACACAGACTAGCTTCTAAACTAATACCTCTCTGGTGTCTTTAAGTACCAGCTGCCTGCCTCTTGAAGTTCCAGTCAGACACACGGGTCAAGTTTAGTTTGGTTACAGAACAAAAGCACAGCCCCTGTTTTCCTCCAGACGTGTCTGAGATGTGTCAGCTGTTTACATGCTCTTTTCCTCAAGCTGTTATATTTGAGTGAGCTGAGGGGACACACATTTCACACACTTTCCTCATATTGTTTTGGTATACTGACTGCTCCCTTCACAGCTCTCACATTAGATTAACCTATGAGGAGAACGCTGTATTTTGTTTGTAAGATTGTGCCTTGGTGTTTGTATAACTTCTGGTAACCTTTTTTAGGAGAAGCAGGAGGCAGGACATCATGCATGGAAATCCACTCACTCAGTGCAGAGGATTCAATCTAAAAGGTAATTAAAGCAGTACAAATCAATATTGTATGATAAGTCGGTACGATGTGCATAGTGATAACATCACAGAAAAAAAATGTACCTGTTTCTGAGTTCCCCTGAAGTCTACTATAACGCTTTAAGCTCCTTTTTTTGTTTGTTTTAAAACTTGCAAAAATACACTCTTAAAAAGCCTATGACAGCACAAAACTGTCTTCACCAAACCTTTGAAATCCACTGCACTCTACATGACGAGAAGCAGCAAACCACAAAAGAACCAGAGACTTTCCTTAGAAGTTGGCGTAGATGTAAATAGAGGTGAAAAGAGTAAGAACAGAGAATATTCGTCATTGGCCCAAAAATAAAACTTCAAATGAATGTTAAAGATGTGTGTCTGCTAAATGTTTTCAAACTGTTTGCAGAAAAGCAAAATACCAGTGCTGTGTCTACAGTCGGCTGCACAAATGACCAAAAGAAATCAGACGTAAATGAGTACCTTGCCTACATCCATGATAACAACATGTACACTGATTTCTCTGTAGAGGACTCTGGCCTTTTTTATTTATTTTTTTAATCCTTATGGTCACTTCTTCAGTGCCTCTCTTCTGCTCCTCTACAGTGCGCAACACTAGCTACTGTTTGCTTAGAAATGGAGTCAGCCAACGACAACAAATAACCAGCTCCCAGCACAACTTAGACTCCAACACAAACGTCACACAGGGATGCAGAAATGTTACATATTGTACCTTTAATGCAGGCTTTAATGTGTTGAATAACGATATGTAAACATTAAAAATAAGTCTGCCTTTTAGAGACAGCAACGGTACAAACAGACATTTCCACGGTAGCTGTAGCTGCAGCTGCCTGTGTGTATCCTCATGTGTTTGTGAGTCCAGGTACATTAACATCCCTCACAAAAATCCACCCGGTGGACTGGCAGGGTGCGCTTTAATGAGAGGAGAGGATTTGCTCCCCAGAGTGTTCCATTATCGTGAACGGTTTACATCTCTACATTAACACGAGCTTGGGGAACGAAGCATATGGCCATTACCACTAATTAGTCACAACTCTGTCATACATCCAGCTGTGTGATGAACCATTTAGCTGCAACAAAAACGACATGGTAAATGAGACGAAACTGAGTTGGTCCGATGCACCGAAGGTTGTTTTGTTAGTCTGTAGAAACAGAGGAAATCTCGGTTCAATTTGGCTGTGCTGCAGGTGTCGGGCTAAGCTTTGTGTCAACATTTCACACTCACTGTTGGGACCTGAGACAAGTAAGCATCCATCTGTGGGCTTTGTGTCTGTCAGCAAGTGACGTCTGATGTGGTCTCTCTTGACTCTTGTGTGTTAGCCTACAGGAACGCAGCAGAGATGATGCAGTATGGCGTGAAAAACAACACCACCTTTTTGGAGTGTCTGCCCAAGTCTCCCCAGGCCTCTATCCGCTGGCTTATTCAGAGGGATAATGACAGGAGGAAAGAGGTTAGTTTGATATCTAAAATGGTCAGGGGTCACCATCGCAGTCTGCCTCAGCTGAAATATATGACAAGTTAACGTGACGCCGATACACAATGAAAATCTCTTGAGGTACTGTAATTGATTAGATGTCCTGTTTGTGATCTGTGAGAGCTATTTGCATGTATAAATATTACATCAAACAAAAATTAAACATGTCATAGCAATCCAATGAGCTCACATGCTTGATCAGGGCTTGTATCGCCTGAAGTAATGGCACAGTGGATGCATATTGTCATTGGAGCTTCATAATGAATGGTGATACAGATCAAACTGGATATAGATCTTGACTAATGACTGAATTCTCTGTGGGGAAACATTTTACAAATATTTGACACCCCTTTAACAGTGGGAGCACTTTTAAAGCCTGTGACAGATTAAATAAAGCTGGACCAGAGAGCGCCTGCATGAAAAAGACACATCTTTTATACATTTAGCTCTCACCTCTGTGGAGAAGGCTCAAAGTTATGGCCATTTTATAGCAATTTCCTCTGGAGGATAGAATTTGGACTGAAAATAAATCATTTCAGTTTTATGATGTGTAATTATTAGAGACTTTTTTTCCAAACTCATTCCTGGCTGATTGTAAAGCACTCAGTGGAAAAGGAACCATGAGGGTTTGTTCGAGAAAAGATTAAAATGGTGAAAGTTTCTAAATAAAGACTGATAAAAAATCCCATTACAAGTTTTGAACATGTATATAGCAAAGTATTTTTAGAGGTATATCATTTCATAAAACATTTCTTGTCTCTAGTCACGATCATTAACAAGAAAGAGAAACCACGCCACCGTTTCCTACTCAGCAAACCTTCCACTGAGAAGAGCAATTTAATTGATTTTCACTCATTTATTCAGGTTTTTATAAATATATAATTGACTTGTAAAATAAATATCTTTGAATTTGATTTTGACTGTTTCTTTCCATCTCTGACTAAATTCACTGCTGCAGTACAGAAGTGAACGGGGTTATGACTTTCATGATATAGGGGCTCCCTTCAATGTATTGCAATATACTGTAAAGGGCTGTAAGCAAAGCGATATATTGCAATTATATTAGGAAAAACACATAATATTGTGATGTATGTATTGATATTTTCATGCACCTCTAGTTTTGACACAACCTAACTGTGCCAACCACAGGTGAAACTAAGTGACCGCGTCCTTTCCACGGAGCACGGGCTCCTCATCCGCTCCGTCCAGCTGTCCGACCAGGGCCTTTACTACTGCCTGACCACAGAGAATGGCTTCAAACGCACTGTAGCCAAGATCCGTCTGCGTGTGCTGAGCGAGGCCATGGTGAGCATGCTAACAGACAAGCAGCAATCACCGTGGGCATGGGCTAGCTCTTTACACCCAAAGGTCCTTCTGGCAGCGTTCAGTCCTACAGAGAGCTTGGCTGTGCAGCAGTACTGCAAAGAGAGGAAGGAGCTCCAGAGCCTCCAGCAGAGGCAGCAGCAGCAGCCACCTCCGCCACCTGGACCTCTTAGGGGAGACCTGGCCAAACTGAAGCCCCTGCTGGACCGCAGGAAGAGCCGCAACCGCCGTAATCACCTACCAGAGGTCTGACAGAGAGGGCTGGCAGCTGCAGAAACTGACACGCACATCTAACTCTGTTCCAATACCCTACTAGGCAGTTACACATCCTCAATTCCCAACTCTCATCTCAAACTGAAGAGCTGCACCGAGGATGTACAGTGAGGTGAGGGGGTGGGTGTGAGGAGTTGTTGTCCGGGTATATCTCTTCTTTCTTCGACAGAATGCATGAGGAACTGTGACCAGTTGGCTGTGACATACACTAATACACTTGCACCGGCACACACAAGCCATCAGTTTGCTGTTATAGTCACTCCACAAACGGTGGCGCTGTTTTCAGTGCCACTAATGAACTGTGGCCTCAGTTTAGTTCTTGAGATGCCACTTTGGACAATAATCTTATATTTTTAACATTAGTTGGGAACCAGCTAGATATTGGCTTGCGTTGTAATTTGTTGTTGTTGGGGGAAAAAAAGGAAGTTAATTTTAAAATAAATAGAGGTGACTGAAAAGGGACAAATGCCAGGCAGATGCATGTTCGACAGTGAGTGCCCTCTCACTCTGTGCTACTATACCAGTATTTTATTAAACTCATACTTGTGTACTTTATTTTTAACTAACAAAGATGTCTGTCCTGTGAAAGTTATAGAGCTCTGTGGGCACGTGTAGGGTAATAAAAAAAGCCAGTGAATGCGGAAAGGTCAGACTACACCCAAATTGAAACTGTAGATAAATTCTGTGAGCTGTTGCACTCATCTTGTGTAATCTCTCCTGTATTTATTCCTGTTGCTCAGACATACACATAAGAGAACGTGCCTCACTGTAATTCAGCTGCATATTGTACCATACGTGTTTCCAGCACAGAAGCATGTTAACAGACGTCTGTCATAATGCAGATGTCTCTTAATCCTCGTCTGGATTAGATTAGAGAAACCAAACCGACTGATGTGCACATTTTAGTTTTTGCAAATAATATACATTTGTGTAATATTTGGAAATATTAAATCTTCATCATAACTTGCTTCTCTGGATACACATTTTCCACTTTCTGCACAGCATAAAAGGTGGACTTCCTTTGAATTCAGACATAGTCTATAGTTACATAGTCAGTCAGATAGACCGTTAGATTCATGTGAATAGGCTCCTTTTTCAGAAGCATAGCTAATGTAGATAGAGATGACTTGTTGCTCGTGTACAGTTTTTTTGTCATGCTTTTAATTTAATGTTGTGCTGAGTTCTGTGAAAATGTTTCTTTATCGTGTACATAATTTCAACATATTTCACCAACTAACTATGACTGTATCTGCAAATTGCAGAGATATATACAGTAAATTTTCATTTTGAAAGAAAAAAAGGACTTTCTAGTTGACCTTGCTTCGTACAGATCTCTGCTCCATGTTTAATAAAACTGTGTGACCAGTATCATGTCATTTAAATGTGTTATGAAACATATGTATTTCTATTTATTAATGTAATGATAGCCTGAATAAATCTGTGCATTTGAATTTTACATTTACAAAGCAATCACAGAACTTATTGTCAGACTACCTTTTTATTAGTGCTATAACACTAGTGTTATATATCTTATTATATTGCTTTTATATGAGGAAATTTTGACAGTCTGGAAAATGTATGAGTTTAATAATACGCTGTAGTCGAAGAGGACTCAGGTTTTAAACAAATCTTCATTAGTCTTTTCTGCAATACTCCAAGGTTCCGGGCACTGGAGAGATTAGTACATCCATTGTATTTTAATCTCAATGAAATACTTCCTCATACGCGTGAAATGAAAGATTCAGAGCCAACAGTAAAATCCAAGAAACCCATGAGGCTGCAGAGGGTCATTTAAAACCCATAAAACCGAAGAGAGGCCTCCTGCTGGGCAGAAATACTGCTTTCTCACCAAACAAACCCAAGTACCACTCACAACTACAGTATAATCATCCCCAAGACCATTTTTATTAGTCTCCTTTGATTTATGGGCCAGTCAAGGTAAAGAGGAAACTGAATAATTCTGGTTCAGTGTGTACAATGTAGAGGTCTGTCTCCGTGGTGGGACTATCTCAACTGTATTTGGCTTGAGGGGGGTGTAAAGCAGTTTTGATAGACTGATTCTGGGCAATAATCCAACGCAAGGAAAAGGACACCCAATGACCACGTTTTGTGCAGCGTTTTTTGTTTTAATCTGAAGACACGACAAAAGTATGTGAACATTTGTGCAATTTGTGCAATTTGTAATAATTTGTACACTGTACATTTCTTTCCTAGTATGTTGGACAATCCTATTTCTCTCTGAGCAGAGGGATAAATGATGAATAACCTGACAGTTAAGAGAAGTCTCATCGAAATCCCTGATTGAGTTTTAATGTTACAGTGATAACTGCAGAAAGAAATAACACCTGACGAAGCAATTATTTAGGCTTTATAAAATCACAGTATCCCCCCAGTATCAAAGGAAGTATGACATTATAAATAACACTGAAATTACAAAAAAAAAAAGTGTCTCTCTATCAAAAGGTCTGATGTTCCAAAGCAGCTTAAATGCACTCTGTTCCACAGCTGAAACACAACGGGTACATCCACATGGTTATGTCACACCAGTCTGCCTCCGTTATTGTTCCTCCACACCACACAGTAAGAGATTAAACACACGACGAAGATGCCCAAACCGGTGCCCAGCAGCACCCGTTGTACTGTCTCCAACAGCTGGATCCGGGAGACAAGTTCCTTCTTAAACATGTCTGCTGTTTCATCATCCAGCATAGCCGTCTGGTTACACGGGTAGAAAAGGGGAAGAGGGAGTGACTGATTACAAAGCATCCCGAGCTAAGAGACTTCATGACTGCAAAGCTTCATCTTTTTGTCTTACCTCATTCAGCCAAACAATAGGGAATACTGTATAATCCTTGACTTTGTTAAGCACCCTGCATGGAAAGAGTTCATTACTTGGCATTCAGTGATTGTTTCAGCTTCAAACTTTCTTTAGAAGTTTCACTTACGCGATGGTTTTTGATGGTCCATACATCATATTCACTTGTATTCTCTTGGCAAATCTCAGAGTAAACCCGGTTGTCTGGTGGAAAAATAGCAGGAAAAAAGTTAGTATCAAAGCTGTTGCCCTGGAAACAGAGGGGCACACCGGCACTTTTTTTGACTTATGTGCACAACTGCTCATGTGAAAACAAAAAACTGTATCTTGAAAAATATATTTTCATGTTTTTTTTCCCCCTTTTTCATCCCTCATTTGAACTGTTATTCTACTTCTGGAATATATGCTTCTGTCAGGATCCTTCCTGTTATTATTTTTTATTTTGTACATATTTACTTGTTACTTCTTCAGATTCATATACTCTAGGGAGCATTTCTGTAGCATTTTTCAGCAGCTCAAGTGTTTGCTTTCATCTGCCGTAAATGACACTGCCTCCATCATAATGTAGAAAACAAAACAAGAAAAGAAAAAAAACTTCTGCCTTGAAGAATCATGAAGGCTCTTACAGGTTCCACATCTAGGAAGGTCATATGATGCTCTTCAATAGGGTTGAGGCCCAGCACATCCTTTCGCAGTGAGGGACTGCCATAAAGGAAGTGGGGCAGAGAGATGAAGACAGGTTTTCCTATTCAAAGGGCAAGTAAACAGTGACAATTCAAAACTGTAAGATGCTGAGCAGAATGATTAAACGGTAGAGGAAAGCTCTGAGATGCCTGAACTTTACAAAATCAAAAGCAAACTGACGGTCCTGACAGGCGCTGATGTCCAGTACTCCGGCCACGGTGCAGTTCTTTGTGCTCTTTTTGTCTTTGCAATAACAATGGTTGTCTGGGTTGTCGGCAGGGGAGGCCAGGGTAGATGGCAGCAGGGTATAGCGGTACACCTCAATGCCTTTCAGATTCAAGCTCTCAGAGAAGCTGGCTGACACCGACCTAAAAATAATACAGCACAAAAGTCAGGGCCATTGACTTCATATGTAACCAGTGCTTTTTAGCTCGCTTGAGCTGATTCAAGTATGATGATGACTTTGGTGTTGGAAAGCTCTGACCTCTAGTGGTCACTAAGAGGAAAGGTGTTAAAAGGGTTGCAGTTCCTGTTAAATCGCCTGTGTGGAGAAATGCTGGCACATTTAAAATGAGCAAAACACAGTCAGTCCTACAAAGTAAAAACTCTTCATCACCTGCAGATGTCTGATGAGAAGAAATAGAGAGGCTTCTTTTTGTCCAGAAAAGGAGGGAAGGAAGAAGCATCTGAAAAGAGGAGAACGAGAAGAAACATGATCAAAAAAAGATGCATAGTGAATTGAGAGTGGCAGTATTTTTTAAGCATTTTGTTCAGAACGATCTGAATGTTTTGTTACTACAATACAGGTTTCTGCATGAGAGTCACCTGTCCCGTTGATCATGTCACAGTAATTGTCTTCCCAAAAAGATAACTTCCTGTAGGACAAAATTAGACTCATCAGAGAAACTCGATGTGACTCCAGACTCAGTATCCCCTTCATTTTATTCATAAGTGGACTCACCTCTCTCCTCGCCACCTGTCAATTATTCCCACTTTTGAGACGTCATCCTTGCCAGAATAGACATTGTAGTAGCCATCAAAGGTATCATTGTACTGAGGAAAACATGTGGATAGCAGTATGTTTATTTAATAATATCACAGAAGAAAGTTATACAGGATGGACTTTCTATACACTTTACTTACGGATAAAAATAGGCCCACATTTCCTTTCAACATGGGGTCTGTGTAACCCCACAGCATTTCCTTGACTGTACGGTATTGAAACAAAGAGGAGTTGCTTGACTTTATCATTTTCTGGATTATAAAGTGTAGCTCTGGAGGAACCATTGAATAAGCTCCCTGAAAGACACAGAAACATTCAGGTTTTTAGGTTAAAGCAAAAGAAATTAGTAACAGTGTCATAATTAGTAACACAGCGTTCCTTACGATGCAAAAGCAAAACTGCTGTGAACGCAACTTTGTCTCCAGAGATAAGCCAATTAATCACAAGCAGAGATTCTGACTGAAATTGCTTACACTCATCTTAAGCTTTATTGAAGTTGGAAGAGAAAACACACAGTATATGATGTACCATCCTATGCACTTTGCCCCAAAAGATAAAAAGGCTGGAAGCCAAGAATAAAATGACCAATTCTAACCAAACTAGCGCAGCTTGATTTGGCATAACTTGTTTTGGCTGATTAACTATTAACAGTAGAGCTAAGTGTACAGTGCTGAGTCAAGTCAGGAATCACCACACAGTGGGGTGACACTCACTTACAGCCACGGCCAAGTTCACAGAGACAATTTTGTCTTCCTCTGATCCCACTGACATAGATGGCTCAAAGATGGCACCGTACGGCAGCAGGAAGGAGATGGTATAATTGGGGTTGAATGTGATGTTTCTTTTGGGAAGGTATCTTGTCCTTAGGAGGAGGAAAAGGGGAGGTACACTGCATTACATAGAGATGATTCTCAAATGATGACTTTAAAATGCTAACTGAGAAAGTGAACAGATTGAGATTTCAGAGGCTACAGTGTATACTGTGTGTGAAGGTAAAAGAGTCAAGCTTACCTGTATGTGTACGGTCCTTTTTCTGTTACCACTGGAGTTGCACCATACTGCAAAACCTCAATGGGGTTTTTCAAGTCAAAGAACCAGAACTGCCTGTACACCTTTGCCCCCGCGGAAATCCAGTTGTCAAAAGCTGTCGTTGCGTTCTCAATGACGGCTTCCTAAACCCCGCAGACACACAGACAATCTATTTTTAACATGTCTCAAGACCGCCAGCAGGCCAACAGCCCTACTGTTACATGAAAGGTGGATGCTGTATTACAATAAAAAATTCTCTACAGCGTCTAAAAGTGACAGATGCAAATTTTCTGTGGCTGATCCCTGAAATGAAAAACAACGGCATACTTGTCTTTCTGCACGGTTTCTTGTTTCCCAGTTAAAGCTGCTATCCAAAACACACGCCTCTCGCTCTGTTTCTCCGGGTTCACCTTGATCTCCACACACACATTCACACACTCTGTCACTCCCTATCCTCCAACACAGGGTGAAACTGAGCACCATACCTTCTCCACTGTCCCCTCAATGATGCTGTTCCCCAGCGGGATAAGAACGCCTCCCAGGATGGCTACCGCCGCCCCAAACACGGTTCCTGCAATCAGCCCGCACCTTCTGTTACAGCAGCCCATGGTGGTGTGTGTTTCCTTCCCTCCGTCCGACCGTCCGTCTGTCTGCCTGGCAGCCTGTTCTCCTTCTGTCTCTGTGTTTGTGGTATGTGTGTGTGTGTGTGTGTGTGTGTGTGTGTGTGCTAGTATGTGCAGCTCGTCTGTGTTTGTGTCCCAGCGGCAGCAGCAGCAGCACAGGAAGGCTGTATCATCAGTGGGGCTGACAGATCAGCTGAGGCCAAGGTAAAGGTACAGCCACCTCTGGAACTGGCCCAGGCACCTCTTGGAGTTATATAATGACATGGAAGGTCTAAGGTACAGCTGAAAGGCGTCCATCTGTGTATCAGTAAGCACTATTTTACCAGGTGATAACAGCTACAACAGGTTGCGGCGAAAGGTCGAAAGCAGGGTTAGCACCCATTCATTAGATTTTAATTCTGATATTATAGAGGCGTGCCACTGTACACTGAACATAAAGTTTTATTCATAGGAGTATGATAAAGTCAACTGGACTCTCCAAACAACCTTGAGTTCATTGAAGAACATGCATCAGGATGTGAGATGTCACCTCTAGATATAAAATAAGAACTTTCATAGACGTTTTGCCCAGTTCATCCTTCCGTATTGTGATTATGATCCAACCTTCTCTATCTATATGTTTCCATTTCACATTTTACAGCCCATTCTCTACCTTGTTGCTCTTCACACAGGTTTATCAGAAGCGGAAAACAAACAACCACATATGATGAAGCGTGTTCTCACTGTGCACAGACAAGGCCTATCTGTAATTATGGTTGTTTCATGTAACATGTTCAAATGAACTGCTCTTTATCTATCTTGCAGACATTTCCTCACACTTATCTTGATTAACTGTAGTGATATCAGTGATTTCCATACACAAGGTGAGGAACGTTGGTTGCGAAAATGTCTTTTGCTAAAATTTAAAACAGTCTTTTAGTGTATGTGTTGCATCCAATTTGCAGGCTATTTTGTGTTCATTATTAAATCCTCCTATTTGCTCTCTCTGTTCTCTGGCCAGTCTTTTATTAATAATACAATACCCTAGTAGGATGCACAATATGACAGTCATTCATATTTGGTTTGTGTCCGTTTGCAAAGAGGGATTCAGATTAGACTAGCTGTGAAATTTCAGAAGATGTGTATACTGCTGTGCTCTGTGTCTAGATACTGTAGATTTCAGCCCATGTATGTACTGCTCTGCAGCACTGTGAGGAATCATATTACCACTGGAGGGCAGCACAATCATTCCCTCACCTTTCACTGCATATCCAGAAAAGGCTTGCACACATCATTCATTCAGTCTCTGTGACAGAAACAAACGTCCATCTATTAAGCACACATTCTTACCACAACAGGGTGAACAAGTGTGTTGTCTTCTCTTCTTGTCACTATGTTGATCCGTCTGAAATGAAGTTTGGGACATCTTACATCAATGCCTTTAACAGGTAATAAAAAGGTCTATTTCGTTGGCTTACACTTCCTAAAAGGTTACACTTCACTGAGGACCTGCTGACAAATCACACAGTTCCTTCCCATTTTTTAAAGTTTACTTTTTTCTATTTTTTTACCATTTTTAAGCTGTTTCACTTCTTGTGAGAAGTCTGTCACAATCCTTAGATCGCAAGAACGTGTTTACTGGATGTAAGAAAAAGATCATGTGTTAACTAAGCAAAGGCCAGAATCAGCTGCTTACTATTGTGTTTAATACTGTATTTACTGATTCTAATTAGCTACAACTGTATGAGTTAGTGCTATGAAGTCTGGGTGATCCCCTGTACTTAATGGTTAAATGTATAAACTAAACATAATCGTACGAAACAAAAAAAGCACACACACTTTCCTCTAGCAGAATGCCACTTGTGCAGTTTACAACCGAAACCTACAAAATATTTCAGAACTCATCAAGTCAAGCTGAGGTATACATTAGCATACATCTCACTCACAACACTGTCCTTTTCAAAAAAACATGAATGCAGTCCGTGTCTGTGGTATTTCTGTATTAGATAAACTGACTTTACCTTTTATTGCCTAGAGGATGCGCCCTCTGTCTCTTGTTATCTCAAACCCGGAGAGGCCTTGGATGGCAAAGGGAGGAAAACACCAACCATCGTAGGATTAAAATGAAAAGGACAGAACGAGCAACACATTTGCATGCATTCCCAAAATCAAAATAGCACGGAAAGGCAGGGAGATAAATGTAAACCAAATCAACCACCAACCTTTAGACTTAAAGGCCGTTGACTTCAAGCTCACACTTGACTTTGTCCAGTAAACTAAATGATCTCAAGTATAAACTATGGTCACATATCCTACAGCTGAATGGGCAGAGAACGGAGCTTAAAATCCACAGACTGATTTGAACTATAGGCTGCATATTATGGACTAATCTATAAACTAATGATCTGAAGAAATAGGCTGTATGTGTGTTAGATTTTATGTCGTCAAGGCTAAGAAGGTAACACTAAAACTTAGAAAACTACAAGCTACTAGCTGGGCTTTATGAAGTGGAAACCAGTGTTTATTTAGGTAGTGAGTAAAGCCAAATTTGGCAAGTTTTAAATGTGTCCCGCTGTAAAGAAGACAGCTTCCGCTTTGGGCGTCTACCTTCAAAATAAATGCGTTAGAGTAACACAGTTTGGCATTTAGTTCATCTTCAACAAATGAAAGCTTAAAGACTTTTGGAAGATTAAATAATTTTAACTGGACCAGCCTATTTGTCTACTGGACTACATGAAGTTAACTACCTTGGAGGTCTCTGAACCAGGATTTTTTAGGAACCAGGACTCCAAAAACTCCAGGTTTGCAGGTTATGTGACTATTTTCTGCTTCCTCCTCCGTGACAGCAAATTAAATATCTTTGGGTTCTGGGTGAAACAAGATATTTAAGGATGTTATCCTGGGCTTTGGGAAACACTTTTTACCCAAATTTCATAAACCAAACAATTAATCATTAGTTGCAGCCCAACTCTTTTTTGTTGAAAACGACCTCTCTGTTTACAGCTGATAGGCCTATTGTATTCTTTCATTTGTAGGGTATGACAGTTGTTTGTTTGTACTGTCTTCATTTGTTGTCGTAACAATGTCTATGACGCTCCTTGAAAAATAGATTTTAATCTCAGTGAGAATTTCACTTGGGTTTAACTAACAACAGGCTATCATAAAACGGTGCTTTACAGTTACAGCACAGTAGTCATATGCAACTACTAATAACCAACAAAAATCCCAAGTTGTTGCTGCCGGGCGTTGGCTTGTTTTGGTTCTGCTTGCAGAGCTCGGTATTTGACTTGTGGAGAGGAGGCTCTTCTTGTGAAAAGTCAGACCGGAAGTGCAGCTCTCTCTCTCTCTCTCTCTCTCTCTCTCT
>JAPQRN010000005.1:13755807-13771782 GCA_037367275.1 Coranthus polyacanthus | reverse complement strand
GGTAGAAAAAATGTATACCTGTACGCTTTTTCTTTTTGTAAAAATTTGAAATGGGTCAGTTTGACCCAAATATCATACGAGGGTTAAGATCTACAGTTTTGGTAAGGATGTGTGTGGTCTGAAATAAGCATTAGAAATAAGAGCAGGTCTATTCAAAACGCAAGGGTCATAACTTACATAGATGTCCTTCGACAGTCCATATTAATATCTCTTTTTTTCACTGTTACATTAGCATGAAAATAAACTCCACTTGACAGATCTCGGTCTCCCAATGAGATGTTTCAAATACTCGACTTTCAGGGGGCAGCCTTAATACTCTGTGACTGAAATCATCAGCGTTCACAGGTCCTGTCCCAGCAGGTGTTGGACAAAGTGCAAGAAAACACCCTGGAGAGATGGCCGGTCTGTTACAGGACACAGAGGCAAACACATTCACAGCACATATAGGGAGTCTCCAATCAGCTGCATATCACTGAGCTGTAAAAGCACCCCGAGAAAACCCACCAAAGAAAGAAAACAATGCTCACTCCCCACTGAAAAAAACAGTGCATAGCCTCTCTACTGTGAGGCAACAGCTCTAACAACTGTGCAGTCATGTACAAACTCAACTCGGTCACATTTGGTCACTGTTTTAATTGCTCAAATCACTAGAGCCTGTGCAGAGTGGGAGGTCATGTACAACTGACTGTATGGGCGTCTCCAAGCGCACATGCTATTTTGGTCCGTATAGGTGCAGCTGCACAAGGTGAAGTGGAAAATAGAGTATTTTGTTTAGAATGAAATTGAAAATGCCAATGTTGCTGCAGCCACTAAAATGGGTCCCTGTGTCTTAACTACATGTTGATTTTGATTTTATTTGTACCCACTTGGGGTTAAGAAGCCGTTTGCATTGTCATTTAAAGGTAAAAAAAAAATTCTTATGAAAGACATTCATGCAAAACATAGAGATATATATGTACAGTGCGTGTGCCATGTGTGATCATCTCTTAGCTTTTAAAAACAAAAACACAATTCCTGAACGTGGCATGTATTGACATGTTTTGCTGAAATTGAAAGACAGTGCTCTGCTGCAAAATGTCAGTTGTTTGCAACAGAAAGATTAAATCATGACACGTTTAGTCTACAAAGTGTAATCCGACCTGCTTTATCTAATTGTGTGTCTGTTGTGTTCCCTAACAATGCATTTTGAGTATTTTTTGTTCAGCTGGCACTGACACACTTGACCTTGATACATTTGACATGTTTACTCCCGCTCGTTCCCTCCCCTGCTATTTGCTCCTTTATTTCACCTTTTCTCTCCGCTCTTTTTCTTTTCCCTCTCTGTGCCCTTCTCTCAGCTACTTAAATGATTTGGACAGGATATCCCAGGCCACCTACATCCCAACTCAGCAGGACGTCCTGAGGACCCGAGTCAAAACCACAGGCATTGTGGAGACGCACTTCACATTCAAGGACCTGCACTTCAAGTGAGAATTTCCACAGTGTAACAACTGGCTTAGGCTTAAGTGTCGTAGTATTTTACAACATGGCTGAATTAGTTTTCCTTCCTGTTACTGACGCATTAATTCCACAGAAATTCCCTTTGTGCACATACAGCTGTAAGTTGTGACACAGTGTGTGAAGGTGTTGCGCGCATCCATGCTGACTCAGTAGTGGGTCTCTGTTAAAAAACACTGACAGGAAGTGGAGGCAGAAGGCCGGATGATGTCACGATACGGGCTTCCACAACAATTACGTCATCATTTTCTCTTGCCTTTGAAAGCCCGACGATTACAAGAGGAACTGTTCCAGAATGTAGGCTTCTAGATGGCCTCACACTAGAGTCAAGAAGACTTTGAGCTTTGTAAACCTGTAAATCACTGTTTGTGCATGTGTAGATATGACGGATTCAAGAGAAAAGTTTGTAATTGTAACTTGAGTGTTACGCACGGTCGGAACTTTTACACACAGGTTTCTTCTGCTTTGTATCTGTTTTTGCTTTTTTTTAATCTGTGTGTTCACAAAGCACTTCTGTTTTCACAGCCTTCGTGTAGCTTTTTACCAATGCAAATCTTGTCCACGCATGCACACTTTTTTAATGAGTATGCATCTTTTCTGCATGTGCACAAAGTTGAATTTCTCACAGAGATGTATTTTTCTTCTTTGTGCCCTTCATGTACAGAGAGAACTGTGTGAAAGGAAAAAGATGTGTGACGTTACACAAAGACAACGTGAAAGCAGACGTGTGTTTGTGAATGTCTATATACAGATGCAAAGCAGAAAAAAGTTCAGCTCTGAAAGTTCCTACACTGTGTGAAAAACTGAAGTTACGAAGTATGAATTTTGACCCTGAATCTGATTGGATGATGACATTCCAAAGCGGAGTCAAATGTATATTTGCACTTTGTGTTTTGTTTTTACAAAACAGATCTAGACTTGCACAAACTTGATTTTCTCGTGCAGATTTTGCAAGTTTACAAAGACTTTTAGCTTTGCAATTGTTTGTAAACATTACTTTACAACCAAAATCCATCAATCAAAATCTTATTGACTCTATTTTGCCCATACTTTTGCTGTTGATGCACCACAGCTGCTTCAGCTGCATCTTCTTCATTACAGTGTCCCTTTTGAAACCATGTCACTGTGCTCTTCTTATGCCTCAGTTCCTGAATATGATTAAGGTGTACAGATCTACAAACTAAATCATGTCTGACTTGATTACAGTTTATGTCACTCTGGTGTGCATTTACTTTGTCCTACGGTAAACAATTTAAAGATGGCAGTAAAGTAACTCACATTTATGCCTTATGTTGGATGAGTAAATAAGAATTATGGCACAGCGCAGAAGCTAACCATCTGCTTCTGTTCTGTGTGTTTTTTACTCTGCTCTTACAGTCCTTTCAGTGTAAAGTATTCTCTGCGCCACGAAGATACCATCAAAAACATATTAAAGTAATAATAGTCGTCATTCATCAGTTCCTGTCCCTGCTACAGAACTAAAAGCTCCCATCTCAACCAGAGAGTCTTACACATACTTATTTTTGCCTAAACACTGCTGGTATTGTATGCATCTGCTCCCCTTTGCTCCCTCCAGAATGTTTGATGTTGGTGGCCAGAGGTCTGAGAGGAAGAAGTGGATCCATTGCTTTGAGGGTGTGACCGCCATCATCTTCTGCGTGGCCCTCAGCGACTATGACCTGGTGCTGGCAGAGGACGAGGAGATGGTGAGTGGTTCAGCCGCTGACTCACAGACTTTGTCTTTTTTTTTTTTTACTGGGATCGTGATGGGTCAGAGAAGTAGAACTAAAAGAACGGTTCTGGATTTCTCCATGTTTACAGATCAGCAGTCACACAGCTGGCCTCTGATGCAAAGCTGTTCCTTCACTTCCTTTTATTTCTCTCTCTCTCTCTCTCAGAACCGAATGCATGAAAGTATGAAGCTGTTCGACAGCATCTGCAACAACAAGTGGTTCACGGACACCTCCATCATCCTCTTCCTCAACAAGAAGGACCTGTTTGAGGAAAAGATCAAGAAGAGTCCTCTTACCATCTGCTACCCTGAATATGCTGGTAAGACTAGGAGCATTTTAATAAAATTGAATTTGATACAAATTCCACCCTTTTTTACAGAATAATTGTTAGTTTTTAATGCTCACCTATGAGACGGATGGACATGATGGATTTCAATGATATGGAGTTCAATGATTTAGGAGGATCTAATTTCAGAAAGGGAATATAATATTCAGAATTATGTTTTCATTACTGTATAATCACGCAAAAATGAGAATTGCATTTTTGTTACCTTAGATTGGGCCGTTTATATCTACAGAGGGAGTTGGTCCACCATGTTTCTACAGTAGCTCCGAACTGACTTCTTCTCTTTTTTACAGTTTCATGACAGGTGGCTTTAAGTTTTAAGGTGCACTAACATCACCTACTATGTTTTAGTGTGGACCAGAATAATTGTCCTCTTAAACAAAAAGGCCAGAAAGAACAAAACAAACACTGGGTCAAACAAGCACCTTTTTTGAGGTTCTTCAGGTTTTTTAGCGGCCACTACCGGGGAGGGTGAGGCAAGGTTACAATCTGCAACGTCACTGTGAAGTGCCATTACATTTCACACACTGAACCTTTAAATACAATAACCTGGAAATGAATCTGACTACTAAATCTACAAACAAAACCAACATGGAACCAGTAAGCACCAATGCAAAGAGTTTTTCAGAGCACACATCCTGTATCACAATGTGGTGTGCGGGTTATTGTGGTATCTCCTCTCATCAAAAAAATATCTAGAAGCAATTAGTTAAAATTGTTTTTGTTAACGTTACTTTCATCTAATATGGGCAATTCATAGATCAACAAGATTTGGCTCAAGAACAGCACGTTGGTACGTAAGCGTAATGCTGCCAAGTCGGAAAAATAAAAACTGATCAGTATCATGTTAAGTTTCTAGTTATAACAATGTGATAACGTCTTGTTAAAACATGACAGCTTATCTTGTTAAAATGTGAAATCTTTCACGTTATAATGTGATAATTGCCTATGTAGTTAAAACATTAAAACTCATGCTTCAGGAAACAGTGTGTGGAGAACTTCTTTTGCTAGTCTGGATCTGAAATAGGTCTTAAAGTGCATTCATAATAGTCTTAAAAAAGTCTTAAATTGAACTTGACGAAGGCTGCAAAAACCCAACTGTGTTCATTCCACCGCTTAAAACAAAAAAGTTAATGGTTATTTTTAAATAAAAATTTTAAGAACTAGCAGAATAAGAACGGTTCAAAAGTTAATGCATTTGTCCATCATTTTATATTGAGAACATATTAAAGGCCCAGTTAGCAGGATGAAGCTGAGCCATGTCACTCAGTCATCACGCCATAAATAAAACGAAGGTACATTTTCAATGCCTTTTCCGACGTTGTGACTTCCTCACGGTGACACTTCCTGCTCCGTGTCTTTTCCAGGCTCCAACACGTACGAGGAAGCAGCTGCCTACATTCAGTGTCAGTTCGAGGACCTGAACAAGAGGAAGGACACCAAGGAGATTTACACCCACTTCACCTGCGCCACAGACACCAAGAATGTGCAGTTTGTGTTCGACGCGGTCACCGACGTCATCATCAAGAACAACCTGAAAGACTGTGGTCTCTTCTGAGGACAACGACGACAAAGACAAAAACCTTTTTTCTCGGTAAGAAACCTTTCTTCAACCCTTGATATTTTTAATGATGAATTACAACTATAGATCTCCACTGAAGTTCTTTTCCTGACTCACGTGCAGTGGATGCGTCTGCACACGTGTGTGTCTGCGTCACCGATGATGGCACATGTCAGAATTATGAATGAATGTGTGTTCAGTGCTGCATCAGAAGCCAGTGGGAGTTACTGAGGGTTTATATGTTTGGTTTGTTTCCAGTGCTGAAGCATTCCTAACTGTGGTGGAGCAGAGCTGGAGTTGACCACAAAGATGCAGCACAGTCCACTGTAACCAAATGCATAATTTAATAACTGAATTGCTGAAATCAGTGCCTTCTTTTGTTGAAGGGTTAAATACATTTCTACTCCATTTAGATGGTTTTGAAATGATAGCAGCAAGGTCAAGCTCTTCAGAACGTCTCTTTTCAAACAAGCGACGTCCATCCCTCCTCTTTTCTTCGTTCATGTTTCTTTCTCTCCTTCTCTGTCCTCAGGCAGTGGAGCCAGCTTGTTGTGCATCTTTGGTGGGGAAGATGAGAAGAGTCGGGAGGAGCAGTCACGAACCAGTGCTGTACTATATGCCACTTTTAACAGCTTTATTTATGTTTTTGTCTTGGAACATTTTGAACTAGCGTCACAACATTTGTGTAGAATGTTTGTATCATTGTAAAAGCGTCACTGCAAATGTTCGCACATTATTTTTTTTTTTATTTAGTTTTTTTTATTTTCCTTTTTGTTCTTAAGTTTGAAATTTTTGAGGAGAAGGAGGAAGTCACGTTTTCGCTTTTCCTTCTACCGCTGTCTCTGGAAAAGGAAACTTTGCTGTTGGTGGAAATGCTTCTTTTCTTCCTTCCCTACATCCAAAAGGGGGAGAAGGGGTACAACTCTGAGTCCAGTTTGTTGGTACTTGTGCCTTCGCATGCCTTTTACTGCGGTCGTAGTCCCAATGCTTGTTCTGTTGCCTGCTGAATTGTTCTGAACATAAGAGGTAAACTGTTTTCATACGTTCGTGTTCCTGCTATCTTCTATGTGCACACCACTGAGCTATTGGGAGGAGGAGCATTTCCCTCTGGTCTAAAGGTACATGGGTCTCCATGGTGACCAACATGTAGCCTCCACAGTCCCCTACCCCATCCGCCCACCTCATCCCACCCACCTACCATGACAATGGAAGGCCTGACTGGCCAGTCACACAGTAC
The DNA here is from genome assembly GCA_037367275.1 of Coranthus polyacanthus. NCBI lineage: Eukaryota > Metazoa > Chordata > Actinopteri > Kurtiformes > Apogonidae > Coranthus > Coranthus polyacanthus. The sequence continues at coordinate 13,765,408 of JAPQRN010000005.1, read as the reverse complement.
TGAGATGTATATTGTTACATTTACCCCTAAAACCTGGGGCTCTGGTTTTTTAACAGTGTACAAAATGTCCATTTTTCCCAGTCATTTGGAAAAATGGTTAGTTGAGGCACTGAGCCTATTATATGCTCAAGTGTTTAAAGTACAAAGATCAGAGTAGGCACATTTTACTGTATATTTTAATGTATTTGGAGGAGAGTTATGGAGCTTTTGGTGTTAAGGAGAGGAAAAACTGAACCGCAAAAAAAGATGGTTGAGGTCTGAAATGTTTTAAGGTTCAGACATTGCTCTTGGATTCCTGTAAAGCCTTTCATCATCATTAGACCTTCAGGTGATGGAAACAGACAGTCAAGGGAGCCTGGTCTGTGATTGTAGATCAGTACTACTTTGCCAAGAAGAGTGATACATACGGTCCTGGATCTTTTCATGTAAAGAAACTGCCACAACTGTCTATGTATGTGTATGTTCTCCACGGAAGGAGAATATTTGTAGACTCATCTCCCTTATTTTGCTAATAAAAACCATTTACAAACCAAATGGAGTTGCCGTGTCATTACATACATTTTTGTTTGACAACTTGACGAAATGGCTTTTATTTATTTGTTTGTTTGTTTGTGTATTTAATGGGGAAAGCGCACACTGATGAACGTCTGTGTTAAAGTAATACAAGACGTAAACATGCCAGATTATAGCAGAGATTGCTAATTTACTTCCGTAGTCCCTAGGCTGCTAACAAGAAACAGAACATTACAACTAACAACACTTGACAATAGAAAAGGACAGTTTCAAGGTTAAAACTGATCACAAATCTGGTTCGCTTTGAGCCATTGTTTCAAGTGCGTCTTAAAAGTGCGATACGTAGGACGCTCCCTTATTCCGAATGGAAGCCTATTCCAAAATGTGCTTCCCTTGACCACACAGTTTGTCCACATGTGGCGCGTCTGTTACTAGAGTCTAATGTAACCCTGAAATGCTTTACTCTCCTAAATGTCAAATTATTGTACTATTGCTTAAAGCACAAACCAACAGGCGTGTATTTAATTCCTTTTTCCCTTTTCCAATATCTTGGATCTTTCCTTTAAATGTCAGGCTGCTGTCACATGCTCTCCTAATGCGTTAATACCTCAGACTGTAGTTTGTCTCCTAATGAACTGAGAGGTTTTCCTTTTATATGCTCAGTAGAAGAGTTGTTCTCCTCTATTGTGCATCTCAAATCCACATTTGACCTTTAATAAGTTGTACTCAGCGCGGCAGCTTTTTTTGGATGAAAACTCGTGCGTGAGCAATCTGCCACACCGAACAAGGTCTGAGCTGCACGAGTAATAGAAACCAGCGTAATCTTATTTTCCTGTTTGCTAAGGCCTGTGACGTAACACACTTACCCTGTCGCCACGCTCTTATTGATGTTTATCTTTTTTTCGCGTGTCACCCTAACATCATTTGCATTGTAAATGTGCCATGACGTCGCCTGTGGGAACCATCAGTTTTGCTTTCTAACAATACTCAAAGGAAAAATTTGGAAGGCATGATATCAGTTACATACTGTTAAAGGGAAAATCCTGAGCTGCTCAGTAATGGATTTTGAATGGCACTAAGTTATTTTTATTTGAACAATGAATCAAAAAAATAGTTTTTGTCTGAAAACGGGACAAACTCAGGGAATTGCCGCCTGACGTTGCAGTTCCTACAGAGTTCTACAGAGCTTTTTATTGTCCCCGAGCTTATTTTTTTTGCAGTTGACCTTTCTCAGCAGTTTCATTTGCAGCAGCGTCAAGTAGCTGATGAGCTGAGAAAGCTCAGATACTGTGCACTACCTGCCCAGCAGCTGTGCATTCAATAGAGCTCGTGTCCTTTACTGCTCATGAATTCAATGGAAGAATGTGCTAAAATTAAAAAAAAAAAAAAGACAGAATCACTACAAATGCTCCACTTACCATTTGTGACATAAGAGATGCCCTTTCGACTGTGTAGTTTCGGTGCCATACATAATTTGCACGTGGGTTGTTTGCACATGCATGAACACTGCTCATTTGCATGCGCTCTGCCACACACCTAAGCAGCAGCAGCAGCAGCGTTCATCCACGCATCCCCATGTTTGAGCTTCCATTGCATTTTGACAGAAAGCATTTTGACTTCGACAAAGATAAATGAGGAGTGTTATGCTGAGTTTATGTGATGCTTGGCTATGAAGAGGGTGGGGGGGCTGGTTGGTTCCCATGGGTGCTGCCAATTGGAATAGTTGAAATGTGTGTAAGTGGGTGGGGGTGCATATGCTGTATTTATAGCACCTTTAAAGATGAGAGAGGGAGAAGAAGACAGTGAACAAGGAGGCGGCCATGATGTAGCAGTGTAAAAGCAACGCCAGTGACACTGTTGAGGTTTCTCTCGGCAATAAACAGAGGGAGGGGAAAGTGTGTATGTGTGTGAGGGAGAGAAGGAGGGTGTAAATAGACAGAACAATAGAGGCATTATTTCAGTGTTGTTCCACTGCTATGTTTACTGTCTGCTCTACCCTCAGTCGCTTTCTCTGGGGGCAGCAGTTGGCAACCAAGATAAGGCAGGCTTATCAGCTCCGCAGCCATGTTGGACAGGACGCATTGTAACTCCGAAGTAGGCACACTTTCAGTCTGTGCAGCACATTCTTCCACTCACAAGATCTTTCAGAGAACAGTACATGTCATGTTTTGTCTCTGGGGCCAGCATGCATGTAGATTATTTATAGTTGGCTCTTATCACATAGCTCTTCTATCAGACATTTGTATTTTCTGCTGCTTTATTTACATGCCTCTGTGATCGCAGGTCAACATGCGTACAGTAAAATGTTTTGAAAGTTTTAAATAAAATAGATTAAAAAAAAAAAAAGTTTTTTCAATCCTGATGAAATTTAAAAGCAAATGCACACACACACACACACACACAAACGTGTAAAAGGTAAAAATAATTATAATGATAATTATCGTGATAGAATGTAATATAATTTTATACTATATCGTGGTCATTTTCCTTGGAGATTAGCAGCTATGATTATCATAATTCTAAAAGAACATTTCTTTGTCTTTGGGGTTTATTTTGTTTACATAATTAAGTACAAAATGTCTACATGTTTTGTTGTTGTACTTCATTTTACTCCTGCATATGCTGATGTTGAAAGAAAAGTCTAAGATTATAATTGTTTTGAATGTTTTACTTATAGATTTGCGAAATGTAAAGTGTTTGTCATCATTAAAAAAAATCATTTAGAACCACAAAGAACCATCTTTTATGCCATTTTCATCTAGTTGATTAAGACTCAGATTGCACTTCTTTTCTTTATTTTGATTCACTCAAAATCACAAAATCAGAGATTAATCGAGATCTTTTTACGCTGTTTTTCGTGCTGTTTGCATCTTGTTTTCATCTTGTTGTGTCTTGTTTTTGACTTTAATAAACATATATTTTTTTACATTTTTATCGTGATAATATTTTTGTCCATTTTTAAACACAATTCTTTAGACTCAGCCATTTATGTTGTACAACCATTCTGCCCCAGAGAAAGAGCTGTTCAAAGAGGTCCAATATTGCCATGACATTCATGTCCATGATGAATGTAAACTTGTAGCTGTTATGACATAACAGAGTAAGTGGGCGGATGGAAGGCTGTCGGAGCTTGATGTGTTTACGTCCCTGTGCCATGTACAAGGGATGGGTTGTGTGTGCATGCGTGTTAAATGCAGGATGCTGTGTGTACATGCTGCTGCAGCCGGAGGCTCGCTGTTTGCGCTTCTGCTCGTTACCCTGACATTTGCTGCCTGTGTCCATTCAGCCTGTGGATTCCAGCTTTCATCTCCACATGCACACGTAACCTACACATGCATACACACATCCTCTCCCGTGATGTCATTGATTTCAAACTCCATGGCAACAGTGAGTGGGGAAGCGAAAGAAGAGAGGGAAGGAACCGGAGAGATATTACCTCATAGCGAGGAGATGAAGTCGTTATAAATAGCTCCTGATGTTTCTACGTGTCCAAGGACATGGGGTAGGCTGGGCAGTGTGCAACTGGACTGAGGTGTTTTAGGTTAGGAACACTGAGTCGTTCTCAAGTGGCAATTTCAAACCAGTCAGAATGACACCAGTTGTCCATGGCCTTCTTTCTTCTTTCAGGAAAGGTTCAGGGTTGCTGAACCAGAAAGCACATTTAGGGAATGGACTAAAATAGTTTGATATCCATACGTTCCATTTTTGTTTCTTTGTCTGTCCTCAATCATTCCTTTTTCTGTATTCATGAGATTAATTTACAATCCCTCAAGCACAATTGGATTTCCTTGGTCCTTGAAATCCATGTGTTCGACTCTATGAAAGCGTTTCTCTTTTTAGTGTTTTTTTTTTTTTTTTGTAATTTAATCTCCAAATGATTCATGCTTTGGGCTGCATCCTCCTGTGGTTCAAACAGGTTCACAGTAACAGCACAATAATAACTAGAAAAGCACGCGGAGAGCGCAGACCTCTGCCAAGCAGCTCCTTTCCTTACACCCAAAACTAATACTCCAACATTCATGTTATCTACTTTATTGAATTCATTGACCATAAAACATTCCTTTTGCCTTTGGAATAATCTTGGTACACGTTTAGTTTAATAGTTATTCAAAAAAAAACTATATTTCCCTAATGGTGGTTTTCTTCTGGATGTAGCTCCATAACTATTGAAGATACAACAAATCCGTTCACAGTCTACAGATTCAACAGACTCTCAGCTACACTTTGGTACTAGTTGCATGTCTTTATCTTTATTCGTTGCCTTACAGTGCCTGACAATCCACAAGCACCATCCCGAATTTTGCCAGGATCCGGATCAAACTTTGACATATTAGAGAACCTATAGCGAATGTATCCTGTATTTTTTTTTCCAAGCAATCTGACCATTTATTGTGTAGTTATATACACATATGCTGGAAATGGCCCTATCTCCCAATGATAAAGAATGCTTCAAAAAAATTCCTGGATGCAGATGGTAATCCAGAACACCAATTTGTCTCATTATCAACATTTCCTGAAAAAAAATTTCCTGACAAACAAACAAACAAACAAACAAATGCAGGCAAAAACATAACCTCCTTGGCGTAGGTAATAAGATAGTAGAGGGAAGCTATATCTGTAAGGTTATCACGATTTCATTTATTCAAAGTTTCAAAAGAAGAATTTGAATTAGACTTTGTTTTGGTCCACTCTGTGTCCTCATCGGGAGGCACAACTAAAATAATGTTAGCTACCAAGCAGGTCAACCGGGCCACAGCATCGTTTCTTCCTTCAGCGCCATCTGGCCCTGGGTGCTCCATCCTCAGCCTGGCCAAAATGATCAGACTGGATCATGGACATGTTTGCTGTTTCTGACGGTTCCTGTCCCTGTTTACACTAAAGCGACAAGGCCGGCTATTGAGAAAGACATCGTCAGGTGAGTGTAACAAGCCCAACTTTATGATGCTTATGTCGGAAGCAGCTGGAGGCCAAATACTAGGTGGCATGGAGATAACCATCCAACAAAGAGTCCTGCAGACATGTTGGGACAGCAGAGAGGACGCAAAAAGAACATTTTGTCTGGACAGGTGATCAAGTATATGATACAAGCCACAAGTGCGGTGTGGCCTGTTAGACACGCTTCAGATTTTTACAGGTTGATTCCAGTAATATATTTATATGTAGAGACCCTGTGTTGACCCTCGCAGGCATCAAGACACATACAGCCAGATCTAGCGAATTAAATCTTGTTTGCTAACTCCAGGGAAAAATATCACATTCACGTGAATCCCAGCACACGAAGCTATCCTACAAAATGAGCGAGCATGCAGACAAACTGACAAAAGGAATTGGTGAAATCAATATTAAATTAAAGGCATAGTGTGGAGAAACAGTGGCAACAGCACTGGGATAAAGCAACAAAAGGAAGACATTTACACTCAATCCAGTAGTAGAGTAGGTGTGTTAGAAGTAGGGGCACAGAGCAGAAAGTGACAAGTAGTAATAAGCAGGCTGAGAATTGGACAGAGCAACCATGAAAGTACACTTTATATCTTAGGAAAACATCCAACAGGTCCGACACAGTTCAGTATATCCTTATAACGAAAAGGAATTATACGTATGAAAGACATGAAATGATGACAAAAATATGGGAAATGGGCGGTTAGAGGACAGCACTAAAAATATATTAGAATTTGGAGATAGTGTTCAAAGGAAGAAATGGTTATTTAGTTTTTTAAGGACCGCTGGATTGTTTTAAACTGAATGGGCACTGAGGGAAAACAATCTCCCGTAAATTGCCATAAAACCTCAAAGAAGAAGAAGAAGAAGAAGAAGAAGAAGGCCAGTGACAAAGAAAAGAGCAAAGATGTTAGAATAAGTGGAGTTCATGGCTCAGAAAATTGGAAGGTAAGTGGGCCGCAGCACAGTAACGTAGTTGAAAGTTTACTTAGAAATGTGTGGCTGGCAGCTTTGAGGTGTAGGTTGTTGAACTGCAGATATTTTTTGTTGCGTTTTTAATGGCACCATCATGCACTGTACGTGTAATTTCTGTAGGCGTTTCTCTGTCTGTTGTTTATGTCATGTATTTATATATTTTCTTTAAGGGGTCAACGGTGCAGGCTGCACCCAGGCCAGGACCTGACCTTCACTGTAACACTAGTTGCTGGTGTTGGGAGCTTTATATGACAAGTAGCTGCTAATAATGCTGTGCTTATTGCTTGTTATCCATAAATGGGAAAAAGTTAACATATTTCTTTGACGGGACAAACCAAGAGACGATTCTTTAATGGACTCTTCCGTCTTCAAATGCAAATCAGAAAACAGCATAAGGTGACAGTGACAGAAATCGCAGATTTTATGCAGCTGTTTGAAATGAAGCACGTCTGTATGTCAGCCCTGTCTGTAGACGGGAATCATGTTTTCATGCTCGGTGCTTTCTCCCTTTCCCTTCCTTTACACTATGAACAATGGTCCAGTGAGAACAGCCCTGCAGGCTTTGATGAGGATGTTTGGGATTAAACAGTGCATTTCCACCCTCTTAACATTCCTGTGTGCCCACTGCTGAGGACCTGCAAAGGTCCAGTTCCAGTCACATGAGGACACCAGCCAATATGTTACAGCACCATTATCCTTCTCAACATAAATTCCAATATCACGTTACCAGTCCAAAAATAACTTGTCATTGCATGAGCTGTTTGAATTTGACTTATTTGAAAATTCTCAGTAGTTTTAACACTATATTTCACTGAATAGAGTTCATTATTTTCCAGTTTCAATGTTTCGCTTAATTGTGTTTCTGGAGTCTTAAAAGCTAAACTATGGTCACGCACTGTACCTGGACAAATTTTATTAAAACCTCCTGTTTTGTTTTCATCAAATATATTATTATAATATATAAGCTTTTTATTTTCGGTAAAAAAGCTTATATGTAAAATATTACAGCCACCGTGTGAAGGCAGGTGGTCATACTGTTCAGGAAGGGCTCTAACATTTTGTACAATGTTGGTTAAATGATGCATCTAAAACTTTTCAGCTTTTTAATTCATTGAATTGACTCTTTGATTCATCACTGTCGCAGTTCTCGCTACAGGTTTGGGGGGGATTTTTTCAATAACAAACGCTTTTCAGATGTATGTTGAAGAGCTTTCATACATACTGTAGCTCCCACTTAATTTGCTGCATCGTCTTCTGGGGAGATAAATGGTCCAGGAAGCAAATTATTGAACATCGTGGTGATGAAGCATTAACCAGGATGCCTTTCAGTCTGACTCATCAACAAATTAATTAATCAAATCAAACTTACTCAGTATTTTTCCAGGTCACTTATTGGTGTCTTGTCAGATGTTTGTCTGGTTGCTTCCAGCCTGCTACTGATCCCCCTGCTTCCAGATGTGAAGATCATGTGCGCTCGCATGAATTCAAAGCTAAAGCAACATGCCTATCGTCACACGTGGCCTCACACAGTACATTTCCTTTGCATCAAGTCACTATTACGGTGGCTCGCCAGGTGTTCGTCCATTTGCATTGATCACGCTGTTGATTTCCGGCATAAAGTCAAGTGGATCATGTACTCTTGCATGAATTCAAAGGGAATGTGACATGATTTTCGCTATTCATTTCCATTCTCTCTCAGATTTCATAGCAGGAGCGCAGCTTTGTGGGTTTTGTGATTTCAGGGAGTGTCTCCGTCGTGCTTGTGCAGATGCTCCAAAACATCACGCAAGCACTGTCACCTCCAAACACAAAAAAATATATGATACTGTGTTAATGCTGTATGTATGTTGTATAAATGGTTAAATCTGACTTAAGCGTCCTGACTGAAATGGAGATTTGCGGTAGTTCAGGCAGGTATGGAAGTCAGAGCTGGTCACAAGCTCCCTTTTCATTCAATTATTCATGACTAGCGCACTTTATAACCAAAGCTGCTTTAATTCATCCGGCCTGCTCTGCACTCTACACACCGCTCGACGAACACATCTGTGAAAACATCATCTCCTCCACCTCCTCAGCTTCCTCCATTAAGCACAAAAAAATATACCGGGGTGTATCGTGTTTGCATAGATGTTCCAGAGCATCACTCAAGCAGAGTCACCACCAGTTACCATATAATTGGTTAAAACCGATGTGTGTCCTGACTGAAATAAGCATAATGGATGTATTTTTGACTGTAACAAATACTCTTGTTAAACTGTGCTAGTTTAACAAGGACATTTATTTTGAAGCCCTTTAAAATTTTTAAAGCGTGGCACTAAATAATATTTATGTTCCCTGTCAAAACAAACTGGTATGATTTCATTAATAAAGGCCTAAAACTACACACTTTTCCATATTGCAAAATGAATGTGTGAACACATTAAAGAATGATGTAACAGTAATGGTATTGCTAGTAATAACAAAAACACTGTCATCTGTCAATCTGATAGTTACATTCACACATTCATACATACGTTCTCGTGTACATGTTGGAGAATACATTGTGGTTGTTGCACGTGTCTTGCAAGTATATGCACTGTGTTTATGGCATATAATGTTTGTTTGGACATCTCTTGGTGCACACGGATTCCTCCTGTTCCTTTTGTCTCAGCTGTTTCTGGCGACTGTAGATCTTGCTTCTGGCCCTTCATCTCTCACCGATACATCAGGGACTGGTGTTCAAGGAACATGCTGGAAGAATTCCCCCTGCTTCCAGCCTGGAATCACCTTCATGTACACTACGAACATGCTGCAGGCTGTATGTGCCAGTATCCTGAAAAAGTGCAACAAACAGTAAATAAAATAATTAGCACATACAAGTGGTATTTCATGTCTTGCACAGTAATGTGAAGAAGTTTACACTGATTGCATCTAAAACATATTTACGTACACAAATGCATAGAATAGATTCCATATTGTCAGAAATACAATGAGCATTTCACCAAAAACATATCATATCTTTATAGTGCAGATAAAAGCAATCTGGTGGAAAAAGCACATGAGAACTGAAAGATCAAAACATTCCTCCTTTGTTCCTGTTTTAATCCAGGACAGCACTGGCAAAGATAGATAGATAGATAGATAGATAGATAGATAGATAGATAGATAGATAGATAGATAGATAGATAGATAGATA
>JAPQRN010000005.1:13739968-13753149 GCA_037367275.1 Coranthus polyacanthus | reverse complement strand
TAGATAGATAGATAGATAGATAGATAGATAGATAGATAGATAGATAGATAGATAGATAGATAGATAGATAGATATGCTGTAACAAACTGTAACCTATAACAAGAGCATTTAGGTTTTTCTCACAAAATATTGTGCACAACTGTGTAAACTCACTGAGTTGCTGTAGTGAGTCACTTCCTCTCAGAATCATTTTCTCTGACAGTCGTTTTCACACCATCTTTCCGCGTTCATAATCTGTGATATGTGTTCATTTCTGCAGTAAAGACATCAGGAGGAGACACGTAAACTCATTTTGAGTGATCAACACTTCATTTGCTCATGAGTTTATTTCCTTAGTGTCAAAACAAGTCACTTAATCTCCCGCAGGTTAAAGTGGACAAGCTGAACCCCTTTAACTCTAAAGAATGGTTAAAAACTCACATAAAAACACTCCCTTGCCCAGCAATATCAGTGCTAGGAAAGAACGAGAAGAGCAAAATGCAATAGCAAGTGTCATGTGGCTCAAAAAAATGTGTCACTTTGTATTTCATGTTCACAATATAGTTACTACATCCCACGTAGAACAAGTCACGATACACAGAGTCTGTTCAATATATCGCCCACCTCATGTAGCATGAGCAGTTTCCTGCTGTAATTCATGTTTCAGGTATAATTTGTCCTGGCATCACACGCTGCCCAACTTTATTCCATATTTAGACAGTTTGCTTGTGGCATGTAGTGTTTGAATGACGCTCATACACTGTGTTATCTGGACTCAGGTTACAGATGAGTAGCAGGCAGGATTTTATGTCTTCGGCTTGTGATATGGCATATTTCCTTGGCACTGCAGGGTTAGGGTTGAATAAATGCATGCAGTACATTTATTTTTGTGCGTTCAGTTGCCCCGAATGGACAAAGTCAAGTCATGGAACTCAATGCCAGTCAGATTAAATGAACTACATTTTTGGACCTGAACACAATAAGAGAGTTAATGAAGCATGATAAGACCGCTAAGTAACAGTGTCTCACACTAGGATAGGTTTAATAGTAAAAGAACAGAGTCATTATTGTAATTTAGAACTCTGAATTGAAGCTTGAGACTTCACTCTTGACACTGAAAAGCACTGAAAAGAATTGTGTCCGGGCCGCTCATTGACGGTTATAACAAATCATTTAAAAATTGTATTTATGCGACTATTCATTCAAAAATAGAGAGTAGCTAGAATATGTAACATCTAGTTATGTCTGCCACACATTCCCTTTCGTCTCTGAAGGCTGTCATTCAATCCAGATATTTAGGCTCAAAAAGCAGTGTGTGATTTAAAGGGAGAGGTTGTTCCGGTTTAATAAAGTCAAGGAGAAGATCCAAGGAAAGAAAGATCGATAACATTGTAAACTGAACAAAATACTCCCTCGCCACCCCAGTAATTCTTCTGTAGGTCCTACCTCGGGCCAGTCAACAGGACCCAAACTATATAGAAGTACGTTAATAGTCCATCAACAGATAATATTAAAAGAATTTGTTTTCATTTATTCGAATTCTTTTATTTGGTATTTTTCTTTGTGTGTATGCAATTGAGTTAAATGAGCACAATTAAGTGACAAGAAGAGAGTAACACAGACTGTGTTCAACGTTCAGACAGGGATGTTCATGACACACCTCCAGTGAGTCTACTGTCCGCTGAGTGGACCCCCTCCTCCACTAACTCAGCCTCTTCGTGGGCAGCAGGCTTCTGCTGCTGTCACTGTGAATGAATCATACCTTATTCATAAGATCATGACACCAAATTGTTGTTTTGTTCCACTTTTTTTTTTGCAATTAAGACATAAGGTACTTCTATTTGCATGTCTTTTCAGCATAGGAGCATCTTCCCAGAACACCGTCGAACTCGACCACCTGCTGTGAGTCATAGGAGCCGTTGAAAAGCACAAATGTTTCTACATATAGCAAATATGTTAGTGAAACAGGTTTCAGCTGAATACGTGTTGTCAATTGTATTCATCAGCTCATGACGTGGAGCATAAAGAGATGTAGTTGTTAATGGGACGTGAAGTGGAGGCTTTAGGATTCAGACGAGTACTCATCTATATTTAATCCTATAAATGGTCATTTAGAGGTACTTCCAGTGGAATCCAATGTCTACTTACGAGGGGGGGGGGGGGTCTCTCTGGTAAAGTACATGATCAATCGAAACCGTAATTATCAACCTCTCTCTGTTTGTGTCTCTTTAAATAAATTCTGTTCCTGCGTGTTTTATGCCAAAAAACTGGCTTTAATTTTTTATTACTCCATGGTTGCTCACCCTCACGTCCACATACCCATCACCCCACAGACACACACACAGACACACACATGCCTGCCTCATCTTTGTATCCGGAAATTGCTGTCAGGGCGGTTGAGCAAAAGCAGTCTGTGATCTAACAAGGAGAAAGGGAGGAGGAGGAGCTGACTGTCAACAGTAAACAGTGTCAGAGTAGATACACCGAGGCCGGCATCCACTTAATGGCTTTGTGTGGTGTCACTGCACATTAGCAGGCTGTTGCATTGCAACATTATCTAATTTAACCAGTCGTTAAATTGATCTCTGAGTTTTCTAGTCTTACATTTTTGACTGCAGCAAAATTCTGACTCATTTCCATTTACTTTGTTTTTTTTTTAACTTATGAGATGTTTTCTCTGCCTTGTTTTTAAACACTGACACAATGAGAAAAAAACAACAGATAAAACCCTTGTTTTTCATAAGGTGGACATTTTTAGAGTGCGTCAAAAGAGTTACTTTCTTCTATGTAATGTACGTACAAACAAATAAATACGTTTGATAAATTCGGACACTGTGTCACATTTATAATGCCCTTCCCCTCCTACCTGCAGCAGCACCGACACCGGCTTCTGCTCCGATAGCTCCCTCTAGAGATAATTTTGCAACACTGCATCAGTGTGAGGCATGAACTCACACTGTGGTTCCCAATTAGTGCAAATTTCGTGATATATAATGTAATAACTGTGGCAATATCACAGAGGCGTTTAGATTCAATTGGATTAGACCATTGTCACTTCCTACATTTCCAGTTGCTGGAACATGCAGCTGATGTCACAACATCTTAATGTCGACACAGCTCAGATTGATGCCTCCCGCATGAGTCAGCCCCCACCCACATTTTACTGATAATCTCATCTGTGACTAAGCAGTGTGGCAGAGATTATGTGTGGGAAAAGGGGGTATATTGTGTATCGTTTTAACTGTGCTAAATGTGTACCATGCAACAAAACAAAATTAGGATATTTATAGCAAGTGGTGAGATTTTGCAGACGTGGGATTTTAGGGGATTTTGAGAAACTGAACAGGATTCAACCTCCTCATAACAACACATATTACACATAATACACATATGCAAACATTAGATCTAAATAGGTAGAGCATGTAGAGATTAATTTATGAATGTGAAGCGGTTTGTGACAGTAAACTGTAGCAGCACAAAGGTATCAGCAGAGTCGGGTCATGAAGGCTTTCATATGAATATGAATAGATGGTTCTGTAGCGAAGCAGCTGATGAATGAAGTGGTGAAAGCATGAGTGGCACATATAATGCAAATCAAGCACTTCAAGACTTCAGCTCTGCTTGAACTCCTCCAGTATAATTAGAAAAAGAGCAAGGTGTTCTTTAATGAACGTTGTCCCTGGGTGCATCACATCTGATAAAGCAAGTAATGCTTTAAAAAACAGGCCTGTTGTCGCCTGCAGGAGCTCATTTTCAAACGTTTGTGAACTGGAAATGGTACAGGTCACAGCAAACAAGTTGACAGCAAAGTGTCAGTAGTGTTAATTCTGCAACACTAAACTGCAAATTACACCGGTATAAATAGCCTGGGTTGATGGAGTGCGTCCACTTATTTGACTGCTGGAACAGTAAAAACTCATTAAACCCCTCTGGTGTTATCTTGCCCTGAATAATTTCTTTTGTTGCTGTTGTTGTTTTTTTTTTGAAAGAGGAACCAAATTATTCGCTGATTTGTTTAGACGTCTTAATAATATGCGAGCGCAAAGCAATCCTCAAACATACAAGGAAAAAAAATGTGAAAAATGATGCGTGTTTAAAAAAGGCAGGTGTAAGACCCGCTGTGGGCTCTACAGCCAACAATTAACCTGTGGCGCTGCTTTTTCTTATGTGGGAGGATTAAAAACTTGCAATTAGGGAGCTTGACTCGGTATAATACTGTGCATAAAAAGCACAATGGAAAGTAAGTAGTCAGAGGTTTTTTTTCACACAAGGGTTATCGTGTGGACAACAGCACTTAAGACCTCTGTGTGATTGTGGGTCTTTCCTGCAACTAGAAAAACGACAGCGATGAATATACGAACTGTTTTCATCAGGAGTTCTGTAATGTCTACCTCAGATAGAACAAAATGTATGTGTTTCTTTTTACCAACAGCATTTTCTTGTTTTTGTATTCATACATTTTCACATGTTTTCATTCTATATTTCAGTCAGATCAGTCAGTCTGCCCATTATTTATTTCAGTTGTTGTGTTCCTCCACTTCATTACTTGAACCACCACCCTGTACCACAACCTCTCCTCGTTTGCCATTTAATTGCGTATATTTTATTTCTCCAGACTGTGAAGCACCTTGTAGCTCCGTTTTGAAAAGTGCTTTGTAATAAGGTCTGTTATTACAACTGTGATGACACAGTTGATTTTAAGTTTGTAAAGGTGGGAGTGACCTAATCATGTGCTGTCGTGAAAGTGCAGATGGCTATTTAAAGAACTCTTGCACTGGTATAACCCAGCTCTCCATGTGATGACGATAAAGGCCCTGTGTTGCTGTGGAAACTGCACATCAACCAAGGACATGCATGGTTGGCATCCATCAGACGATGCGCCTCTGTGTGTCTGTATTTGTGTGGCCCACCCCACTTCTTTCATCTCAGTAAAACAGTTGTGTTTCCTAAGTTTTTTGACAACAAAGGCAAAGAAAATAAACAGATGTACCCTTGAAGTACAGTATTGTTTTGGACACCCCACTATTCTGTTCCTGTTTTCCAGAACCCCTTGAGTGGGTTTGACAAAGTTTAATGGAGGATTCCCTGTATCTAAAATAAGAAATTTCACTCTAGCCTTGCAGTCTGATGTAATGAAAAGGAGTGTTATCCCATGAAACAAAATCAGTAAGTCAGTATTCAGCAATCAATATGTCATCTGTGGCTTTCATCTCAGCTTGCAGCAGTGAGCCTGCCTCTTAGAAGGAAATGGATTTGTGTGAGAGACAGTGAAGCGACAGATTGAATAAGCAGAAGTGTAAAACAGAGTTTGTCCCTGACTTCGCACTGTCCATCTCCCTGTCTGTGTGTCACCATGTCAGATAAGCTGCAGCACAACCCATTGATTTGTGCCGTGGGGTGTGTTTGTTTCGCTCCCCCATCCCTGCCTGCTGACATGAACGTGCCTGAAAACAGCACCTCATTGTTTGCCCACAGAAGGAATCATGTCTACCATTGCATATCTATCAAAATTGCTTCCCATTCTGACAGATCGTCCTTGGCTCTTTTCAGAGAGAGAAACTCATTTGAAGTCACATCACGGGTCTGCCCACAGGCGATAGATGAGGAGGGGTGCTGGTGGTTGGTAGGTGGGGTGTATAGCCCATATTATTAGTTGTTCTAGTTTGCTGGGCACATCTTGAGAAAAAAAAAATCGGAATTGAATTATGTTGTGTTCCATTTTCTGACACACCCCAATAATTAGGAAAGCATAAGTGGATTAAGCCGTAGACAGCCTGCGGTTGTGATTTGGCTGTGAAATTTATCTTCAATCAGCTGGAGGTCGATCACTGCTGCTGTGAGAGCACAGAGATCAATAGCAGAAACTAACTAAGGCATGAATCGCTGGCAGAGGTAAGGCGAAGCTTCTGAATCGATTTGACAGTCACTCAGCTGCTGCTTCAGGCCCTCTCCTGTGGAATGACAAATTTAGTGTGCACAGTTGTGTCTATTTCTGCTTTTAAACTTTGTTGAGGCAGCAAAAGTTAATATGATGGGTTGAGTTCTTTCTAGAGATGCCGTGCTGCAGAGTGACGCAGTTACACACATGCACAAGCTGCAAGCGTAGGCTTTTTCCACTAAAAGTCTTGCTTAAATGCACCTCAAAGTTAGTCAATTCATTTGCTACCAACTTTTGCGTTTGTATTGTTTATTGGTTTTCTCTATTTCTGCTAATGCAAAACCATAGCCGGTTTCTGTCTGGCAACTCTCCTCTGTTTCTCCAGTAGATGGCAGCAAGGTTGTGCTCCACTCCACTGGAGCTAACAGGGATTTCTGCAGTATCACAAAATGTTCACTGAGTACACACACACACACACACACACACGAGTATATTGGACATAAAAAAAATATATAGTTTGTCCATCTATGTATCTATCTATGTATGTGAAATAGTTTTGAAGGTAGCAAAAAAGTCCAGACCCACAGATAACACAGATAACAACTGAATTATTCTTCTAAAAATGAAAGATTTGTTGTACTTTTTTAAATTTAAATTTGTACACAACTATTTGTAATTAATTTCAAAGGACACTGTGGCCAAGACGTGGTTGCCTCTATTATTCACAGTGTTCATTTTGTGTCACTGAAATTGGGGCGCTGTGTACGCTGATTTGTTCTTGGTGGTGCTTTTGAGTGTTTTGTAAATCTATAAATGCAGCATGAATAAGAGACTTGAATCGATAAAATCTTTCCTGTTGCTTAAATCATTATCAGTCAGTGCAGACAGCTTTTCTCATCTGTGTTGCTTCCAGATAAATCCCTCGCATCACGCCACTCTGATTTACTCTGATCTAGCATCAGAAATTTAACAGTAAGACAAGGCACTAATGATTGTTTAGTTGATTCGCTGTATTGAGTTTCCTGTAATCCTTAGAGGTGATGTCTTGGAGAGGAAGAAGTTCACATCTTTATTTGACCAACAGCGTGTGGTGATTTGGATGCCAGCCGGCTTGTCGACTGTTTTTCATGCTTCAACGGAGCGTGAGAAGAACACGCATTCCTCCTCATTGGAGGACCTTGCTCGCGAGCTCTCCCTCTATCTCCCATTCAGTGGCATGCCAAACTCAAACCACTGCACAGTGAGACCACTTTGTTGCTCCTTGCGCTCAACACACACTTTGTAGTTTGAGCACTTCTTCATTTTATAATCCGCCTTCAGCTATAATGACTTTGTGATAAGCAGGGGTAACTTGTGTAAACAATATGGATTGCCCTGTGGAAGCAATTTAGACAGTGCAGTGTCTCTCTGCTCAATCTGTATGCCAGTTTGAATCCCAACCCTGAATGATTAGGAGTGAGTGAATAATGATGCTTTGCTACAGGTAAATGTGTGTTCTCTCAAAATGGCTCCCCAGGACCTGACTTAATGAACACTATAGCAAAAGGTGAATCAATGTGAATAAATGTGTATGGAAAAGTGAAACCAGATATTCGCCTGCTAACGCCTGATGCCTCTTCCCTCGCCTCCTGTGCTCTGATATGAAAAGAAAGGTTTCTGTAATCCTCCAGTGAAAGAATAAGCTCAGTGAGAACTACAGTTACCAGCAGCGACACTGACAGGTGATCACAATAAAGATCAGTACGGGGTTTCACACAGGGATAAAGAGTTCTCAAAAGCAGAGGTGAGCAGGTTGGAAGATAGAAGAAAATGAATATAGCAGCGACAGTGTGCTAACTTTCTCTTCTGTGAGGATAACAATAATTCATCTGTCCCTGTTGATTCAGACTCTGAAGTCAGATCGGGCTCCGGCTCTGATACTGATTCCTTACATGACTCTTGGTAATCTCTGTGGATTACAGCCTCATGACTCACTAAAATGAGCTGTCATCTTCTCCTGGAGAAGCAAGAAAACAGACAGAATCCTGAAGTTTCAGATGGTGGCACGCACCTACACAGAAGCTGCATTAAAAATGCGTACGATTCATTTGTTCATTATCTTTAAATCTGTGGATTGCTGTGTATATCCAAGACAAGTAAGTATGTTAATATCAGTGGGAAGAGCACGTTAAAGTTGTACAGGCTACTGTGTTAGCAATGTTGGCTGTTTACGCTTCCAGCAACATTAGCATTCTTTAGAAACTGTATTTATGTCTACCTCATGGATGTTAAAGCCAATATGTGCCGTCCCTTTAGCTCTGTTTTGATCTACACAAAGGAGAACATTTGGCTCTGCTGCTTGCTCCTTTATGTTCCTCACCTTTTTGTTTGTCTGCTTTCCAGTTAATGCTGAAACTGGACAGAGGTTTTACAAGCAATTTCTCTGAGGACAGCTTGCTGGGGAAAAAAAACGCAATGAGCTAAAGTTAAAAAAAAACACACATTTGCAGAGCTGACGATAACCACAGAACAGGTTTTACAGGTTTTAATTTATAGGTTTGTCAGTTTGAGAAACATCTTTCATAAAAATATATTCAGGCAGTTTTAAACCTAAAATTATAGTCCTAAAAGTCCAGTTTACATACTGTAAATACACAATATGTAATTTACTGACCTGTGACCAGTATTATGTTCTACATTTACAAGAATACGGTAAAGAATTGCACATTGATTTCTATTCAAATAATTCTAAAACTGTAAAAGATGCAGTACTTTGCAGGTCACGCTGCTGTCAGTAAATTACTGCAAATTTACAATGAAAAGTGTTACAGTGTTGTCCTTCATACCATAGTGAATTTAGTATTCATATTTTTATTCCATGTAACACCTCCGTACTGTTGTGTTGCTTGTGTTTAATAATACCTTCTCACATTTCTTTGTTTTGATTTTAGTGTTGCTGCCTCAAACCGTGAAGTCTGACTTCTTACTTTTTGCGCGATTTGCTCACAGGAACATTCAAGAGTGTGTGTCAGAATTTTAAAACCAGACCGAAAAACACAAATCACTACACCGGAAACAAGAGAATATAATTTAAGACAGCATTGAAATATCTGAGAAATATCTAAACGGTAATATCTACATGATGCAAACAAGATTACTCATTTGATTCTGCAAATTTTCGTTGTTGTTTGAAAAAGAAAACACACGGATGCACAGGGATGTCATGATGTCCCAGATCAGTAACCCAGATAAATATGTATGTATATGACAGATGACGGCTGCTCTGACACTGATACTGACCCAGTTGGCTGTCAACTAGTGTGGTGCTGTTGCCAAGTGTCAAAACACCAAAATGCAAAACGTAATCATTTTGAATTCATCGCATGTCCTGCCTCTTTACTATTCAGCCACACTGCCATTCCCTCTTTTACCTGTTAAATTCTAAATCAGTCTAAAACCGGGATAAAAAAATCCCCCAAACATGACAAATGACTGACTAATCTTCAGTTCCAATGGCATGAATATTTATTTACTAAGTGATGAAAGAGGAAAAATGTGCTTGGAAAGTCTAATAGGGGAAGGCTTGTCAGTCCAGTCATCATTAACAATAAAATGGTGACGATCTCGCCAAAGGATGAGCAATAGGTGGGTTGGAACGGCACAAAGCCAATCTCCATGGGACATCAAACAATGTCACAAGACTGTTGAAAACAAGACTGGCCCAGGGCAGTAATTCTCCGTTTACAGCCATTTATGACAAACTGGATGATGATGAGAAATTTTTAATTTGAAGTGATCTTGATCCTGTCCTTGAAGGTAAATGCTGGGGCGTGAAAAACTTAAAGGTTTTATTTCAAGTCTAAAGCAATTTCGGCAGGTAGAGAAAATGATCTGCTTTATCAACTGAGAATCATTTCAAACATCAAAACATTGTAATCCTCTAAAGATTTAAAGGTCACTGATGCTTTTATCTGCTCGTACTCTGAACAGCTTCGTGGGATGTTCTCGTATCTACAGCTCTTTAACTATTCAGTAGTTGTTTTAATTGGTGCCATCCATCCCAAGTTTTATTATCTCTGTGCCGCCTAAAAAGTTAAGACTTCACGGGTCATATTGAGGATTCAGATGGAGTTTAACTTAAGCACATATCCTTTTGTAGGGCCCTTGTGAGAGTCTTTAACACCGTAGCCATCTGGATGTGGTAAGTAAGGTTTTTAGGTGCTATGTTGTTTGAGTTTTATTTTCCAAACATTCTCCACCTGACAAAAAGAAAAACGTACCAGCACATTCCCCTTGCTACCCATCTCATTGCTCCTCAAGTTGAAATCTGATGTTGTATCACGTAGAGGCTGCCAGTCCGCTGTGATGCTCTAGTTTTGTCACATTAATTATAATGTGGAAGAAGAAGTGCTGCAGAGATGGAGACTCACTAGGAGACACCAGACGCTGCCAAGTAACTTCATGACGATTGCAACTTTCTCCCAAAAGCTTTGATCTTTATCTTCAAGACCATTAGTGTCTAAAATGTAAAAAGCTCTTAGCCTTATTTGTCTTAATTGCAGCTTTCTTAAGCAACATGCTTAGATGACAGGATTTCTCTGAGAACTCTCAACATTTACGCAACCAACAAAGGGTCTTAATTGCGGTCTTTTTTATTATTATTTTTTGTTTTGTTTATAACATTCACTCTATTTAGCTCTGTTTTTGTCCCCAGCTTGCTTCACTATGCTCCCCAGCTAATCTGTGTCGCGTCTGGCGCTAAGTAAGCAGCGTGCAACGGGTTCATCAGAACTTTTTTGGGCTGTAAAACCAAAACAATAAATTAAAAAACTCGAAGATATAGCTGTGTTGTTGGAGAGCTTTCCGCGGGTTGTGTCACAATGAGCAACTTCATGAGCACAGTCATGTTCCCTCTTTACTCATATAAAAAATATCAATCAAGATCTCGCATAATATTGATTCTTTTTGGTTGAATAGCCTTCTCATGGCATCTTCTTATACCTAAAGTACCTTGCTGTGAATGATGATTTATTATAAGTAGTGTTATTAGGAGTTACGGTTGTTTTAGCAGATGGTCAGTGCTGCAGAATAAGCTGGCTTTATCTTCATATTGGTACAACAGCCTTGAGTGTCTACAGGGTATCAACACCCTCCTATCCTGAAGTTGCGGGTGTTTGACTGTTATGAATGCTCGCACTAGACGATAAATACATCAATAGGTAATTAATTAGCCTGCTCCTGCGTTATCAGCCCACACAGAAACTGGAAGCACTGACAGTCAAGGGGAGAGAAATCTGTCATCCTCTCCCCTCTGTGGTTCAGAGAGTTGGAGATGCATAATCATTTTCACACACACACACCAAGGACAGTCCTCTGTATGTGTGTGTGGACACGCACAATCCTTTTGCAGTTCTTTTGAATTAACCATATCTCATCTCCACTTCACCTTGTCTGCACTTTCTCCTCAAATTCCTCTAAAAAACCTGAACTGAGCTTCAGCCCTCTCTTTCCGTGTCTTATAAAACCTCAGCCATCCTTCTACGGATCCCCTGCACAACCTGCCCACCTTTGAAATAAGATGAGACTGAGACAGGAAATCACTGGTTGTACTTCCTTTTTGTTTTGTTCTTTCATCCCCGTGAAAGAACAAAAAACGGATAAAGAAAAAGCAAGATGAAGGGGCAGAAAGAATTGGCTATTTGTAGGATGTTTCTTCTTCCTGATCATTGAAAACACACATAGACTCAGATATGCACTTATGCGCTCATTCATATGCACTTTCACATTATTTCATGACTCATCTTTTATGTATGGCGCTGTTTCCACATTTCCTTTCCCTCTCTGCTTTAGACAGAGTGGAATGGCACTCAGCGAAGATTGGAAAGATGTTGTGTTGGCGCCCTGAAGAGGACTAAAGTGGAAGCTAGTGGTTCAGGCAGACAGTTTGCAATTT
The DNA here is from genome assembly GCA_037367275.1 of Coranthus polyacanthus. Taxonomy (NCBI): domain Eukaryota; kingdom Metazoa; phylum Chordata; class Actinopteri; order Kurtiformes; family Apogonidae; genus Coranthus; species Coranthus polyacanthus. The sequence goes on along the minus strand of JAPQRN010000005.1, from coordinate 13,741,360 downwards.
AGCTGTAAGCATGGTGTCTTGTGACAGAACATTTTATGATGAGCACTCTGTTTGACCTTTCACTGGCTGGTGGGGCGTGGCAGTGTCCGACTGTTGTGTTACACTTGTCTTTTAGATCTCGTGCCGGGTTGGCTTCACCATGCCTCGAAGATGAACACGTTGCTGAAGTTAGACATTGTATGACAGTTTTAGAAGAGAAATAACCTGTAATTTATATGTAACATCATTTAAATGTTGCTGGGTTTGGTACATTGAGGAGTTTTGCTGCTACGGTTGTAATAGCTCATAGTCTACCAGTAGTTTATGGTGGCTAATCTGTAATATATGTAAGAAAGTCTTGGTAAATATTGCTTTATAATCAGCATTACTCTCGTCACTGTCTGTGTCTCCCCATTCCTTTGTAGTCAGAATGACACCCACTCAGGGCGCCATTAGCCTGGAAACACCCTGATCCTCTTGCTTGACTAGAGAGCAGCGAAGTGCATTTCACTGCTTCCACTACTCACATTAGTGACAAGCAAGACTAATAACCTGAAAGACGAAAATGGGAAACAGTTGTGCCTGAAGTTATAGGGACGGTTTTAACAGAGTGGGATCTGCCTTCTAATGTCTTCTTGATGTCGTGACCCTGCCCTCTGGAGGGTTAGATGCCACACTACAGATTCATTTTGAACTTTGTTTACTGTCACATTCTAATTTCCATCTAAATGTGAACCAAAATGTTTTCGTTGGCTCTTTAAATATTAATTGTTGCAGCTTGTAGAGAACATTTTGACAAACTACCATCTCCAGGCCAAGCAAACTCATAAACTGACTCATGATTTATCTATTCCAAAATATACATGTCAACAAATGAAGAAAAGCATAAATGTGCTGATATATGTCTCAAAGGAGCTGTATGTATAATGTGAATATTTCATTATACACTTCTTATGCTCTCACATGTGCACTTGTTATGCAAAACAGCAACATTTTGATTCTGATATCAAAGAAATTACAACTGCCGAGATTCAGCTGATAACACTTTTTTTTGAAGTGCTCAAAACATCCAAGACTGATTAAGTCAGCCTCGTTCTGTTTTGCAGTCATGCCTATTTACAATAATGACACATTGCCAAGGAGCATTTTTACACTCAAGTGCAGCTTCACAGTATATCATAATCATCTCTTTGATCTTTGACTAATATACCCACTTAACCCCCTACCTACAGTCAAAGTGAGAAATGCAAAAGGGCGTTCCTGCACTACAAACTGATCACTCTCAGCCGCAACACTTAATTCCAGCTTCTTCTTACCGTGTTAAGCAGGGACATCATATCCAATCTAAACAGGAGGCTTTGAGAGCTTATTTTGGCTGCAGTCCTAGTTATGAATTTCTCATTGGTATTCCTA
>JAPQRN010000005.1:13692547-13734032 GCA_037367275.1 Coranthus polyacanthus | reverse complement strand
TTAGCGGGTCTGTGTCTCAATATAATAAATAAGGACATTTGTAAAAATGTTGAATTATACTTTTAGCAAGGCTGTGTACAGTGAAACCCAGTCCTGAAGATAAGTAATACAAATGTATGTAAAATAAATGTTGTGAATGGAAAAAAACTTTTTATTATTTTTATTTGAGACTTGAGATTTGTTCTGATGGGACATTGAATGCACCAACCCAATTACACGATACTATTAAATGACCATTAGAAATATTTCAACAAAACAAGCACTTTTAAATTATACGAGTAGTTAAAGAGTACTTTAAGGCATGACCAAGAACTTGCTTCTTTTTTTGCCCAGTTTGCTGTTTCTGTCTCTCGTATCTTCCAGCTTTAGGGCTTTATTTACAAACATATGAATCCTGCAAAATCTTCCTTGAACACTTCAACCTTGCTTCCTCCTGCACTCAAACATACCCCAAGCCCCTGGTGTCTATTTAAACTCAAATCTATATCATTTAACAAAATTCATCCCTGAGCAAACACCAATATGTACTTTTTTTTTTTTTTCTTCACAGCTCAGTGAGAGGTTTGTCTGTGCTTTAGCTGTGGAAAACCTCTTTCATCTTGCCTTTCTTCATGATAAATATTCATCAGGATGGTAATCTTGTCAACTCCTGTGTTTATGGTTGATGGATCTTTTAGTTATTTTAATTGCCTTTCATGAATATTTTCCTCTGACATGTTGATTCATAAGCTGTAATAGTGGTTAGCAGCGGGAGAAGGATATGATAGGTGGGTGATGTATACTTCCACTGGCAGCCTCCAGGCAGATGCTCTATTCTGAGTGGCGATCTGGGCTAAAGGTAAGAGGGCTGCTGAATCTTCACCTTCTGCAGCAGAATCAGTGATTATTCGGGGGAGGCATGCTTCTCACGCTGACAAGGCTGCAGCTGTAATGTGTAGCCGAGGACAAGGGGGAAACTACAGGGGATCTGGACCTCCTACGATGATGTGGATAGCGGCTATAACCTCCTCACCAGCCCCTCTGCGCTATCCAGAACCAGCAGTCCATCAACCTTGAACAAACATCACACACATCATTCAATCACATGGTCAAGGTGAGGATTAGCGCTGGATGACATGTCCTGGATGGGTGGGTTTTGGGGGCGTGCTGCATGCTTAACGTTCTCCAGAGGTGACGACTCTGATATGATAAGGCCTATACATGATCGTATTTTATATTCTTTTCATCCCACACCCCCCATAATTCACTAAAGGATTAATAGACGTGTTTTATGAAGTCTTTGAACGACCTTTCACTCAGCCCCTACCCACCCTTTTGATTTGTTTATTAGTGAATCATACTGACAATTCATTAACGTAATATTTTCCATTAACTTTCTTATTTAATGTCCGGGTTGTGGAGATTGTGATGTATTTCTTCTTCTGTTGTCATACAGTTACATGATTTACCAAAAAAAGTAATGCACATAAACTGGCTTAGAATTATGTAAAAAAAATATCAGTTCTGTGTGTTGAAAGTCTTACATTTTAAGATTAACTTTGAACCTTTAATACATATATCAAAAACAAATGAATAAATGCACCTGAAGAAGAGACAGGAAAGTCTTTCATCTGCCTAAAATGGAGAATTTGTTAATTTAATATATAACGAAACACACAAAAAAAATGGTTTGATGAATCATTACTCGTGGTTCATGAGTCCATGGACCAGCTGAAGATACCATATACATGAGCAGTTATACTCAGGTGTAGATGGTTGATGCTTGAAATGCATCTCAGAGTATCTCAACATGTCAGAGTAGCCACTCTGAAGACAAACTAAGCTCATCCCTGAACTGCGGTGCCCTCAGAGCTGTGTCTGCCCTGAGGGAAGAAAAACCAGGCTGCACTCTACAGCAGGGGTCACTGTTGAACTGAAGCATACATTTAAGTTAACATCCATCTGATTCACAAACTCTCTCTCTCTCTCTCTCTCTCTCTCGCCTTTCCCTCCTCTGTCAGAGAAAATTTAGTATGACAGAGCTGGAACAATAACTTGATTTAATATCTAGGTCACACAAAATCTTCTAATCTCGGCAAAGAGAATATTTATTGACTCGCAGTGAGTGACTCGCAGGGCAGGCTGCTGTTAATGGACAGATTTGGGATGAATAATTAAGTCGTGGGCTGCATCTGCATGACAGAGGAGGTGCTTACAGTGGAGTGAAGTCAGTTAGGTGCTACCTTGTCATAAAGGCTTGAGGGAGAACGAGAGCAGACTGATGAATAACAATAAGGTGTTTGATTAATGTGGCTGTTTTGGAGAGGATGTAGTTGGGAGTTTTGTAGGTCATGGTAGTATAAAGGGGGCCGCGGTTAATGTCAGAGGTTGAAGACTCATGTTTTATAGCGTACAAAACCTTCACGTAGGTTTATGTAACATGTAGCAGAAATGTAACTAATGCACTGTCCATAAAATAATGTTGCAAGGGTGTAAAAACTGTGGTGGTTCGACTCCAGCTCCTGCCTCTCCCTACTCCGTTCCCCTGCTGGCTCTTACGTCACCCAGGCCCAATCCCAATCTCCACTCTATGGCCCGATTAGTCTCGCATAGACAGACCTGTGTCCACACTTCGTTAGCACTGTGCCAGTGCTGTAGATAGGTCTGGCACCCTCCACTATCGTTCTGGAATAGGGGTGAAAGCTATCTGGGTTGTTTGGTTAGTTCTTGGGTGATGCTGAACGCAGGATGCTGCGACGGTGGTATTAAAATGACTAAATCCCTAAAAAAAAAGTATCTTCATCAAAACTCACCATTTTCAGGGTGCAGTTGCAGTTCTTTCAAAGCCTTTCAGGTCACCCATGGAAAAGGGATTTTTAACCTCAATGAGGATTTCACCTGTTAAATAAAGGATAGAAATTAAGCGTCAATGCACAGATAGCAGAAGAAAGGAGAATGACAATCCTGCCACTGCGTGATGGAAATATTCACCCTTATTCTAGCAGAGTACTTCCAGGGAGCCACACTGAGGCCCGATCACTAAACCCTCACAGCCTTTATTGATGTCACCTGGTAAGTGATAGAGTGCAAGAGGCTGCAAGGGCTCGGAATGGTATAAAAAGGAACGGCACAGGCCTCACAACATACATTTAGCCACATATCACATGACGTTACCTTGCCAAAATATTTCTCATACTGTTGTGGATTTGGGACTCTATATTTTATGTTTTTTACTTTCTTCACAGTCAAAGCACTCAAAGCACTGCCTGTTTGGAATGACTTCAAGGTGCTTGCTTTACAGAATGGATGAGAGGTAACTGTCATATCCTCAATTTACCAATTTTTATCAAAGCAGCATCATTTAACAAAACTTCTTAAAAAATGTCTGATGAATAAGTGAGCTGTCTAATACAGCATATGCCTCCATTCCTCTGATACAATATGTTTTTATGTATATTTTAAATCCTCGTTAATGTAATGCTTCTTTCTAGTTTTAGGCATTCTGATGCACCCAAAATGCTTGTCTGTTTACCTTTTTTTAATGCTGCAAGACTTCAGCCAATGTTTGGGTAATTCAATTAGTCAGCCTGAAGAAATACTGATTTACAGAAAGTGGCCATAAAAGGCACAAAATGTCTGTGATAGAGCCCTCGTACATTTCATGGACGAGTCTGTCAGTGTGGACATTGAATCTGTTTCACAAAGTCAACGATTCTTCCTCGTAAGTCGCTACTAGCTACTAATAAACAAGCGTAGCTTAGATTTACCCCAAATATAGACATTCTTAAACACGGTTTAAAATATTTCTCTTTTCATGTGTCTATGATTAAAGTCTACAACTTACACTTTATTCTCATCACACTGTGAGTCTCAATTCATTCTTATTGCACTGTATGACTAGAGTACTTTACCGTCTTTTAATCATTTTATTAATTCTTTATTTCTATTATTCTCTTTTATTATGATTTTACTTACTCAGTAGATTATTTTCTCAGTGTTTCTTTTATTATCTAAGCAATTTGTTTTTATTTTCCTCTGGATGTTCTGTTTAGTTATGTATAAGCACAATGAATTGCCTTTATGTATGAAATGTGGTATTTACATAAATAAACTCGCTTTCCCTGATAAGGTAGCCTCCACTTATGTATTTAAACACATATAGCACCGGCAAAGCAGTCGGTTCATTTTATTCAGCGGTGTTTTTAAAAGACTCACACATAGGATTGTGGGTGCTCGCAGAGTGAAGACAATCCGCAGAAGCATCCTTGAAAATTCTCTGAAGGAAGGACTCGGTAGGATCCTGGACATTGGAATAGTCCTTAGGAAATATTTGTTAGCAATTTGATTGTATTATTATGTAAATGAAGCCTTGAAGGATCCATCCTTGACTTTGAGAAACACCCTGGGATGGAGCCCTATCCACTCCCCTCTGTCTGCAGTTCTCATTCCAGCAATCAGCTCCGCCTGTTCTCACTCACCTGCTTACCAATTTCAATCACTCACAGCATAAAAGCCAGCTCTCCACCACTCACCTCTTCACAAATTGTTTTGTACCAGCGCGTCAGATTCTCCAGCTTTTGTTTTTCTACTATAACTCACTGTTGCTGAACTCCCACATCTTCACCTATTGCCTGCATGACTAATTACCTCTTTCTTCCCGTTTTATGCCTGAACTGAGTTCTGGTTCTGGACTCCGCCTGCATGGTTTTTTTTCTTTTGCCTCCCCCTGATGTGTTTACTCGCTACCGTAATGCCCAGTCCTGTCATCACCGGCCCGATAAGACAGCTCCCAGTTTTCACCGTCCTGTTGCACATCCCACGTCACCCTACCTCTCTAGTGAGCAGCGGTTCACACTCCATTCTGCTCCTGTCTAATGCTTACCTGCATATAGAGATCCACCAGCTCCAAGCTACTGGTCTGGTGAACAACATACACAATAAAACATGTTCTAAACTCCACTCAACCTGTTGAATAAATGCATGGACTAAAGAGAAGTGACGTGGGTAAATAGGGACAGTCTTCAGAAGGAGGCGGCTGGGGATGGATATGGTGGAATAACAACCTTCGTGGCCTTACACGCAGGAGACCAGTGTTCATGTCCTTTCAGCCTGAAGGTAAATTCTGTTTATTTTGGTTTTGTTTTATCTTTCTTACTTACTTATCTTTCCCCGACCCCTTCTAACCCCAATCAACTTGTTTTTGTGTCTAAACTTAACCAAAGCTTAGCCACGTCACAGCCTGAATTTGCAACCGTTTTTGCAATATTTCTTCATTCTTGCACAGCCAGATTTTTCTCCACACTCAATTAGCACTGTGCCGGTGCTGGAGATAGGTCTGGCACCTTCCACTATCATCCTGGAATATAGGGTAAAAGTTCTCTGGGTTGTCTGGCTGGTTCTTTAAACGAATCACACTCGACTTGGGTGGCACTGCACACAGGACACAGCGACAGTGCCTTTGCGAAATAATCTCAGGTGAGAGGTTGTTTTGGTGGAACGTGTGTGCATGAGGAAGCGTATTGTGGTATAAGAATGACTAAATCCCTACAAAAGAAAACTCCACGTAAAAGGATGGCTTCTGGCATTATGTGTGGATGGTTGCATTGATCTTTGAATCTTCCAGTGAATGCTGACATCAATATTGGTCTGATGTTCAAACACAGCTGGGATGCTAGCTCCCTATACCCTATAATCCTGCAACAATAATTTTTGCCCCCAAGAAGGTTATGTAAATACTCCTGTTTGTTTGTCTGTCAGCGGGATGAGACACAAACTTCTGCACAAATTCCATAATTGACTTTCAGCATATTGTAATTCAAGTGGTCTGAGACTTCTACCCACTCCGGTTGGCTCTGTTTTCAGGCTGTAGAAAATCTGATGCAGACATTAGCTAATCACACGCTTTCAGACAGGCAGGGTGGGTTAAATACGTGATTGACAGCTGTAATTACAGATTGCTGATCAAATTCAGATTCAGTCAGATGTGACTCTACTGTTCATGGCTCGGTCATCTGTACATTTAGTCTTTTGATTTGGGCCGAGAACTGCAGATTGAAGGTGTGCATTTTAAAATTCTGCTCTTTTTTTTCCCCCGCCGATTCCTGCCGCTTTAAATGCTCGATGGCACTAAAGGAGTCACAACTGAGTGTTTGTTGAGCGTTTGTTATACGGCGAGTTGAATGAGTGAATAAAGGGGTGTTTTCAGACACAGGTTTGTTTCTAGTGTTCATTTAGTCATAGGATTACCAGTCATCACTTGGACAAAAATGACATATTTAGTTTAGATAAACCAACCCCCATGATAACCGAGCAAACTCAACCCACAGATGGAGTTTATTAGACGTGGCTGAAAGTCTGAAATATGTCATTAACAAAGATTTTTTTTTTTGTATGAAAACATACTTCCTGTTTAATCACTAGAACTATTTTTAAGGAAAAATAAAGTGCTTGGTTAATACAAACAAATCAGCTTTGAGCAGTTAATCACAACAGACAAACTGTTTAATTTAGCTCATAAATTCAGCGAGTATATGCTGAAAACTTCTCTTTTCTCTTACAGCTATCTCTTAATCACAAATCATCTATTGTCCTTTACTGTATGTAACATGTAATATACAAGGACATACAGTACATTTCTAACATGAAGATACCATGACCCATCCAGATCCTCATAAATCAGAAGAGAATTTATCCATTTTCTGTGACAGTGATGTAACAGTTACTCCTCACTAAACGAAAAGAGAGGATCTTAAGGAGCCACTGATCAATGAGGGTCTTTAGACAGGGCTTTGTGAACAGAATACCGAAAAGGCGTCTGAGAAAAGCTCGCCTGGGGTCGCCCAATCATTCAGCAGCAGCCCACAGCTCAGTGAGAGCTTTAGCTGGAAGAGATCTGTCTTTAAACACCAACTCCTTCACTCTGGACAAACACGTAGGCAGGGCAAAAAGGCACTCGCTTGGACAGCGGCAAGGTCTGAATATTAATTAGAGCATACTGAAATCCCACCTAACCTCGTCAACCCTGCTTTCTCCGTTTTTTCCAAACATGTAGACCAACTTTGCTCTCTTAATCCTCATGCCTTTATTGCCAGCCGGTGTAGTCGGTGCCCCTGGCTGCAGGCGACACCTGACCTCTCAGCCTGCTGGATGAACTTCAGATGCCCCCTCTGTCCCAGCAGTTGTAAGGGTATTTTAAGTTCTAAACCCAGCTGCCCGCATTTTCATGGTGGATTAAAGAGCGCCGCTTTTTTTCAAATGTAATTTAGGATTATGTGAGGGTGTGATGAAACACCGTCAGTCAAAAGTGCCTGTTCAAGAAAAGATATGCGGCGCATTTATGAGCTAAACTAGGCTGGGAATAAAACATTTTTTGTTTTGTTTTAGATTTATATTATTTAATCACGTATTATAGCATTTTCATCAAGTACTATTAAAAACAATTTCAAAGGGAGACAAAAAGATGGGGGGTGGCATGGTGGTGCAGTGGCTAGCACTGTCGCCTCACAGTAAGGAGGGTTCGAACCCAGCACTGGCCGCCTGGGGCCTCTCTGTGTGGAGTTTGCATGTTCTCCCCGTGTCTGCGTTTGTATGTTTTCTCCGGGTACTCCGGCTTCCACCCACAGTTAACAGGTTGAACAGGTAAATTGGTCACTCTAAATTGCTAATAGGAGTGAATGTGAGAGTGAATGGTTGTTCGTCCCCGATATGTCAGCCCTGCGATGAACTGGTGGCACATCCGGGGTGAACCCCGCCTTCACCCGATGTCAGCTGGGATCGGCTCCAGCCCCCCCTGCGACTCTCCAGAGGATTAAGCGGTTGGATGGATGGACAAAAAGATGGATGGACTGACTTCCACAATAAAATGTTGCCATTGTACATTTCTGCAAAGCAAGGATACTTATAATCTCACCATAATGTGTCATTGAAGAATCTGCTGCTTTTTGTTTTTCCTCAATGGGCAGGAGGTTGTTGAGGTGGATGCACAAAATCCAGGAGTTTTCCACCAGAGACTGGAGTTTATATCCCTATTTTTAGGTCACTTTGGTTAAGGTTATGGGCCATGGTTTGGTTTGTATCTTATTAATACATTGTGTCTACATTCTGTATCTGTAACTCTTACTAAACCTAATCATGTTTTGTCACTGTTTTAGACCTAACCATAAAACATATGAAAGTAAGTTCTGAGAGAGACAGTTAAAAAGCACCATGAGTGGTAAAGTAATAAAACGGGGACACATGTTGATATGAAACATATTTTTGGTTCAGAAATGTTACGACTATACATATCTGTGGTTTGCTGAAACGTACAATGGCAACATTTTATTCTGATGAATGGGAAAAATAAGATTTGTCATCTTTCCTCTTAGAATTTAGATGGCTCAACTACAAAACAATTTAGTCTTGAAGACATTTTTCATAAAAATAGAAAATGTCTGCTTAAAACCCAGAGTGCCGCATGAATTTATCGAAACATTCTTGACTCAGAGCTTCCTGTTCACTCAGAGCAATCTGCGGAGACTTAACAGTCGCTTATCGTGATCCTATGAGGATGTTTGTGTGCCAGTATTTTATAATGCCAGTCATATGTTTCACTGCATTAATCTGCCTACATGTCAGACACTGATAAGGAACCCTATGTATAAATTTATGAGCGGACTGGATAAGGTAGAGAGCAGAATAACTGATGCTTTGGCAAATCCTAACAAAAGCTGCACACATTAGAGTTCAAATGTGATGATCCTGCTGAAGAAAAAACTTCTGAGATTTTGCAATGCTGAGACATTTATAATGGGGATGCTGTTATTGTGGTGTGTATGATAATTGTGTTATTTTTATGTTTGACTCCGACTCACTGATTTATTAACTCATATCTGAAATGATGATGAAGAAATTAATAATGTCAGCCTACAAACACAAAAACTACTGTCGTCTGAAAAATGTAGGGGAGTGTGCGTGTTTGCTTTTAATAAGCCATAAACACTTTTAGTCATAAAGACAGCATATTCCTGTTTTTTGTAGAACATCCAATAAACATCTCACAAACTTGTCGTGTGGTTTATTCCCCCATCTGCCAACCGGTCACCTAAAATACAACACACAGGCAAATAAATCTGTTATTATCTAATAAATTCAGCAATTTTATAAGAAGATAAAGGCACATATTATTATGATGAAAGGTGGTTATAGAGCTAACCAATTCCATTTCATAACATATTGGACATAATCTGGAACATATTGAAAACTCTGATCTTCTAGTTTGATGACCTGTCTGCGCTGGTTTGTCAGATATGCGTAGTGATGGGATATGAAATGTGGCTTGTGAAAGTCTATCAAGCTGTCATCCTGTTGATTGCATGGCAGTAGTGTCATTGCTCCTCCTCTGATGGATGATGGACCCTGTGAAGATGACTGTTGAAAACAGATGACTGACTGTGATAGTGTTAATGTATCAGTGAGAGGGAAGCAGAGCCCGGTTTTTGCAGGAGTGAGCAGTGGGACTCTTTCCAGGCTTTGAGGTAGTTAAAAGCCCGCGGTGTGGGGAAAGGTACTTATCTATTTCAGCTGATACGGTGGGAGGAATGAGGGAGAGGGCCAGAGGTGAGGATGTTGGAACTTGTGAAGTGGTGGTCTCCTGAGAGTCAGACCCAGACTACAGCAGAATCCTTTCTAAATCATCCTCTGTGAAAGCTACAAATATAAACTCCAGCTGCACAGATTCAGGCTGTTCTGTGGTGTGAGGAGAGGACAAAAATGAAAAGTCCAAAAGCAGAGCAGAGAGGAGACTACACAATTATAACTGGGCATTCACATCAAACCCGGTGATGATAAAAGCACTGATTTTCCCCATAACTTTACAGATTGACATTGATAAATCTAAATAAATGTCACATTCCTGCATTGAAATATCTAAAAAACGATTAGGCCTGTGTAATGTTTGCATTTTGTTGACTTGTATACTTGTGCGTCACATGTCAATGGCGTCACATCCCCTTTACGTTAATGTTTAAAGTTACTTGCGACTGTTTCAATAGAATGAAATGTTTTTTTAAAAAAATATAGGCCACTAAACGTAGAGTGAATAAATCATTGCCTCGTCTGCAAACCTGATTTCTGCCTGAGTCAAGTCAGAGAGATTTTCAGAGATTTTCTGCAGGGGTGGTGAAAATAACAACTCCCACAGTCTTACTACTTACTACTTCTACATGTTTTAATATTGTTTTGACTGAGAAACCACTAGAAGCATAAATTACACACTGTGTTTTTGAGAAAGGCAGTGCATAAGTTAAATTGACGTTTAATTTAAAAATCTATAAAAGGAAAAAAAAAGTTCAAACTTAAAAGGTCAACGCAGTGGTTAAAAAAATTGTATTGTGTTTGTTGAACGTCTTGCTCCAGTGGCAATAATCTGCATATACTGTAAGAGCTTCACTCATCTGGCACGGTTCTGCACAAGACATTGGAACATGGCTGCAGAGAAGCTGCTTCTATTCATCCATAAAAGCCTCAGTGAGATCTGTAAATGTCGCCGGAGGTACATTCTCCGGGCTGCACATAAGCAAAGGAACATAGGAGACATTCTGGGACATTCATGTGCACGTTTCTGTTTTATTTCCGACAGGATGTTGGATGAACCAATCAGCTTGCCTGATGGGCAGGTTTCCACAATGCACTGATGACATTTTGGAGGTGTGTGCACCAGAGCCTTTGCAAGTCTCTGTAATCTAAGTTTACCTACAACGCCCTTCACCCGCCAAGATGTGAACATACATCTTTGAAAAAGCACAAATCTGACTTGATTGGGCAATAAGACCTGGCTCGCAGTAGAACTGTTCCACTTTATTCCAAATGTGGTGAATGGGTTTGAGCCCAGTCACGTTCATGTTCTTCCACACCAGATTTAGAAAACCATTTCTTTATGGGCCCTGGCTCTCTGCAAGATTTTGACAAATTAGAAATACTTAATTGGAACAGTCCCAAAGAATGAAATCCAGCCAAAGACTAGAAGTACATACTTTTGGTCATAGAATATTAAAATGTTACTGGCCCAATGTAAAACACACGCCGCAAAAGATAAATGAAGACAAAGTGTCCCACTGTGTTAAATTGTGGACTGAAGACAAAGAGATGTGGACAAAGAGGGCTGTATTGTTTTTGCACTATAATTTCTTCTGCCTCCACATGTTCTCACCCCATACGGTGTCCCCAGCCATTTCTATTTCTCTGCCAGCTCCAGAAAAGCCAGAGATGATGCTGGCAGTCTATCAGGAGGAGGACATCTCTTGGCACCCCTTCGCCCTTCGTGGTCAAGCAGAGTGAGAGAGACGGAGCTGTGGACTGCATGTTTCCTCAGCTGTAAAATCGAACAGATGGCACTGGAATAAGCAGGTCAGATGTTTCAGATGGACAAACTGACCACACTGATGCTTTGCAAGAGTTAATTCTGGTCAATAACTCTACCTTTTATCAAGTGTGACACTGCAATACAAGCAGCCAAATCAGCAACAATAACTGGAGCTGAAATGGCAGTTTTTGCTCAAACAAAGTGGATAATAACTTCCTTTTTCATTGGCAGTGGCAGCCATCATTGGGCAATTTTGCTTTATTCCTGACCAGCTTTAATTATGCTGCAATGAGGCCTGTCATAGCCATTACATCATGTAGCAGAGCAGAGTAGCAATCCCAGGGGCAGCATCACTGGCTGAGCCAATGTACTCCCATCTGGTTGTGTGGATGTGACCGAGTGATTTCCTGCAATATGAAGCTAGAGAAAGGAAAGGAAGTTGCTGTTAGTGTGAGTATTCCATATAATCGAAAAAATAATGAAAAAGAAAAATTGAAAACGTTAGTCACATGTTGCAGTCATAAAGCGTATTATCATCTACCCACATTCATGGGCTCACTGTGCCAGGCCGGAGCCCACCCAGCATATCGCACACAGTTTAATCCCACACTGTTTTTCCAGTCCTTTCATTCACTGCACTGTTGATGTTCTCGTCTCCTCCCCAGCACTTATTCTGCCACGCGCAGAGCATTCCTCCTCTTATTCAAACACTGCCTCCAGAATTCCTGCCCTTGTTAAAATACTCCCTCATTCTCGCTTTCTTCTCTCTTTTAATTTTCTCTGTACGTCTGCGGCAGGAGGAGAAAAGGATGCACTGACTCTTGCGTCATTGTCATCACAACTCAAGGGCAAGGTTTCTGTTTCTGAAGAGAAATTGATTGCAAAGCTGAGTTGATTTTGCTCTTTGTCTTACAATTTGATGCCTGCTTTTTCTCTCTTTAGATATGTACAAAACGGCAGCTACTGATAAAACTAAGGTCATTTCTTTTCTGTTTTTTCTGTAAACCTGTAAGCCATTGGCGGACTTTAGATTCTACAATTTAAAACATATTATTATAAACAATTAGATGTTGAAGAAGAAGATGAAGATGAAGATGTCTGAAGAAGATATAAAGCTACAGCTTAACATAAAGGCTGAAAAAGAGAGTAAAACAGCTCTCATAACGCTATCCCTTGACTATAAACCATGACTCTCTCCAAAAATACCATTATACATTATACAACTATTTCTTGGTGTGATTTCAGGGAGTGTGGAACAATGGCGGTCCACAAACCAATGGGTGATGTTACAGAGGCTTTGTCCGCTGTTTTCTTCAAAATATCAAATAAAAGAACCAAAATAAATGCTTGTTCATGTGACTTCTGTTTGTGTGGGAAACAAGTGCAATAATGGGGCTTCGACTTGCTACAACAGAAAACTACAATGTAGAACAGCTATTATCAAGGTATATCTGTACAATTATGGCAGTGATTACAGAAAGTGAGCTCAATTTGGAAAGGCTTTGACACAAAGTGGATTTGAAGTTTCACAGATGTCAGCCCCGTGAAAGAACGAAAACCCACAACACTCATTTGTTTGAGGATGGATTATCCTCAGTCAGTTCTCCATTTGCTTTATGCCCCCTTTCTCCAGTTTGAGATAAACAGAAGGAGATTTTCCTTTTCTTCTGCTGCATAACAAAACTATTACCGCAAACTGAGTATGTAGCTATATCACAAATGCTGTTAGAGCTACCAAGGAACAAAGTTAAGTGCTTAACGGGGAGATAAGCTGAGAAATACTTGCTGCCCTCTAAAGTGTTCCATAAAATATAAACAAACACCTTGAGAGTGAAAATGAAATCTTTTGCTTTGGGTAGTTACTTGTGGATAGGTGTTTTTAAATTAAATTATAATAATGAAATAGGTTTTAAACTCTGATCTTGCAACAAAGTATTTAAATACAGTGACCTTTGTAGGTCCTTGCCCGGCCAAAAATAGACTGTAAATGATGTAGTCCCACTTTCAAGGGGAAAGGAATGACACTGCGGCTGAAAAACAATTGAAGTTCAGTTAGTTCGTCTAACTAGCTTCAAACTACATCTAATACATGGTATATATATATCATTAAATATTAAGATCTGATCATTGGAAAATAGGTGTTCACTTAGAAACTGTAGAATCTGAAGTGCCTGTAAGCCCAAGTCAAAGAGAAAAAGCATATTTGCGGTATGAAAAAACCCTTATTATTGGTGCTCAGCTGCTATTACAGTGGAAATACCGCTACTCAGCCCGTCTTCCTTTTTTTCCATGGAAAACTGGATTTGGGAAAAGCCTTGCCTCCTCCTCCAGCCTTCACATCCGGGTCAGTTGAGTTGGTTGGAGCCTGGTGGTGCCTTCGGGTGCTCCTCGGAAACTTTTTTTTAGAGTTCGAGGTATAGAGTTTTAAACAAATCTCGTTTTTGAATTCAAACATATTTGTTGCTCAGGGTAGTTTTTCGTGTATCAATTAAAAAAAAAAATTTAACCGTGCAGGAACCGTGAAAATCCGTTTTTACCCCAACGTAGGATGCATTTATTTTACTAAAACGCAGGCCACAAGGAACTTAAGAGTAAAATGTAGAACTATTCTAAGAGTAAATGTACATTTTTAAATGAAACTGACAGTGGTAGATCGGAATAGCTTAACTTTTATCGGATTTTATATGTTACGCCTCAACGTCATGTTAAAATGATCTGATTGACTGATATAACGTAGGCATTCAAAGACAGCAGTTGTTGTTTTTGTGCTTTTATATTTTAAATGAGCGTTTAAATGATCACGGTTTGCTGGGTGACTTCCTTGTCTCTCCGTGCAGTCAGTCTGAACTCTCATCGCAGATCCATCCCGTCCTGTTGAGCTCGTCACAGAGTCGTCCGGTCACACATGTCAATTCCGATCTCCGAGACCGCAACTGAAGGCACCACAAGTTGAGCTGCTCTCGGTAAAAAGGCAGACTGATGATCCAGCTGCTGTGCGTGTGAGTGTGTGCGCTGACATGGATACAACTGGCGTTTACTATTGAAACTGGACACATTACAGTGTTACGGTGACACTGGGGGACTTGAGAGAGCGACAAAACTTCTTCCACGGCCGCACTCATGTGATTTTCCCTTGTTTGAGCCATGTCCAAGAGCTTGAAGAAGAGGAAGAACCACTGGACTAACAAAGTCCACGAGAGTGTCCTTTGCAGGAATGAGGAGGGGGAGCTGGGGCTGGAGTTGAAGGGCGGCGCGGAGAATGGACAGTTCCCGGTTATCGGCGAGCTTCTCCCGGGCAGAGAGGTCTGCCACAGCGGCAAACTCTGCCAGGATGAACTCCTGCTGGAAGTCAATGATACCCCCGTGGCTGGACTCACCACCAGGGACGTCCATGCTGTGGTCAAACACTGCAAAGACCCCGTCCGACTCAAGTGTGTCAAACAAGGTGAGGCTCTGTTTTCAGCTCGTACACCAACTTTTCGTTTTCTTTTCTTCGGACATTTTTCTGGGAACCTGTGGTTACAGTGGCGCATTTGTGTTTTTTGACAGCGGTGCTATTGTCTCCCCCCCCCAAAAAAAAACTGATATTCCGCTACGCTCGATGGCACGAGCAAGCCGTTGAAATAAAACTTAACTTTTGGGGGTAGATTTTTTTTTTTTTAATATCACAAGTCGCCTGAACTCAGAAATGACTCTTCTTGTGCTCGCTCGTTGTCGTGAAATAGTGTTGTAAACGTGTATTTAAATGTGTTTGGGTTGTGTTGGAGTCCTGTTGCTAGGTGCGTGGAGCGGTGTAGCTAGTTTGGGTTTTAAGGGGGTGTGTTACATTTATGGCAGTCAGAAAATACACCTCCCTGCTTGATACGAAAGCACAAGACTCGCAAGTCTCATTTTCCTTGTAGAAAACAATGGGACAACCAAGTGTAAGGATAATGCACTCACTGGAATATCTCTAAATGTCACAGATCAACATTAGAACAACAACAACAACAACAACAACAAAATCCTGTTGTAATAATAGCTTCTCCTCACATACAAAACAAATTAGAGGAGCTTACATTATTAGACATTATTGTTTTACGTTACCTTCTCCACTAGCAACACAGGGAACATTTCAAAGCGTCTATGTAATCTCAGAATCAATAATTACCTGTCAAAGAAATATTCTCGCCTTCTTCTTTCTGTGTGGATGTGGCTTCTGCTCCTGGTCAAACATTTAAGGGGGCATTTAAGGTTTCAAGTTTGCTCCATTTCACAGAGAGGAAAATTGCGGTACATTTGCTGTTTAACCTTTGAATCACTTATGCATTTTTTTTTTTTTTTTTTTTGAAAAGCAGACATTTAAGTATGCAGTATTTATTATCCAATTTGCACCACGTTGGGATGGCTAAATTGGATTTGGAAAGGATATTGTATAAATATTAGAGCAAATCCCCAAGTCCCTATTTCAACATTATAGTGGTGTCGTGGGAAATGAAAAATACCATAAAGTATGATAAGGTCACTGTAAGCGGTTGAATCGGAGTCAGCAGACGTCCCCTCAGGAATATTATAGCTCTGTGTTTTTAAGTGGAGCCAAACTTGTTCTGACCGGATGCTGCATTAATGAGACATTTTTAAAAATGCAACAGCCCCAGGACTAGGCCTGTCACCCTTATTACATAATCACCATATCGCAATTATGTTCATGTACATTCACCTGTATAAAAACTGTGGGGTGAAACTAAGAGAAATAGCATATTTTGTCATTATTTCCACTTTGTTTACCATAGTTTGACTTGTAACGGCACCATGTCTTTGTGCCTCGCTCTTCTTCTGCTGTGAGCTCAATGGAGAACTAGAGCCACTGTGGTTCATTTAGATTTTGCACCTTGGTCCAGTATTTCAGTAACAGGCTGTGTATATTTAAGTTACATTATATCTGCCTGGTTAACTATTGTAATTATGACCTTTTATGACTGTTTGATTTTGTACCTTTGTTGAATATTTCAGTAATGGGGGCTTTGTAGATTTTAGTCATGTGAGCTCTGCCGTGTAAAGTTTTTATTAACAAAAGGAAAAAGAAATAGAATTCATTTTGTTATTTCTAAAATTGTATGCCAATAATAATTAAGCTATCAACAGTAGTTTATTAACAATAGTGCAGTGGCATAAAGTTAAGAGAATACACAACAATATCGTGAATAGTACTTGTGTGACAATCAATCGTCATCTCAGATTTCAGTATCGTCACAGCCCATGTGGAGGGTCATATTTAATAAGAGCACGAGGAGTGTTAATTTGCCAAACTATACCGTCTCTAAACTCCGTCTGACAAAGTTTATGCTTGTCTACTTTGTCCACTGGATGTGCTGGATGTATGTCACAGACACACTGCTCTGGTCTGGTCTTTGATCCTTGAATCTCACGACGCTGGGTGTCACGCATTGGAAGCTGAGTGGAGGATCTGTGGACTCTCATTTTGGGGTGAAAAATCAGCAAAACCCTTTAAGAGGCTTTGGATCAAAGTCTTTGCCTGTGTGTTTATATGTGTGTGACCATGTGTGTGTGTGTGTGTGTGTGTGTGTGTGTGTGTGTGTGAGGTTTCAGCGTCACACCAGAGATTTATTCAAAAGGCAGCCAAGCCGATATCAAACTAATGTGTTACTTTTTTTCATGAAATATTTATATCCTCTAGTGATTGCTGAAGTGATTGATATTCTCGCGTCGCTCTGGTCGTGTTTGCTAAAATGGATGTTTACAGTGTCGAGTTGTTTTTAATATGATTGATATGTATATTAGTAAATATTATGGATGAAAAACACTCTTTTGCAGCAGTATAGTGTAACATCCAGGAGAGGTACATTTACTTCTATAATCTTTCACCATAGATTTGTTTTGGAGGAGATGAAGGAGCACAGCACAGTTGAGATATACTGCTGTTTAGTGTTTTCTAGAATGAGCAAGCAGTTAAAAAATCTATTTTGGTTCATGAGCGTGCTTACCTTTTTTTTTCAACTTGCATCAAGAGGATTTTCCTCTCAGAGATTTGTACTGGTGTTAAAAAAAAAAAACTCACAACCAGCACCAATTACAGACCTTGCAGTCGTCATGTTTGGTCATCATGGATTTTAAGGCGATCTTTTAATTTCTTCATCCAGTATTACATGTAGTAAGTTTGTTTTACTTGTGAGTGCAAATAATATTCAGGGAATTGAAGGTTGTTCAACAATATTTGCGGTTGAATATTAAATCTGAAACAGTGTTTGCCTACATCAGCAGTGCTCTTGAGATTAGGTGAAGGTTTTGGTCATGGTGAATAAAATATATGAAAATAAATGTTTATGGTCGCAGCTGCATTTAAGCTTTATTCACTCATTCATTCAGAACATTTTATAAAATTGGCTGTCCTTTAGCATTGTGGTCTCGACTATCTAACAAAACCTTCATAGATTTTGTTGTACAATGAAACCACTGGGTCTCAATAAAATACACAGATACAAGAAGCGAGGCCAAGGAGCGCCACTGACCAGTTTACGTGCATGGTCAGTCTACAAAGCCTATTCTTGGACTTACTGAATAATACATCCTCCTCTCTTTTGCAGTGGTCCTCTGCCTCTAAAAATGCTGTCCCTTTGACTTGGAATACCTTGCCAACTTTTCATTACACCTTTCTCTGTAATTAAAAAAAGGCCTAATCCTGATTGACAGTTATTTTGTTATAGTGGTCATGAATCATGTTTATACATTTAAGCCCTTAATTTCCCACATACTTTAATTTGGCTTTAATTTTTTATGACGCGTAAAATCCAAAGGCTGCTATCCCATTTTACACTCTCAAACTGGTGCACACACATGCAATATTAGGTCTGTTATTAGTCTCTGAGGTGAGGACTGGATCAGATCGCTCTATAGGGCATAATTACGACCTCTACAAAACTCGACAGATATAAGAGAACATAGGGTCCAATTACGGTCTCCGAGACACAGTGAATTCTCATTAGAGCAAGACATTATGGATAATACAAATATGGGACAGATACTCCTTCTTCCTTCGGCCGCTGTAGCAAAGGTCAAAGTTATATTTTTTACCCCCATTAGAGCAGCTTTAATTACAGTTCCTGCTTCCATGTGCATGGTAAGTTAAAAAAATGCAAAACAATTAAAAACTAAACTCTTACATGTAAATTAAATTTGAAATGCAATGAAAGGGAGATTTTAGTTGGCAATTAATTGTTAAACATATAAATGCTATTTAATTGTATTTTTCTGTTCATTTCATGCCACTTAGCAATAGTTTATTTATACACATACAGTACACCTTATAAAAAGAAAGACCTATTTATTGGCATTGACGAACTCTCACAGAGAAATGTGACACAAATAGTAACTTAAATATACAAAGCCAGTTACTGAAATCATTAAAAGAGCGACAGTCAGTCAATCACAAATGGTGGAAAATGATGCCGAAATAGTGATGAAATGTCACTTTTCTGTTATTTTCATCCAGGTGTTTTTATGCAGCTGAACGGAGGCAATAATCATGATTTATATGCATAATAATATGGTTAGCCAAATAATTGCGATAAGGTGATTATGTAATAAATTTTAACAGGGGTAACTCAAATGCCCTGGTTCAGTTTCCTGCTTCAGTTAGAGTGCAGGATTAATGCAGCCAGCTATGGAAGCTGTCACCGCATCTTTCACTGCCACTGTAATGACAAGCTCTTACTGTAGCTGTACTCGGAGCAGCTGAGAACCTGATTGAGCCTCACTGAGTGGTGTTGGGTGTTGCAGGTAAGAGCAGACATTTCCAGGTCAGCCAAAGGCAATCAGTGTGCTTGCTGGGTGCCCACTGCCCACTTAGTGCTAGCTGCTGTTTGGGAAAAGTCATTACAGTTTGGGTAGCTTTGACGAGGCAGAGATGGCAGTAAGTGTGGTGGTTCTGTACCTTTTTAAAAGGTTGTTTTCAGCTAACACAGTGTCTCTGGGGATGGAAATGTCTGGTAGTCTGTCAACCCGACACTTAGGTCCAGAGTTGAACATAACAGCGCAGTAGTTATCAAAATATAAATGTCCAATAGATGTTAATGTGTTTCACAGTGGAAAATAAAAGTAGCAATTTTTTTTGCAAACCAGAGGCATTGTTTAAGCTTAAGTAAATTAAATGGCTGCCAACCTGACGTGCCATCCTGAGTGGATGAAAATGAAAGTACACTGCTGTCATTATCTCAGAGGGACAGCGGAATATGTGGTTGCAAGACAAAACTTTTTCTTGTTGTTTGGGTGCTTTCTTTTTAGTTCATAAATGATATTTGAGACTCACAGAGGGAAGTAATGCCAGGCTACTTACAGACCTGACAGATATATTTCCTATGGGTGTTTCTGGGCGTAATTAGGACAATACCTAAAGGATTAAGACAGGCTTTATTGCAAGAGTTTGACAAACTCTATTATTGATATTTCATGCAAAACCAATCTTCCTCAGGCTAACACCTGCTTGTATAATTAGTGTTTTATTTATTCTTTTTAATCTTCCTTTGCTCATATTTCATTACTCTTTTATTCTGTTCTGTATTCCTGTTTGTTTTTATGTAACTGTATTTTATCACTTGTTTTATGTGTTTGTTGTAAAGCGCTTTGTAACGCTGTTTTGATAAGTGCTATACAAATAAAGTTATTATTATTACCTGAGGAATTTGTACGAACATGGCCAGTAAACCTGATAAAGGAGCTGTGATTCCACCTCTGTTTACTGCTCAGATCTTTGTATTAGGCACCCGTCAGCCCTTGTCTATCTTTCTAAAATATTTTGTTGGATATTTTCATGCATGGTTGACGTCCTTAACCACTATTTCACTGGGCTGCCCTGTCTGACTTTGCCATTTCAGTGAGATTTTGGTTCACTGACCATACTAAGAAGAATTTTGATTTCGGAGAGATTGAATAAAGCAATGGGGCTTTTTTGTTTTGACCTTGTTATATCGGTTAAGTAATCTCAACATTATAGGACCTTTTTTTTTTTCTCACTCGTGCTCTTCTAAACCAAAGAAACACAACCCTGGCATTTGCTTCATGTTATGTTGTGTCCTTAAACAGCATATTAATGCTCAGGCAGTGCCTGAATCATCTTTACTGAACTGCATGCTAAGTATCTGGAAGCTTTATGTTGGGGCAAATGTGTATGATAAAGTCAGCTGGTGTCAGTTGAGGATGGTAGGAGTCAGACACGTTGTACCTACACTGTACTGTAAATGGTTTTATAGATTTTCCCCCAAAAATCCATACAACGGAGAAACAATTCATTAAACAGCATTAGGCTGTTGTGTTCAGCTTGTGGGAAAAACAGTGTGTTGTGACACTATCAAGTCAATGGTCCATGCCCAAGTAATGGAATGACTGATGTGAGTGATGATGAGTTTGGACTGGTCACTGGTGGGTTTGAACGATAGGATGGGGCAATACAGGAGAAGTTTTGTTGAGTCAGACACACAGTGTAGCGTGGGAGTGCAGTAACGACTCTCAGCGCAGTCAGACTCATCCGTCTTCTTGTCAAGGTCCCATTGAGAGTGTTAAGTCGCACCAGCAAGTGCAGCACAGAAAGTGTGATACACAAACACACACACATGTGCATAAAGAGCTGTGAACCCCCCCCCACCCCCCGTGTGTGTGTGTGTGATATGTGTGGATTGGTGTGTCCCCAGGGCCTTAGCACCACTTACCACATGCTGTCCAATCATGCTTGACAGAGGTTTGGTGGAAAGATCCTGTTGTCGTTGCCTCTGTTACACTGTCTGACTGCCAGGCTCACCTCTGGGGACAGGTAATGATAAGACGAGCACACACACACACACACACAGTACAGTCTTTCCCTCCTTGTCAACATCAGCCATCTGTTGTGGCAAGTGGAAGTATTCCAAGGACTGAGAAATAGGAAAGCTGCAAACTTTTGTGTGTGTGTGCTGTATATGTGTGATGTGTTGCGAAGTAGAGTGCTCGTGTATAGACAATAGCTGTGTTTCTGGAGCTGAACTCAGAAAGTAGCTCTTTACCATGTCTTTATAATGGCTTAGAGGTGAATGAAAGACTGAGTAAATATTTGCTTTAGAGCCCATTTCTCAGAAAATGAAGCAGCTAATTCCATTGCTCTCTCGTGTTTGTGCTGTTGTGTGTCTGCTCAGGTTATGCACTGTGAATGAAGGCGCTGTACGCCATGCCAAAAAAAAATGTTAACTGGAATAAAATGAAAACGACAAAAAAGAAACACAAAAACTACAATAAAAGATGTAACATAGACTACAAACCAACAGCTTTGTTTTCTGTTTTCTCCCAATGTTAACAGTTCATGATTTACAAAAATAAAATGGCTTTATAAAACAGATTGTTCCAGTTCTTGATTCTGCCACATTCGAAGCTGTGGTAAAATACTCTATAAACACACACCTGTGACTGCATTACATCAGTGTTACTGCACCAAGCACATTGTTTTAAAATGCTGGTTTTTGTCATGATTTTTGATTTACTGGGGGAACTAAGTGTGGATGAGTGGTAGAAAGAGATGGACAGGATACAGGAGGATGAAAAGTGACAGGAGACATGGTGAAATGAATCAAAGAGAAACTGAAGAGCTGGAAAAGTAAACTGTGTGGTGTGTTTACTGTTTTCACACCTGGTGTGAGAGAACAGTTCAGAGGTCAGCGATGTGACGGGGCAGAAATGCGAGCCGTCCGGTTCATAGCACCCAAACTAGAGGTCGACCAATTATTCGTTTTAATTAACACTGCGAGGGACTTAGCTAATCACTAACCGTGAGTAAGCTAACTGTTAATTAGCCACCACACTAGTGGACTTTGGTGAATACGTTTGTGCATCAGTGTCCAGAATATAAACTAATTTGGTTTATACTGTTTTATGCCAAATGCCAAAGCTGTGGGTTCTTTGGAATTGAATAATCTCCTTAATGCTTAATGTACAGTAAGCTATAGTTTGTATTGTACATTTAAGCTAGAACACAGTACTTTTA
This sequence comes from Coranthus polyacanthus, assembly GCA_037367275.1. Taxonomy (NCBI): domain Eukaryota; kingdom Metazoa; phylum Chordata; class Actinopteri; order Kurtiformes; family Apogonidae; genus Coranthus; species Coranthus polyacanthus. Next base: position 13,711,710 of record JAPQRN010000005.1, on the reverse strand, counting down.
ATTTAGACAGAAAAAACCAGGGCTCAGAATTAACAAGGTTAAATAGTGAAATAAACAATAAATAAAAATATCAAGTGAAATACCTAAAATCTGATCTAAATATTATTTTTCTTTTAATTTAAACAAGTTAAAGCACAATTTTGCGGCACTTATGCAATATCTATCTATATGTAAGACGTGTTGGTTCATGTCAAAGGTTGCATAGGTTTCCTTTGACTCTATGTGAAGTGTAGATATTATAAAGGTAATGGTGATTTCCAGAAGTGTAATATGGGCAGATGTGCTCCAGTCCTGCAATTGATAACTGGACAAAGATAGTAAATTGCTACCAGACCCTGAATAAATTCTCCTCTGTTGTTGCAGATGTTGTTTCAGAAATTGTTTGTATTAAGCAGACATACTGCTCACAGCTCCATTATGCAAAGTCATGGTAATGTCATTGATATCGGCTACGGCCAAACTATTGTTATTATATCGGCCTTAAAAAATCCACTGTTGGTCGACCTGTAGCCCAAATTAAAACAAGAGAAGATACTGGAGTAATATCTTTACCTCTGGCTTGGCACAATTAATTAATTAATTATTACTGACGACATCCATTTAAATAATCAGTTCAATCTCTATGCTTGTCTGTTGTCCACTGCAACTATGTCACTGCTTTTGTGTGTTGTTTTGTTACCATTCTGCTAAATGTTACTGAAGAACTGTATCGCTTTATAGTCAGTACTTTATTTCATTTTCGTGACTGTGTGTTTGTTTTATGAAACCTTGTCAGGTATATGTTGTAACTGTTTTATTAAAGCAATAAGCCACTTGAGGCTGTGATTTACAGTGATTTTACCACAGCCTCTCAGGGCTTATTGCTTTATTGCACAGTATGTGACCTTTAATAAATAATGGTTTTGTAAATATTGATGTCATGCATTCTTTCACCTTAACATAGAGTATGTAAACTCTGTTGCACACTTGCTTGTTTTTCTATCCTATAAACCCCTCACAATTCCACATTTCACACGTAGCTTCGAATTTGAAAGTCAACTCAATATTGGGCTACAGCAAATGTTTCTTTTTTAATATGAACTGACAATTGAACAATTTCAGTAATAATTAATGATGAATTAATTTTGTTAATTAAAATTAGTCACGTCAGTTCTGTAAAAATAACCAATAGACTGATAAATAATGAAATTAATCCTTAGTCACAGCCCAAGAAATGACGATAATTCTAGTATCAAAGTAAGTTAGTCATTTGTCTGCCACGAAGTCGAGCTGCCCAAATAGCGCCTCATCGATATCAGCTGTCTGCCAAACCTCATGAGCTGATTGCCCAGCTGATTCCCTTCTAAGCTTCCTATTGCTAAATCTCGCTCAGGGCGCCCCATTTAAGCTGCTCTAGCCTGCCTACTCTTTCTGCTCCAGCCGCAAGCCGCCTTTGCAACCCACCTCCACCCCAGCTCCTCCCTTCTTGTGCAATATCTGTTCTTCTCATGTCAAGTCACTGTCATTGATGCCTGCTCTGTTCTGTTCTGTTCTGTTCTGTGGGGGGAGGTCTTGCTTCGCTCTCCCTTCCATCTTCCATGTATCCGCATGCAGGGAGGTCCCAGAACAGAGCCATACCACCAACTGTTTTAAAACATAACTTTTGCTGCGTTTACACCTAGCATCCACACTAATATAGCGTTTTAACCTTCCAAAAATGGAGACATCTAACCATTTCTCGTAGAAAACAAGACGTTGTCCTTGACGACCAGCCATGGATGTATTATCATGCCAGTTGTCAAATTAACATGGATACCGAGTCGCAGGTGATTCTTTCCTTGTTGTCTCTGTTAGCAGCTATTGTGCTGGTAAATTCTGCATTTTATCATGATACTACTGATTACATTCACAACAGGCGAGTTGTTATTTGAGTAATTTGCGAGTGTCCAGCGGTGGTATCAGCTACCCATGTGATGCGACACGTGTTTCAGGCATGTTAGAATGTTGCGACATTATTTCTGAAACTTTGCCAAAACGCCATTGTGGACGGAGACCATTTTTATTTTTTTTAAAATGCCATTTTAAAATGAACAGGCATTAGTGTGGATGCAGCCTCAGTTAATCGACTGTTATTTCAGAACTGGTTCATTCTGTGAGTGTAGACTCATCTGTGAGAGCTTGTGTGTCTTGATGCTTGAGCATGACTTTGAGCAAGCCAAAGGGAATGACTTATTTACAGCCTAGTGTGTTTGTACAGTTTTAAACCAGGGTTTGTGTCATTTGTTTTACAGGAAAAACCAACTGTCATACAAATGTGAAGTTTGTGATCAAACCTCAATGACACGTCTTTTGTGCCGAAGATAAGGTGATTCTTTCCATCGTTGCAGCAAATCAGTGCTCCAGTCTGTAGTTGCCTTTTTTTTCGCACATAAGAAACAGCCTTGTCTTGTTCATGTTTGCTGTTTATCAAAACAACAATCTAAGAGGAGTAGTGGAGACCCAACAGCCACGATGAAGCAACAACGAACATCACATTGTGGTTGTGAAGAGGTGATGAATCATAGAGTAGATATGGATTGCTGTTGCTCAACCTGCCATTTTGTAGGTACACCCGCTGGATACCATACGATTTAGTACAGGGAGATATTGCATGAAATGTTTCTACCTCATAGGACTGCCAGTGGTATGAATATAAATGAGATATAAATGGGATATTTTGGAGTGAGAGCATTGGGGAGGGTGAAATTGGCTGACCTGCTCACAGAGAAAAAGGAATATTAAGCAAACTCCTCAGCCCACACTAGTTGTTGCTGATTCACCAAAAAAGGGAACAATCAATACAGAGCGATTAAAGCTTTTCTGAGAGCAGCAGTGGTCGGGCCCCTCCTCTCCTTCCCGTCTCTTGCCGAGGATCAAATAGTCTTGTCTTCTTATTCTACATGGGTGAGTGTGTATGACAGTGTTTGCCGTTTGCGTCCATTTCAGTTTGTGTGTGTTTTTGAGTAGCTTATGGCTGGGCCAAGATGAATTTTTAAAACACTAATCGGTTCTACAAATTATACAATATACAGTAGTACTCCAGGCAGCTGCAGTAATTGCTTGCTACAGAAGTCACATAAAATGTTATATATTGAACTTTTTGTTGTTAACTGTAACAAATTAAGTTACAGATAGTTTGTTAGATTGTTGAAGTAGAAGTGTTGAAGTAGTAGTTTGTAAGATTGAAATAATCATTTTTTTTGTCAGCAGAGTCAAAAGTTCCCATGAATTGTGGTTGAATGCCAGGCAGATCAGGGAGGGCTGATGCACTATTTTTCTATGTTTACATGTCCATGCAATGGCAAATAGTGCTGAGGCTGGTCTCTTAATATAACCCACCTCCTTATTTATGGAGAAATCCACTAAATTGGAAAGTAAATAAAAATTCTACGCTATGCGCTATGCTTCTTTAAACATACTGACACTTAAAATGGTAAGTCACGTAGCTGTCATGAAGGCTAACAGAGCTAACTGGTTTACCAAGTCTGATATTTCCAGTCATGTGTAGAAGTAGTTAGTGGTAAGTTAAGACTGCTGGGTTTTCTGTCAAGCTGTCCACTGTGTGAAAACAGTTTGACCTAATACAGTTATTCCTCCCATTATACCATTGGTTAAATGTGCAGTTTAGACCATCGCCACTGGTGTGGATGCAGATATGGACAAACTTATCAGTGGGAAAGATGAACCACAGAGATGTGCATAAAGAGGATGTGACATAGCAAGGCTTACAGTGCAGAGATGACAGTCAGCAACATACTGGACAGAATATAGTCTGCAAACACCTAATTGTGCTGGTTCTGTCAGAACATGAATACTAAAAGTTATTTTACTTGCACAACAGGTGGAAGTTAAGAATCCACCTGGTAGTTTGTGGAAGCGGTATAACACACTGTCTGAGCCAGAGAGTAGTATCACTCACCAAAGCACAGTGACACAAAGAGGAATATTATACCTTCAATGTAAAAAGTAATATCTGCCGGTGAAAGATGAATGACAAACCATGTATAAGTCACACAGAGCTGACAGCGGCATAACCTTCAGTGGAAGTCGCATACTTGGTAAACCAGCTAGCTGTGTTAGCCTTCATCACAGCTACATGACTTACCATTTGTAAGTGTCATATAAGATGTTAAACTGCAGCAGCTATGAAAAATCAACAATGCAGTTAAAAAAAATAACACCTCAAATATCAAAATATTTGTTAAAATGAAAAAATGTATTCAAAATATTTTCAGAATTGAATTCAAATTATATTTAAAATGAAAAATACTTTTTCTACACTTTTATTCTGAATACATTGTAGTATTTTTTTCAGAGTTCAAGATCACAACTTGAAGTGTCAGTTTCAACTTGTTGTTGTTCAATCAACCTTTGGCCTGGATTTAGCTCTGTACATATTGGCATGCCAGCCAAAAGGAAGGTTATGCATGAAGAGTTAAACAAGATTTAAAGGGTGTTTTCACACCTGTAGTTTGTTCGGACAAAAGAAATTGAAAGTCCAAGCAAACCAAAATGCGTCTTTGCAAACCATGTGATAATGTTCAAACCACACTTCTATTTTTTCTCAGTGTGTGCACAAAATCATACAAAAATATCTTGCAGATGATTAGACTCTCAAAAGACAATACTGAAGCTCCCTGACAAACATAAAGGCAACTGATCAAAATTCTGCTTTGGTTAAATCCACAGTATTATTGATTAGTAATTACACTAATCATATGCTCAGTGACTGACATACACTACACATGCACAAATCATGTAAGGCTTGTGTCCAGAGCTGCAGCTACAGAGCAGCATTTTCTGACAAGTTTGCAATTTGGCTGTAAACAAGACATTGATTTACTGCCTTGCAGTATAGAGCCTATAAAGAAGGACTAGACACATTATTAGCATTTCTATTCAATAAACCCTGTTACTGTCTCTGTGCTGCAGCAGTCTATGCACTGACCACATCTGTCTTCCTCTGCTGTCTCACTGAATGAACCAAGCCCCTCGGAGGATTCATACGTCCTTGAGGCCAGCAATGTCTGATAGTCAAGTTTTTCTGGGATTCCTGTCAAGTCTCATTGTAGCCTTTAGCTTCCTTTTTAGCAACCTCCCTCCACCCACCCCACCCTGTTAGTTTTGCCTGCAGCGAGGTCACCTCCAGCTGCTCTAAGCCAGCTCGCATCGTCACTCCTGGGAGATTTTACATATGCAGCACTGTCTCCCTCTCACTTTTCTTTCCCTTCCTCTGTCTCTCTCCTTCCCATTCACACACTCATTTCATCCCTTTCTCCGTGGGGAACTGAGAGAGGCATGCTTAAATAGGTTCGGGAGATGAAGAGACCGACTGCGCAGCTTGGCCTGTCTGTCCCTGCGCTCGTAGACATTATTCATGCCTTTCTAACAGTCAGCCAGAGAGTGAGGGACCTTCTGAAAGACAGCCTGGACATAAGAGAGGGAGAGAGAGAGAGAGAGAGAGAGAGAGAGAGAGAGAGAGAGACACCTGATGCTGAGCAGAGAAGGAAAGGAAGGGAAGGAGGGAGGAGAGGTGACAGACATTTAGACTAGGTTGCCCCCCACCCCCCACCCCCCACTATTTTTTAAATTTCTGTTATTTCTCTGTTCATCTGATAAAGGTCAAATATTTGGGCATCAGTATATACTACCTTTAAACCTTAATCCATTAATGTTTTGTTAGAGTCAGATATTTCCCTTTACTGAATTTAGTCATTATTTTATTCAAATGAAAAGCCTTTTCAACGACAGCAAGCAATGCATTAAAATGAATATCTTTTGACAGACAAAGCTATTGTAATATCCTTTACAAATAATGAAAATCCCATTCTTTTAAAAATATACCATTACTCACTCCAAGTGCGATTAGACTGTCATTCCAGTCTTATTCTCTGGTAGCGAGACAAGTTGACATGAAGCCAAAAGTTATTTTTACGAAAGCGATGAAGTGATGTGTTTGTGTCCTTCCAAACAGAAGAGAGAAGAAAACTAAAACCCCTTTGTGTGTGAGTATGACAGAACAAGCTGAATGCAAAATTGACGGATTCAGAATGTATTTTAAGTGTCAGAAAAGAGTAAAAATATCCACAGTGACATCTTAAGATACATATATATTCAGATACAAAATCTTTACACACATGCAAAAAATACCAAAGCAAATCCTCTCTTTGCTAAAGCTTGTCCAGGTAATGTTGGGGTGTTTTTGGTTGAAAAGTTATTTAAACTGAAATAGTTGTGTAATATTTTTTTTTGTCTATCAAAAAATTGATTTTATTATTGGAAAATAAGAAATTTTGAGAGTTGAAATTTCCAGATGCTAGGGCCGTAAAATTCTGTGATGATTTGATATGTGACTAGAATTCTACATTTGTCGACTTTTGGCATCACTTTTCCTTTTTCTGGTGTTAAATTCTACTTTACTGTTTACTGTAGACCAAAATGACATATGATACAATAAGCCAAACATTTTCAGTCCCCTAATAATGTCGTGGAAGTCTCTTTGCAGAGATTAAATGGAATTAACCTAGCTTTTCAATTCAATCAGATAGACTTGTTCAGGAAATAATTAATTTAATTTTGCAAATATTCAGACGACTTTTGGTAGAAATGACACTTTTATGATCGCAGAAGTGGAGTAAAGGCTGGGGAAAAATATATTGTCCCTTATAACTGAACTATGATTTTAATGAATACGGCCCCGCAGAAGCTGCAAAATGGAAAAAGTAACCAATGCATTGTTTTCCCTCTAATTCCCAGACTAATTCTCATTTAAGAATTAAATGCCAGGCTAGCAATCAAGTGCAGTTGTAGGTTTCTGGATGTCCCAGAAATTCCTGTTAATCCGAGTTCATCAAGCCCAAATCTAGAGCTGCAGAAATAAATTTATCAGAAAGGTAATTAAGGAAATTTTGCCCATTAATGCCAAAAAATATCACCCACTGAAGCTTTAAGTAATTTATCAAAAGAAACAAAAACCAAACAGTGGCTGCAGCTTTGCTTTAATCATTTCCTTTGAGTTTAGTTTTTCCCTTTGAAGATAACTGAAATATTTTAAAACCATGTTCTCCATCTGTATTTGTGTACTAAGAGCTAAGAGTGGTAGATATCAACAGCTGAATGATGAATTTGACCATGTAAAATTGATGGTCAGTGTTAGACGGCTGTCCTGTTTGTCCTGATGTCAGAGTAACATGTAGGAGCCTCTTTAGCTGTACAACACATACTGTGGCTGTGCACTGTTCTCAGTAACCTATGGCTGTTGGCTGTTATTTTCTCTCCTGTGCTTGGTTTCTTTAAACATTGATTTTACGCTTCAGGAGCTTCATGCACACTGAAAATATTGTCCAAAATATGCCCTCTTAGACTTCATCCTAGTTCAGTTGAGTCAGACATTCAGAGTTGGGTGTTTGAAGTGGAAAGCGAAACTTAAACTTGACTGTTGATTGAAATCTCATCTTGCTCAGGGCTATTAGCGTTCAGTCCAGATTTCTATTCGATTTTTAAGAGCTTATATTTCTACGTTTTGTGCCAGGCAAGTGTGCATTTGCAGCTGGAGATGAAGTGAGTGGGCAAAGTAGAGCGCACAGATACACAGTCGCACACAAGGTTTCTTTGCCCCGGGGCAGTGGAGCCATGCTGTGCTGCTTTTGAACCATGGGGAGATACAAAGGGGACTAGGCAACCGTCTGGCATCACATCCTCCTCGACTCTTCCACAGGAGTCCCTACAGAATTACTGTTATTCACCACGAGGTATGCAGTAATTAGACTGAGGTCAAGGGAGTGTGTGCCCTCTCTTCCTCCCTGTCCCAACGCAACATCTTTAAGAAGTGGGGCGGCAAGTGTTGCCCGACTTCCTCCAACAATTAACAAAAGCGTTGGCTCTTCACTCCCTTCACTCCTGACCTGCTGTTTGCACTCTGCCTTCATTAATATCCCACCTCCCTCACTCTCCTCTCTCATTTTCTTCTAGCTTTTGATTATTTTCTCTGACTGTAAAGGCAGTGGGGAAAAACAGACTTTAATGAAATGTGAAGACTGAAAGGAAAATTGAAGGCGCAATCATCCTCCTTCTGTTCTCTCTTTTACTCAGACTTGAAGCTTACTCCTCGGGCATAAATATGGGATTTGTGCCATTTTGTCTTTTCTGTGGAACTACATTGAAAGGTTTACCACTCTGTCACTTGTCAGAATTTAATCCCAACACATACATGCAAGCCCACAGTTTAAAATTACTGTTTGCACTGACAACAAAGGTGGCTACAGTTCATACATCGAGTAACAAGCTTTTAAAATTTTCTTCCCAGAACAGATAATTTCAGCTGCTTTATGTACTGGGCCTTCTGTTCACTTTCTCAGTTTACTCTATTTCTTTAAGACTCTTGAGTTACAGGGGCCAAGGGTGCAACTTTTATGCTCTTTACTTTATTGTAAAGCTAATTGGAGCTGTGTGATCTCATCATTCTTCATAAAAAAGGATGTTTTGCCATTGCTGTTAACAGATTTAGAATTATGCATTTTAAAATTTGAAATATACTGTACATGCCAATCCCCTGAAATTTTTGTACTTGAAAATGTAATTTCTTCAGACTTATTCAGGTTTTCAATGGATGAAATACCTTCTTTGGAACACATTTACAAGTTGTGGGTAAAAAAAAAACAAGTATGCAAATTTGGGCAGGAGATGGTGTGGCAGACAGGAATGAATAAGAACATGACCATATTCTTTCCTAGCAAATTGTGTAGAAAAAGAGTGATTGTTTATTCATACAGTCTAGCCAAGAGATTCTTACAGGCTAGAAAACATCCTACAGTCCAGTGGCTCAGACCAACACCTCTATTAGCTGTCTTCAGTCCACAGACTGGCTGCTGTATGAGCCGACTCCTGGTCTCTGTGGCGGACTGTACGGGTTCAGCTCTGGCCATTCTGTGCTTGCAGCCATTCTGATGAGTGATGGCTCTCTATTATTCTAACTTGAAAGCACGCTTTGTTATTCTAATTAGGTGTGGCAAATGAGGGCTGCATTGCTAAGCTTCCTTTCTGTATTCCCACTCATTTTTCTACATCTGTTCTCTCTGTTGCTTTTCTACCTTCTCTCACTCTGTTTCCTGTGCCAGTGTGCATTGTGGGACTTATCATCCGGCCCCTGAAACACCCAGGCCCCATGCAGAGTGGAGCTGCATGGTGTCTGTGACGAAATTCAGCAGGAAAAGGCTTGGCGCAGAGTTTGTCCCAAGTGGGAGTGCTTTGCCAGCTTCAGCTTTACCACCCCTGAAAAGATGCTCAGCTAAAAAAGAGCAAAGCCAACATAGCTGTGGACACAAAGTGGAGTAGTTCTGCTTCTCTGCTGCATGGAAAAGAATGAGTTTATTGCCATTTAATGCTGTGGGACTGCTTGGATGGGACTGAGTGAATACAGAATGTATATTGTCACAGGTGTTTCTTTTATTACACCACTTGTTTCATCTTCTTTTCTTTTTGTTTTTGCGCATTATATTATTATTATTGCCATTGTAGATGTCCCTTCATATTCGCCTGAACATAAGGGTTGGGAAATGAAACTCTGTTCCAAATTAGAACTGAATTCAAAACACGAAAGTACCAGCTACCGGGTAAAAAAAATTTAATTTCAGTTCTCATCTGTTTCTAAATGCAAAAACACTTCAGATTGGAAACAAGGGCAAACCACGAACTGTTTAGATATCAACTAGTATGCATGAGTAGAGTCACAACAGTATGAATAAATGACAGCAGAAACAGTCAAAAGCGTGACTTCACTTTAGAAAAGGGCAGACGGCAACGGCAAAAGTGTAGTCTATGTGGGAAGCTAATTAGTTGCAGGTCAGGTTGCATTTCAGTTCAGACCAAGCATTTCGTGTCATCAGCCCAGGCTAAGTAGCACCTCACTATCATCTAAGGATGCACCGATCCCATAGTGATATCAGATATCGGCCTGATACTGACCCAAACAGCTGGATTGAGTACTTTATAGTGATTCTTTAGCATCAATCCACACTGAAGTGTCCGGATTTAGTCTATGTTAACTTACTGTAACTCTTACTGTAAGTCCGTGAGCTGCGGGTCAGTTATATTAAAGTGTAAAGTGTAAAAACGTTTTTCATTCATTTCAAAACTCTGGCAGGACAAATTAGTCCATCACAATCTAGGTAATTAATGGAAACCCTGCAGCTGTATGTACAGGGAAATGTCAATAGTGTTTACTTCATCTAGTTATTGCCAATATTGTAATAATGTCAGTCCAAAAGTAATGCACAAATGTAGACTTTCTAGTCAAATAACAACAACAAAAAGCTATCACACACAGCTGAAGCCTCCAGAAACCAAGCAAAACTAGAAGAAAACATATCATTTGGTTGTAACTCACCTGCTTTTTGTAAGAGGTGAGAAAATTGTGAATCAAATCTTGGATCGTGATTCTACCTCAAAAGATCATCATAGATCTTTTGGCCAGATTGCCCAGCCCATCTAGAAATGTGAAATGTCTGCATCCTAGGTCAAATCAGGCACTCAAGTCAAGAAGAACAGAAATGTGTAATCGAGACGACACGATCAGACCGCAGCTCTAAAAACAGATCCACTCAAACGTGCAGGACATTTACACAGCAGATTGCAGTTGATGGTGATAGTATTGAGAATCATCTTCTCTTTCAGTAGCTCGATGCTCGGCATCACTTTACTATTAAACGTCTCCTTATTCACTGAAGGCCTTTGATGCGGATCCAGGTCCTTAATGACCCTTAACTGTCAGGCCTTCTATTATGTATGGCTGTGTGTCTCTTTCACCACACAATTCAGACTGCTTTATGTGTAAAACAGTGTATCTGCTGTGTCTAATCCTACACAGTACAGTTGGCTCCCAAGACTTTCACTTCCTTTTGACTGTCAGAATGAATTTCACCTTTTCTGTTCCACCTACCTGTATCCACCTGACTGGGACACACTGAATGTGCCCCCCTCAGTTAAGTCATACAATGACTATCTGTGCACAGAGGCGCAAAGGCATCTTTAAATGCTCCGAAACAGAGCACTTTCTTCTCTCCACTGAATGTCTTTCACGAGTGTAGGAGGATGAATATGAGTCTTGGCCTCTTGTCATTACACATTACAGTCTGGTGTTGATCTTACACAGTGTACCTTTTACAGTTACATGCTGCTTTGTGACAAGGTTTCTGCAGGTATGCATGCACAAGAGGTAGTGCACCGAAGAACTGTTGAGTCTTCTGCTTGCTTGTAGGGCTGGTCGATAAAATGCTAATGATAATAATTGCAATATAATTTTATATTGTGATAAATACCATTGTCACAATATGCTTTTTTGCCATTTAGGGTTTATTTTGTTTACATTGTCAGCTTAAACAATTACAAAATATTACAGTGTTTACTTGTGGTTTTGGAACAAATTCTCCATGTGAAAGACATAATTACATGTGAAACCATGGGAAATTCATATGTTTTTTTGTTGTAAGGGTTGGTAGGTGTTTGTCATGTTCTGACTATAAACAATAGTTTAAAACCACAAATAACTACTTGTTTTTTTTCAACCAATACTCAGGACTAAAAATCAGCCTTAAAACTGGAAAGAAATAGAGATAATCATTGATATTAACTGATATGAATGTTTTCATCATACTAACAATTTTGGCAGTAGTGTCTAACCTTACTTTGAATAACCTGCACACTTTCTCCATTTTACTAATGCTGCATGTTTTTGTTGTGCAAATGACACAGTAACAGCCATCTGTACAGTTTAACAACATGTTGTTAGTATGCTAAGAATGCTGTGTGTGTGTGCGTGCGTGCGTACGTGTGTGTGTTTTGAGACTTACTTTCTCATTCTCCTGCTCCAACATCCAAATCCTTTCATCTTACAACTGTGCTGCCCTTATCAACATGCCAACAGTGTAAGTTAATCCCTGTGTAAATAAACACAAATAAACACTCTTTCTCTCTCTATTCCCTTTTTCTGCGACTCCACCAATTCATTCTAGCAAACGAGCTTCCTCTCAGTGATGTGTATAAAGTAGCAGGCAGAGTACAGACTTGGCACATGGTGTGAACAGGCCTGGCCTGCGGTAATAATGAGGTCAAACAGATATACACAGTTCCCTAAACAGCTCTGTCCAAGACATTCCAGCATGGTGTCAGCGCTGCTCTGTGCAGCCTGGAGGCATTTCTACTCTCTACGTAGAAAGGCATGTTTACCACAGCTCAGCAAATTATCATAGCAGCTTTGCCTGAGTCATGATGAGATTCATGTCTTAACACTGTTTAAAAGATGATAATTTACTCTGTCCCCAGAGTTATCAGAGCTTCCTGATACTGAGCCCACGGGGGGAGAAACTGGCCACTTAATCCATATAAAACATATTTATTCAAGAACCATACTAAACTGTTTACCACCAGCCGATATTCACTGCCAAAGTCTACAGCTCCCGGTCATTCATGGTGTGTATGAGCTTGAAAATATCTTGGTGTTTGGCTGTAAAACGGTGCAGTTTGTAGCTGCCACTGCCAAATATCTATGTTGCCAGGCTGTCATTTAAAATAATAATTCCTGTTTGGTTTTGTGTTTTGTTAGACTAATAAGGGACACTAAACATTATTTATGTTATGGCTGTGCACACACTTCTATGTAAAAGTAAAACATTATGTTTTCAGATTGGTTCATTTCTCTCTAGGCTTAATAAGATATTTTTTCTGTGGAATTTCAGTGTTAGCAGACTCAATTCTAAAAGAAATTATGTCTGTTCACTATCCATCATCCATCCATTCTCCATCCCACTAGTCCTTTGCAGGGTAGCTGAGGACTGTAGTTTATCTCAGCATACACTGAAAGGTTACCAGTCTGTCTCAGGGCTGAAACATAAAGCCAAACAATTACAGGGATCCTGCAGATCCTTAAAAAGTCTTAAAAGGCACTGAATTCGCTCATGTAAAATTAAGGCCTTAAAGCTGCAGGAGCCAAAAACACAGGGGAAAAAAAACAATTGAATTACAATTTGAAAATCACCTTCTTTCTTCTTTCGGTCCAAATGAAAGGCATAAATATAAATATAGATGACCTGACACTGTTTCACACTGCTGTGGAAAAGAGAAGCCACTTTTCCAAGCTTCTTCGTCAAGCACGGAGTAGAGTACAATCATGCAGTCACATATGAGGAATTGTAATCAGTAATTACAGCTGTCAATCACGTATTTAATCCCTCCTATCTTCCATGAAAACACCTGTGATTAGCCAGAGTCTGCGTCACGGGTTACATTTTCTACAGCCTGAAAACAGAGTCCACAGAAGTGGGTAGAAGTCTTGTTTCATCTCAGACCACTTGAATTTTAAAATGCTGAAAGGCTATTAGGGAAGTTTTGCCCAGTGACACCAAAAAACTATCAAGCACTGCAGCTTAAACTGTATTAAAATGTCTTAAATCAACTTTAAAAGATCTCAAAGGTTCAGTGTGTAAGATTTAGGGGGATTTATGATGATCTAATTGCAGAAATGGAATATATGATTCATAAAGCTTTCATGTATGATCACCTGAAAATAAGAATCGGTGTGTTTTTGTCATCTTAGAATGAGCTGTTCATGTCTACAGAGGGAGCAGAGTGTGCCATTTTTTCTACAATATGGATTTTTCCTTCTTTTTTTCTGTTTTATGGTGGGTATCATCCAACATTTAGGTGCATTACTGTCACTATGTATGAGTGTGGACCAGAGTAATAGAAAAGCCCAGAACAGACAAAACAAACCTTGGCTCTATTCAGGGTCTTTCGTGTTTACTGCCACTGTAGGGGAGGCTGAGGTGAGGGGTATTCAGTTGGGTGAAATCTGCAACTTTACCACTAGGTGCCACAAAGTATTAACATACTGAATCTTTAAAATGCTAAGATGTTACACTCACGTTCAACCAAACATTCGGCCTGGGAGAAAACCACAAAAATGAATGGGTCAATATCAAACTAGTAACTTCAAGCAGTTATGACCAGGCCCTCACACCCCCACACAACTTAGGATGGGCCACAGTTGAGGGGTTTCACAACTGCGGGCATGTAGACATGTTCACCTCCAAAATTGTTGACATTGTAGCATAATTGATATAACATTCACCAAGTGTACGGCATATCACTGTATACCATGTCTAGAACCTTTCGTGCAAATTTCATATCAATTGGATGACATTTGTGCCGTGAGGTTGACTTCTGTTGCCCCTATGATTTAATTTAAACGTTGTGCATGTGTCTTCAGAACTGGACTCTTGTCAAACATGAAATTTGAGATGGATCTGATGATGTGGAGTTGAGTTATAATGATTTCTTGCAACTTCCAGTATCTATTATGTAGTGTATGGTAAATTGCTGTACATTGTGTGTAGAACATAATGTGTACATTTCCTGTCAATTGGATGATGTTTGTGCCGTGAGGCTGACTTTCTGTTACCAGTAGGTGGCACTATGACTCTGATTAAATAACGTTGTGCACGTCTTCAGAATCAAACTCTTATCAAACATGTGAATATGATGAAATTTCAGGTGGATTTGGTTAAACTACAAGGAGTAGTGAGTAAAAGTATAGGGCCTATAACTTCCTGTTGCCAGTAGGCGGCGCTATGTCTTAGATTCAGTATTGTCATGTAATTTTGTTCAGGCCAGGGTTCTTATTCTACATGTGAAGTTTGGTGCAGATATACAGTTGAGTTATAACATTTTCGTGTTTTATGGTGAACCATCAAAACTTGTCGCACCTTCATGAACATATAGAGTCACGAAAACTCACCAACATTGTATTATCAACTTGTTAAGGCTTTTCTGATCAGATTTGATATATATATATATTGGATATATTCAACCTGCTAGGAGCAGCACATCAAATGATAAAACATGTCATTTCCTGTTGCTAATAGGTGGCGTTATGAGTTAGAGTCAATATTGTCATGTGGTTGTGTTCAGGGTGGGACTACATGTGAAGTTTGGTGCAGCCTGGATGATGTACAGATGAGTTTTAACAAATTCATGTTTCATGGTGAAACTTCAAATTTCTCCGCCCCACCCTGAACATATAGTGTCACTGCACTGCACTGCACAGTCAATTGAATAAAAATCTCTGAGTCAACTTCTTGTTGGTCTGGCATTTTGGACCCCCAACCTTTTATGTAGATCTTGGTGTGATACACGTGTACCGAATTTCGTGCTGATTGGTGAAAGTAGCTCGGAGCAGTGGTCTTTAGGGGGCACTACTGAGCCATTTTTTTCAGTTTAATTTGTGAAACCTGTAAAATATGTAATTTTTCAACACTTCTGTTGTGTTTGCAAATTTTCATGAGTTTTCATGCACATTGAGCCCCTCAAAAACTGGCTTAATGTTTTTACTTGAATCAGAGCAAAAACAATAGGGCCTTTGCCCGCACTGTGTGGCTCGGGCCCTAATAAACACTTTAGCTTTTGCAGCTTTTAACTGCATCTTACTGAAATGGAGCAGTTCAAATGGAGGCTGATCATGGCATTTATCTCAGCTCAAGTATGGACTTAGCAGCAGATTAGAATAGCCTCCATGATCTGTTTCTGGTGGTCTACTGATTCATGGTCAATAGCTTTGATCCGTTTCCTGCTGAGGCTGGGATGAGTTGTGGTCTGGTGATCACAAACTGGTGACACCATCTCCTGCAGTTCAGTCTTCTGCACAGCTTTTCTACACAACTGTGGTTATCGGAAAAAGAGTACTTTATCAAACAAAGACCACAATTAAGTTGACTCTCTGGACTTGTCAATTATAAGTTTCTTGTATTGTTCTCCTTCAAATTTAAGGTCTTCCTCCTTCCTTTTTTGTCTAGTGTGATCTGTTGACCTCGTCTTGCTCATTACCACAGAAGAAAGCGTGGGAGCACCCATATCTGGTTTTACTAAATGACACCTTAGCATGAGCTGTAAACCAAGTGAACAGAATCATTTCAGAGGAGTGTCTTGTCTCCTCCTCCTCCCTCTCTGGAGTCAAAGGGAGTCACAGCCACTGGAATGTAAAGAATGCAGCTGGAGCAAAAACAATGGAAAGTAAGTGCTTATGACAGATGTGCAACCTCATCTAAGCTTTAGAGAATAGCATTCAGGCAGTTTATTGTTTCCCCTTCTCTTTCCAAGGAGTAAGGCCAAGAGGAATGTACATGACAGCAGCAGAGCCACAAGTGCTCGCAGCGAGGATATATCGAGACAACAATTCCTCTGTCTGATCTTTGAACAGGATCTCTGGTCGCACAAATGAGCAAATTCTTGTTTCTGCTTCTCATGCAGTTTTTATATTTTTCAGGGGCTTTTTTGCTGCCTCGTGTCTTAAGTCTTCCTGTAATGAATCTCTAAAACCAGGTTTTTGAGCCAGGAGATAATGATGAGTCATTTTTAAACAGACTGTTCAGATTTAATGAGGCTTAACAGATTGCACATTGAATAAAACTTCATTTTTTATTTTTAAACTTTGCCATTCCTTTCATATTAATAATGTGACCCAGAACAGGAAAGGATCAGCTGCTCCTGTGGGATTTATAAATCATGTGGTGGGAGGGCATCAAGGCACATCATGAGCCACCTTCTTGCGTGTTTAGACATGACAACAGGCAGTTTCTTTCCTCTCACATGAGCTGTAACTTTCTTAAGTTTGTAAAGAGCGGATAATGAATCAGAGCAGTTGTTTTTGCTACATATTTTTGCCCCCTAACAATCAGCACAAATACTGTTATGTAACTCTAGTCTGATGTTGATGGCCTAAAGTTTGCAGGCATGTTCAGTTTTAAATATATCCTTCACATACTAAGCTTGAACTGGACACTTTTCATCCCATTGCCATTCCTCACTGACCACAGTGGTTCGTTTTATGAGTGATGTCTTTTCAAATTTGCTGTTTATTTGTGTAGTTCTGAATGGGGACATTTATGCTAATATTAGCTTTTATATATTCTACTAAGTATAGTTTGAGTGGAAATTATGTGTTTTCATTTCCTGAGGGAATGAAAATGATTGTTGAACTCTCAGCTGTGGATCTGATGCATCAGAGGACACCTGCATGGAGTGAAATCTTTATCAGCTGGACATCTTTTGATGCTTGAGTTGTGATGGTCCACGCCAGCAAGTTATTTGGAAGATTCATTCACTGTTATTAGCAGACACAGTTCTGTCACAGTTCTAGTGTTTGTGTCTGTATATGTGAATTGATTATGTGGCAGTTTTGTTTCTTGTCTTTGTGTAGCTGCATTAAATGCTCACAGAAAGTAGCTGTGGAAAAAGCAGGGCCATGCCCTTAATCAACTATAATCACTAACATCAAGTATTTCCATCACATTGTGTGCCATGCTGAACTCAAACTGTAATAGCATAGTGTGTGTACAAAAGAAACAGGGCACACATTTAGATTAGTTTGGTTTACTCAGTCAGAATATAATAAATACAGTGGAATTAAAAAAACCTAATCATAATAATGTTGATTACTGTTTATTCCAGAGTGTTTATTATCACCTGAAAGTCATACATCCTCTGCATACCAAAATGGAAGTATCTATGGGGATTGTTTTGTTGTTTAAATGAGATTTTTCAAACCTAAAGTATAGCTTGTTTGCTCTTGCGTCAGTAGATAAGTTGATAAACTTTGGTTTTTGTTATTTCCTTTTCACACATAAAAATCCAAAGGGAACCAAAATGACTGAAAACCGAAAAACTGAAAAAAGATTTGCGTCTTCTCTTTGGTTCGATGTCTCTGTGGTGGGAGTACAAATGGACAAAGGGAGAAGGTTCTGCCTGTCTGCCCATAACAGCCCAAATATCAGGAAGACAATGTACTTTTTTTCATTTTTGTCCCTTTGAGATCAATTCATTCTGCAGCTGACTTATGGCAGCTGTAGATTTTGTTCATACACACACACACCCCTGGCTGTTTAGCCGAGTTGGATTGAGGCTGGATTATGTTTGGTCTAGGCTGTTTGTGAACCAAGACCACTTTGTCTAAACTGACAATTTGTTGATCCACACCTGAGTATGACTGTTATGTTCACAACTATATAAAATCCATCATACCAAGGGGAGAACAAACCCATTCAACTGGAAGAAACTGAGTTCATTTGAAAACCATCCCAGTGAGGAAGTGTCTTGTTATTAGGGATGGGAATTGCTAAGATTTTATTGATCCCAATGCCATTATCGAGTCTGCTTTTTGGTCCAGTTCTTCATCAGGTCTCTTATATTCTGTGTGGAAAAAAATAAGCCTACACAGATTTTCAGTGTCATTGCAACTAGTACTTCTAAATAGTGTGTAGAAACAGAATAGAGAAAATGCATGCATGTGACTTGGATGACCAAAAGCTCTAGTGTTTCACTGCTGTTTTTTTGGAAAAAATAGACGCCACTGTTTTGTAATGCAAACTATCAAAACCATTCCAGCATCGATAAAAGGATTTGATGAGCTTGGAAGTATATGGTTCTCGATTCCCATCTGTACTTGTTATACAGTTGAGATTATTCTTAACTCCTTGCAAAGCACCAGGAAGATTTTCATCTTATATGGTGAAGTATTTCGGGTTCAAGTCGGGATGCTGATTGGTGATCAGGTGGCCTCATGGAACGATGCTTGCAGCTCATCTGTGACTGATTAGCTCTCCTCTGGCCCAGATGGCCTCACCAGGGCAACAAAGTGGAAGGAAGCCCTGGGACCCAAGAATGATCCATTCTGCTCCAGTCACCCCCAGATGGGCAGATTCATCACCAGTCCGACAAGAAAGAACTACAGGCTGTAAACTCATTAATAAGTGCTCAGCAGTTGGGATAAACTGTAAACAACAAGCCTTATTTGTTGTCCCTCATTTGGTGACTTATTTGTATATATTTCTATAAAATGCTGGTGGTGTTGACTTGTTCCCAACGTCTTAAGGCTCTGAAACATTCAGGAATGATTACATTGATTCTAGCAGAGCAGTCTTGGGAGCAATTGTGTCAGAATAAAAATCTGCTCACTTAACTTCTCTCTCTTCTTGATCTCTGTGCTGTGACCTCCCTATCTCTCGTTCCCACTCGGGAGGAAAACAATGAGACGGTCTCTGGGATTTAGCTATGAGGAAAGCTGTGCGAGCAGGAGGGTTTGTTGTGCTTTTTCTTCCTGG
>JAPQRN010000005.1:13678612-13692447 GCA_037367275.1 Coranthus polyacanthus | reverse complement strand
CAATGAGACGGTCTCTGGGATTTAGCTATGAGGAAAGCTGTGCGAGCAGGAGGGTTTGTTGTGCTTTTTCTTCCTGGGAAGCCTATAAGCCATTCATTCCCCAGCTTGCACTTTCTTATTGGCTTAAAGCAATTAAAATCTCTTTGCAGCAGAAACAACTCTCCCATATTCAAGTTGAGAGAAAAGAGACAAAGGACTGTGCCTTCGTGTTCAGTAGTAAATAAAAAGACTTACCTACAGACTAACACAAGCAGTTTGAAGGTACTGCACTGAATGCAGAATGGCTGCTGTTTGTTTCTGGTGCTGCCAAGAGGGAAAGAAAATACTTTTCATTTCCCTCCGGCGCTGCTTTATATCAGTACACAGCTGTAAAGGATGTTTTTAGCTAGTGGTTCAGTTAAATACAAAAGGATTGCAACACAATTCTTCTCCAAAATGATTATCCTTACAAAAAAAACACTTGAATTTTGGATGTTTTCCACAGGTGATCACATGTGACCACATGTGTTTTTGCACAAATGAAATTGATGTGGTTTTTCTGTAAGGGTAGTTATTGTATGGGTGTATTGTTGATGATGATTGAACATGCTGTGTCTGTTGACTAAGGTAGCCTTGGCATATGGTTTCTATCAGATTACATCATTATACTTATGCTCATTAAATCATTCAGTAAAGGTATCATGCCCTTCAGATTGGATATTTTAATCCTTAAACAGAAGAGGCTGTTCCTGTCAAAAGGAATATACTTCACAATGGGATGAGGGCAGTCTGTTACAGTGTGTTTGGATCAATAGGCATTTAACCATTTCTGCAAAAGAGGTTGTGCAGACTGTGCACATAGATGCACCTTGAGGTTTACAAAATACTAATTATATTCATGGTAAGTGGTGAGATATACTGCCTTAGAGTGATTGGTTGCCATTATTAGTTTTAATGCTTCATGTGAATTGATAGGAAAATAATACGAGAGATAAGAGATCCAGCTTTCCCTTGACAGACCAGTCAGTGTGTTTTTCAGTCCAGTCATTTATGTGTATGCAGAGTTTCCTGCCAGTGTCTGTACCCCTCACCAGAATTTTCTTTTCCGCAAATACATACCTGTCAACGTTTCAGGTTTTCCCCCACAGAACTCTCTTAGCTTGCCGCTTATTGCAGGGAAATGAAAACCTCTCAGATTGTCACATGATCAAAGAAAATTAAAATTGCATCTTGTAATCCCAGTTCAGTGGTAAAATGGTGATTTACTGCCGAGTTGCTGTTTACCTGACAGCGCTGTGAGAAGAGGCAATTTATCACACTGCCAAGCACTGGGAGAAGCAGTGCTGTATTGTCTGATCTGGTCCAGGATTTTGTGCAAAACTTGTTGATTTTGTGCCTCAAGTTCAACATTGAGGTCAACTGAACTTGAGTTAAACCTGATGTGACTTCAGTGTTGATGATATTAATTTAGTTTCAAAGAATAATACCTATTTTTCCCACTAGTCTTGCAGTTTGTGCTGATGTCTGCAGGTTTTCCTGTAGAACTCACTACCTGTTTCCATTACAGCTAATGTGACAGGTGTGCAAATAGAGCAAATCTTTTGGGTCTCAATTAGAGAAGATGAGATGCTCCTTTACATTGCAGTTACTTTTTCTAATTTAGTCTGATGATGCAGGTGAATTGTAGCTAAAAATCCACAGTGTTATTCTACCTGTATGTATTTAGAGATAGTCATTTGAGCTTGTTTTTTTCCCCTTCATGAAAAACCCAGTTTTACATTTACACCTGGGTACTGATGGGCAGTACAGCCATGCACTTCTTCTCCAGGGATCTTTCTATGTACAGCACAGTTGTGTCCTGTGAAACTGAAATTCAGGTTGGGATTCAATCAAGTTGAGGTGCTGCTCTCAGCAGATCTGATTTGCAGAAAGTAGTGCATTCCAAATTTCATCTGACACACAGAGACGCAGGCAAACTGGCCTTGCCTGTAAAGAAAGTGAAAATAGAGGTAGATTTTTTTTCTGAAGCTTGCAGAAGAGAAGAAAGTTTTTGAATAATGTCAAATGGCTGCAGGCTGTTATTGTTCTATGCATACTGCATTTTTGTAACCTTTTCGTGGCTACTCTTTTGCCGGGTTGAAGGAAGGTCAAACTCCAGGAAGATGTCTTTCTCTGAATACTTGTTACTTTCTTTAGACCAACGGCTGCATTAAAAACACTACTTTGTCTTTAATTGCAATCCATCAAATTGACCAGCACACCAACGGTGCCATTCAGATACATTTGGCCTCTACTTGTGTTTTTAATCTTTCAGAGATACACATTAAAACATTTGTAATTCCTCTTGTTGCTTCTCTCAGTATATCAGAAGAATTCAAGGTTCCATCTTATCAGGGACATTTTGGTAACACAAGAGATAACAGCTTCATTCAAATGCCAGCATAATGTTTTACAGAACATGGATGGATACATATTTGTTGTTGTCTGTTTTTTAAAAATCTTTTTTGGTGAAATTCATCATTGCAGTGTCCTAGCAGACTATGCAGTATAAAGGACTGAAATGTGTGGCATTAATACTAAAAGAACTGAGAGTTTATATTGTAGAAGATCCATAGAACACTTTCTGACTCACTGAGCAGCTGGCTTTATTACTCAGCTGCTTCTGGCCGGTGTCAAAAACATAACAAATCATTTTAACTTGCTGCTATGGAACTGCTGCTACAAATACTACAGAAACAGATGGATGTTAGACATATGTACACACATATGTACACATATATATATTTGTATGCAAGATCACACCTACTCACTCCCAATTACTGTGAGGAATTACATGACAGACCTGAGAGTCACAACCTCTGCTTGACTTCCTCTTGACTCTGTGGGATACCAGCCTGTGCTAGATCTATTTAAGAAGTGGATGGAGCCACTGTGTGATGTCACCCATTAGTTTTTGAACTGCCATTTTGAGGCTGTGATGGGTGAACTAATGCTAAATACCTGCTTGCCGACCATGTAAAACTGTAAACTTAATCAAACATTTGCATAACAAAACCATTTGGCTCTCTTTTATTAGTGTTTCTTATTAACCACAACTACAGTCAACCTGTCCATCAGAAAACAAATATTTCATTAATTAAACAGAAGCTCTGAAAGTCTGACTTGGCAGGCGAGCAATTGTTAAACCTACATGTGAATCAAAGCCCGACATAGCAGACAACAAAGCCTGCTATTCAAAAATCTTATTAACAGAGGAGTAATTTAAAGATGGACCAACAGAACACAAATAAAATGAACGAGACCAGAATGACAAAAGAAACTACAAAAAAAAGTTAATTTTAATGTTAAATTACTGACTTAATATTTTTAGGGAGAAGTTCAATGTAAGTCTGTTGGAACCAGGCCTTTTTGGAGCGGTATTATATTTTAAAATACTTCTGCTTTGGTTTCACTTTCATAACTTATACTACTTTGGTGATTTTAGACTCTTGTTAGAGATGCTCATGCACACCTAAATTTAATCTCAGCACCCCTAAAAATAGTGAGAATAATTATTATTTATTATTGTTTTTTGCTGAGATCTCTATGCCTCTATGTTTTCCCAAGCGGTCACACTAGCTTCTCTTTCCTCTCCACTGGATGTTTGTCAAGATCATCCATCTTGGCTAGAGTTTTTTTTTGTTTTACTTTGCTGAAAAACATATTCCCATGACGCCGATGAAGTGATTTTTCTATCATTCTCGTGGTCAATCTGCCATGTGGCGTGAAAGCATTCACGCTGCCTCTGCTTCATGTAATGCCGCCTCTTTCATATTGGAGCTGTCAACATCTCTGAGGATTTCCTGTGACATTGTCAGTGATATTATATGTTTTTGTACGGTTTGAACCTATGTCCTCAAAGTAATGTCACGATAATAAGGTTGATGATGATAGGTTTGACACATATCGCCTTTTTAATGCAAATAGTATTCTTGGTTCATGTATAAACATACATCGTAGACAAGAAACAATGTAAAAGTCTGCCTTTCTTCACACAGACATAGGTATTTTGAGCTAAGCTGCTCAGAATTCAATTTGCATCCACAGCTCCCCAAAGCCCTGTCATCTGCTTTATTGCATGCTGTGACGCACACACACACACACACACACACACATCGGTTAAATAACTATGCTTTCATTGGTAATGTTTTCTTGCTAACCACTAACACTTCAGTATTTGCTTTGCACTTCAACCATAACAGCTCCCTTGAGACCTTTTGAGGCATCTGAATCTAAATACATACGTCTCACTCTCTGCTGCTGCCTCCTGCATACAGCTTGGTCAGCCATCTCCATTTATTTCCATAATCGTTTGGTTTTGTGTGTCAGCATGTTTGTACATATATCACCCCATCAGCTGTTGGAGCTGTAGGGGTTCAAACAAGTGACAGGAGGCTCTCCCCGCATCTTGACTCCATAAGTAGTTTCCTGAAAAAACGGGATGAAATGCCACTCAAATGCCTGCGACTGTTTGTCGTGTGTGCTGTGTGTGTGTGTGCGTGATGGATATCGACGTGCTCCAGATGTCACCATTTGCAATGCTGCTAATGGGTTGTTATAGCTTGGTGTTTGGGCAACAACAAGAGGCTTTTAGCCCACACTATATATTGTATATACACAGATAATCCTCAAATACAGATTCTGTTTTTGAAGGTTAAAACATTTCTGCATTCAT
This sequence comes from Coranthus polyacanthus, assembly GCA_037367275.1. Lineage (NCBI taxonomy): Eukaryota > Metazoa > Chordata > Actinopteri > Kurtiformes > Apogonidae > Coranthus > Coranthus polyacanthus. The sequence goes on along the minus strand of JAPQRN010000005.1, from coordinate 13,687,754 downwards.
ATTAGTTTGTATCTAGTTTACTGTCACTGTGCAACTTAATTGGAACACATTTGTATTCGCTTGTATTATCCCATTTGCAGTCTATTTGTATACTGTTTATGTGCTGTCAGTTTAGTGATGCTTCTTAATTTGCATGGTGAACTTATTTGCAGCATCATTTCTAAATGTGACTTAAGGGTTGCAAAAACCATGAAGATGTTTCCCTTGTTTATTTTGCTCATTTAGTCTATTTTTAGATCAAAAAATCCTTATATTGTGAACTGTCCCTTTCTTCTGTCAACTCCAGAGACACCATAAACACACGGTATGTAATTTCTGACTCTCAATCAAAACAGTAACAAAAGACATGGTAGTGTTGGTGAAAATGTATCTGATGTGACAGAATTCTTGTTAAAGAGGAGGAAATATATTAAAGTTATATTCACATTACATTTAGTGACATATATTCACATTATCACATGAGAAAGAAACATACGGCCTTGAGGTGCAGAAGTTGTGACAGGTTGGTAACAGACCTGGCAGCAGCTCCCCCTGTATCTGTGCAGCCACTCCTAGTTCTGCTAGGACTGCTGCTGGCTTTTTTCCTGCTATATGTGTGTGCAGGGCTGTGAACTTTCACTATTACTAATAGAGAACGGTGATAGATGGGTGGTGGTGATGGTGGTGGTTTGTTAAATGAAAGTATTAACAGCCGAATGTAGTTAAACTACTTTCAGTCACAGTCCTGGTCCCTCTGACTAATAAACGATTATATTATTATAGATGCTTCATCTTTGTTGTCACAGGATGTTATTATTTAAATAAAAGAACAGAAGTATTGGCAGCAAAATGTAAAAGCATTTCCAAAAAAGTACTGGTGTATATATGACATCGTGATGTGACTCACCCGTTCCACTACATCCCCAAGGTGTTCTATTGGATTGAGATCCGGTGACTGTAGAGGCCATTTTAGTACAGTGCAGTCATTATCATGTTCAGGAAAGGAGTTTGAGATGATGTGATCTTTATAACATAGTGTTATCCTGTCGGAAGTTGCCATCAGAAGATGGGATACACTGTGGTCATAAAGGGTTGGACACGGTCAGCAACAATACTCAGGTTAGGCTGTGGCATTTAAACGATGCCAACCATCTGAATGTCGCAGCAGAAATCGAGACTCATCAGACCAGGCAACGTTTTTCAAATGTTTTATTGTCCAGTTTTGTTGAGCCTGTGTGAGTTTCTTGTTCTCATCTGACAGGAGTGGCACCCGGTGTGGTCTTCTGCTGCTGTAGACCATCTGCTTCGAGGTTCGATGTGTTGTGCTTTCAGAAATGCTCTTCTGCAGACCTCGGTTGTAACCAGTGTCTATTTGAGTTCAAACCAGTCTGTCCATTCTCCTCTGACATGTGGCATCAATGAGGCATTTTCACCTAGAGAACTGCCGCTCACTGGAGATTTTCTCTTTTTTGGACCATTCTCTGTAAACCCTAGACATAGTTGTGCGTGGAAAATCCCAGTATATCAGCAGTTTCTGAAATATTCAGACCAGCCCGTCTGGCACCATCAACTATGCCACGTTCAAAGTCACTTAAATAACCTTTCTTCCCCATTCTGATGCTCGGTTGGAACTTCAGCAGGAACTTCATGCCACCCTCTTGCCACCCCATGAATATTTCTCTAGATCCGCCCCTGGTTTGAGTGACACACAAAAGGTTAAGGATTGCTATTGCTTGGCTAGTGTTAGGGCTCTCAATGAATGTTCTGAATTTGATATATAGTTGAACTGTGAACAAAAACATATCCGATTGTGAAAATTAATATTTGATTGTACAGCACGACTGTGGGTGTCATCATCAACCCTTTTAAGACCCTTTGAACCTTTTATTCATTTCATTTTAAAGGAAACTGAATTAAAAATAACTGAAAACATGAGATTACATGAGAGATCAGAGCATGTTTGCAGCCTTTCTTAATATTGTCCAAAAAGTAGCCATGATTTTGCTCAGGCATAGTAACAGACACAGAGCATCCCCATCACCATGGTGATTAACTTTCACTTCTACCACCCAGTGCTGTTCAGCCAAAGACTCTAGAACTAAAGAATAAGAATTATTTTAGTTAGATAATCTTTGGTTCAGCTGCTCTGCATCATCTCATTGATATTCTGTCAATGTCGTCTTTTCATTTGGTGAAGTTATCAGTTCTGAAGTTATTTTCATCCCGTGAGAAAATGGACGTGTGGTGTCAGAGTTGGCAGCTTTGCTTTACATTGTTACAACGAGAAACTGAGTGGAAACAAAGAAAGTATGGCCCAGTTTCTGTCATTGTAACATGCAGACTCACACAGAGCACCTGTTGGCTTCATAACATACTTGCTGGTTGTCTGATGTCAGATTTGTCTGGGAAAATAACGTTTATGTTTTTCAAAAAACTAGCATTATTAATGTTGCCGAGTTTGTTTGCTAGCTGCCTAACTTACTGTAAAACTAAACGTCGGATACTAACAAATGATAAATAGTTAGCAAATAAAGGACAAACGACACGGAAAACTATTAATAAACGTTAATACTAAGCTTATCTCATTGAGTTGAATTGATTTCTCCGTTGCAGTTGCTTGCATGTGTGCGGATAATGTAAAATGTTTGTGTGGTTACTTAGTGGAACAAAATAAACTATGGCGGGCTGCAACAGAAAATAAATACAGTAAAGCAGTATTTGAATACTTCTAACCTGTCTGTTTTTTTAGAAGGAATAATCGAACATCATTTTTGGCCAATTTTGACAGCACTAGCTCCTGTGCAAACCCTGAAACTGCTTTGCATGTTGAACGCCTTTTTGTGGAGTAAAATCAGAACCGATCACTGCTTAGTTAAATTAATTAGAGACACTGGGCTGATACTGCGAGTCCAAATATCAGTGGTGAAGCTGAAGGTTGAAATGTCTGAAATAGGCTCTTTATGTGCTTTTTCACAAAGCTTTGGTTTTACAGTTTCTGCCCAGGAATCTCATACTGGGGCTCCAGTATGCTGAGAATATGATAAAATCCTTTATTATCAAACTGACAATGGCTGACTATCAAGAGCAATACTGGGCCAGAGCTTTGGTTTCTTCTGCTTCTGATTTTAACAGACCGTGGGTTGTCTCTCCAGTGTTTGCTGCAAAGTTGGTTGGCTGCTGTTGCTGTTCACCTTGACCTTGAACTTGGCTGTATGCTTGTTTTTCACGCTTTGTCAAATTGCTTGTATTAAAGGAACTTCTTTTCACACGTTCTCTTGACGATATAGCAGATTGAAGTTTGCAGTCTGCTTTGCTTTTGTAATCATCGCTCCTAAAATATTTCCAGACTGTTGACATTGCTCCTCCTCTCTGCTGGAGCACATGAGCATAGTGTTCGACCAGTACCTGATACTGGCATCGGCGCATCCGTAATCATATGGTTAAGAGACATAACACAAGAAATATGCATTTTCTTAATCATATGCACAGACAATAATGACCCTGGAAATCAAACTACTCAATATCCAGTTGGCAGCATTTCACTGAATATTTGGCAACTGTTCAAAAAGTTTGACATGTTTAGCGGTCAAGGTCTAAACACTTTTTTAAAAAACATTCAATGATCAGAGATGAATAGATACATACCCCTTGTGTGCGTTTGTGTACGCTTCTTTCTATCCAACATCCCCTCCTTCAGATGAGTGCTTGCACCACTCTCATCGCCATGGTTACTACCGGGGGGGAAAGGGAGATAGGGGAGGGGTCTCATCATCTTTGTGAGTAATTAATCACCCGGTAGGATGAATCCTCGTCATCTAATTACAGACAAATTAGATGGAAGTAATGCCTGAGAGAGATACGAAGACTGTCACAGCCAAATGTGGTTTCTTGCCATTTTTGCTTCACTCTTTGCCTTTGTTGAAGATGTTCTGTAGCTGTGTGAGCATTGTTCTGTATATTAAAATAAAACAAACGGAAAAATAAATCAGTTTTCATCAATGGAGACTTAAATGTGTTTAAAGAAGAATGATGCTCTGATTGCTCCGACGCATAGTTGAGTCTCATGGCAGAGCATTTCAGAAGTGGCTTTGGGCAGTCTGAAATGTCGTCTCTGAAATATCCGCCCACCACAATGTCCCAGAAAGGTCACAGTCGGCACCACCCTTATGCACAAGGTGCCTATTGTGGGTATTTGGCCATTACTGAAACATTAGCCAAATCCTTTTATTGTTTATATCTTCACGTAGCGTAAAATTTGCTGCATTATGCGAGAAGAAAGGAATCCCAACTTTCTCAATACTAATCAGTAATTCTTAAACAACTTTCTCTATTTTTCATACGGATGCATTATTGTCTGTCTCTTCAGGAAATGCATTTATTCACCCTAACCTTTCTGTGAAATGAGAGTAATTCATATTTTATTTTTTGTGACATTTCAGAAGTTGGCACTAAAATGTGCTTGACACTTCGGTGGAAACACAGCTGAAATAAGGGAAATAAGTTCACTGTGAGCCTTGGGGTGCTTTACCGTGCCTCTGCCTCGCTCACACACTTTCTCTGTCCTCTGTACACACTCACACTTCATTACTCATTATCTATTTACTAATTGCCCATTTCAGCTCATTTGCTTTATTTTGTCAGCTTTCTTTCCGTTAACTTCTTAACTTTAACGTCTCTTGCTCATGTATGCACATCAATCACTCTCTGCCAGTACGAAAGCTTTACTGGGAGTACAGCAGGAGGCGTGCCTGTTGCCAGCGTGTAATAAAGCAAGTTACTGCATCAAGAAGACTAACAAAGCCTGCGCTGGGGTAGCAAAGCACCAGCAATTACCGCAGATCAGGGCCATGACTTCTCCTACTAGAGAGAGTGTGTGCGTGTGTGTGTGTGTGTGTTTGTATGATTGGGATTGTGTGAAAAGAATTTGTGTGAATAGATGCAATTTTCAGTGCTTTTGTTTGTAGATGTGTGTTAGTGTGTGCATGCAACATGCCAGACACTCTGCTATGTTCATTCCACTGTGAAAGCCCTGGAGAAACAGGGCAAGACGCCCACTCTCTCACTAAGAATAGTTTACAGCTTCAACAGTGTGCCATTCAGTGTACAGTTGTTTCTCAGTGCAAAGTGGAAATAAATAATTTTGGTAGACAGTTTTGCGCTCAGTTGTGTAATGAAAAACTGCTCTGCCTTGTGCTTTGCTTGTCGGGTACAGCTGATGTTAAGACACAAAGATCTGGGGCCAGTATGCCCAAAAACCACACGTGCACCTAAACGCAGAATGCGCGGTGATAATTTACACACACATACGTAGTTAAGACCAGCAGCTAAGTGTGATATAATGAAGTGGACTCAGTGGAATCAGGTAAGACACAGAATTTCACACAATTTGCATTATGTTACTGTTATTTTCACTATGTACATGTATACACGTACAATTTGCAAGTAGGGCTAAATAATTACAATTTGCTTTGACATTACTTTATTTTTGTCTCTTATTTTATAGTGTATGTATATTGGTGAGTTAGTAGTTGTTATTTTCAGGCATTTAATGATGATTGACACATCACTGCAGGTAACACGGAGCTATAAACAGCTGTAATGAATGTGTAAGGACAACCGTGGGGTTGTTGGAAGAGGCAACGCTCCCTTGTGCTCTTTGCACACCTATGTTCTTAAACACCTGTCTCTCATAGGCCGACCGTTTAAAAATGTACCTCTGTTCCACTGATCGCTTCAGTTACCTTTCCTCAAAGAGCACATTTTCTTGTGATTTTAAAACAAAGACCAACAAATAAAGCACATTCCTTTCCTCTGTGTCTGGATGTCTCAGTTTCACACTTGTAAAATATCACTTCATCTTTGCCATGTCAAATAATTTGTGATGCAAATGATTTATTAATGGAGTGTCAACATCCATTTATGCGTAATAAAGGGAACTGTGTGTTCATACACGTACGTTCAATTCCAAAATAATTGAGACTTATAAAACAGGGCCATGTGTGTGCACAGGTTTATAATTCTGATGAAAACACAGCGCATTTCTGCGTTTGTGCACATGCTTAATGTGTTTTATGCATCTGGCCCCTGATCTTCAAACATCTATTCACTTCAGATCAGTCAGTCTTTTGCTATGTCTGTTTGTCAGTCTGTTGTTGAGTTGCAGTTCATGGGGCTTTCCAACTAAGGAATTACATTGTTTCTTTCACACTGTTGAAAGTCACCTCCCTTTGTACCAAACGTTAGTTTACTGAAAACACCAGCTTAACTTCCCCGCTGCTGGGAGAAGTTTTTAATGTGAGTCAGTTGGTGTCTGGGATTTTGTGGAGAGTAGTTGATACTTGGGTCATCCCCCGACTTTGCCTTTAGTATAGCCAGCAGGTCAAAATTTTGCTGAGTAATTTGTTTTTTTGATCTTCTGATAAGGAAGTCTTAAAGTCACAAAATATCAAGTGGCAGAATTTCAAGAGAAGAATATAGAGGAAAATTTAAAATAACCTAATGATATCATACTAATATTAGCTCATAGTCACGTCACTCGCTTCTTTCATGTCACACAAATACGTCAAACTAAACCACACACACATAACTCGTTTCAAAATAAAGAGGCATAATCAAATTTAGTCTTTCCATGCTCTTATCTGCCATTCCTCTGCTGTGGTATATTGAGAAGGGCTTCTTTTATCCAAGTAATTATTCTAGCAATATAACATCTGACTTCTCAGTCGTCAGCCTATCTAAATGAAAAATAGATGTAATTATGCCTGTGTTGCTAGAATTGAAAACTGAGAATATGGAAAATTGTCTGTCTCTGAAGACTGATGCAGGCACATCAATGTGTCCCCAAAGCTCAGGTGAATATATTTTTATTTATTTATTCATTTTAAGAGCTGAGAGCTTTGATTGCCTTGAGCATCTGCCTTAGTGGAAATAAAGCTGAACACACGCTCAATTAAAGAGCTCACTTTGTGCTTAACAAGTGTCTGGATATGAAACGCTATGAAAGGGAACGTCAAGTGTAATTTCTCTTGAATATATGCACAACAGTGATAAACAATGCAGCCATAGCCGTATCTCCCCCTGACCATCCAAGAGGATCCACTTTGCTGTTGTTCTCTCATGTGGAGGATTGAAGCTCTGTGGTTTCGATGGTCGGCCTGCGTTTGGATGAAACTTCGAGATGCTTCACTGCTGAAGGTGACCTGAGGAGCAGACTTATGCTGTCCCCAAACAACCGAAGAGAAAGAAAAGAGCTCTTTTCACCCAATAGAAATATTACCTTACTGTAGAAAGGGAGCTTTTAAACTTTCTTTTGATTTGCCAAACCAATGATTTATTACATTGATCCATTTTTCTTCTTTCTTTCTTTGCTGCTCTCTGTATTACCTGATTTTGCTTACATGAAGAAGTGTTTGATTGATAAAATAACAGTAAAACCAGTTATCATACTGTTTTTAACATGATGAATTGTAGTTTTCTCCAATCTCCAATATAATTATTTTTGCTCCTAAAATATGTTGCTTGTAAAAAGCGTGAGTTAGTTGAAGGTACAGAACACACGACGCCTGAGTTTGAGCCACGAAAAACCCAGATTTAGCTGAGGTGTATGTAAACTTCCTACTCCAATGTATCTCTTCAAATAGGTGAGTGCCAAGCCAGTATCTGTAGCTTTACCTGCCACCACTGGGAGATGAATAATCTCTGAGCTGCAAGGCTGTGAATATAAGCCGCTCATTTGCGAACTAATTGTGCCGTCACTGCTGAAACTGAGCCTCGGAGCGCCGGGCACTGGCTGTTTATGAGCAATTAGGATACAGATGTCGCACGAGCAGCAGAAAACACTTGCTTCAGGTAATTGAACCCGACAAGTTTGACACAAAAGGAAATGAAGGCTGTGTCTGAGATCTCAGAGTCAGATTGAGATGTACTGCCTGCAAAATAACTCACTAGGTATTTATTCCAGCGGAGGAGTTTTATATTGGTTTCACTGTGCTGCCTGATGACTTTGAAAGAAGGACACTTGAGATATATTGCCTGAAGCTACCAAGTGCGAAGTCACCTTTGTATTTCCAGGCCGGGCTTGACATTAATCACATGTACAGTATGTACGTCCAAGCACATTGAGAACATAAATGTGGAAAGTGATGACAAAGCTGGAGAGAGGAAGTCAGTAGAAGGCCACAGAGAGAATTGAGTGTTATTTTTGTCAGAAGTGATTATTTCACTATTATAAATTCATTTTTCTACACATAGAAACTGTATGTCTTTTTTCTTTGGATGAGAAAAACACATCAAAGTCTTTTTGGGGATGGAGATGAGAGCCCTCCATTACCATGTCTGTGCTGTTATAGTCTATAAAGACCCCACTTTCAAAGCTCCTGAATAATTAAGAATAGTTCTCTAATAAAAGGTAGCAGTCCTCTCTGTGTGAGTGGAAAAAGCAGCACTCTCTCAACTTTCTCAATGCTTTTTCAACTTCTATCTGAGAGCTTAGCGGGTCATCGTAATCTTCGCGTTAAGCCTTTTTTTTTTATAAGTTAAAATATCTTGCTGTCATTGGCAGTGCAGGTAGAGTAGTCAATTTGTTTTGCAGTGTGAGTTAATAGTTTGAACAAAATTGCTGTTTTTATAGACTATGAGCTATTGTTCCCCCTGCTGCATTTGACAGGCTGTGATTACTGACATCAGTGCTGGCCTTATTATAAAGGACTGAAGAGGTAATCCGCAAGTAATGAGAAATGGACCCAGGCTGGCCTTCTTGACAACACACTGGCACAAATTTACTCATCTAAAATCAAGTCACAGCTATGATTTGTTTGCTCATGGATTCAGTAAAAACAAGCTTTCACTTTTTTCAGGTAGTTCAGATTTTAAAGAGATTGTCTATTTAGCCTGCTGCCTTTGTAAATCTGGACTTTCAGGTTTGCCTTTGAAGAAAAAAGAGTTGTATTTCAGATTTTGCGGCTCTTGGTGGACTGGGCTGAAAAAGCCAAACTGCCTTTGCCTGTGATGTTTGTTAGTGTAACTTCCTTTCATTCCTGCGGCACAAAGTGTATTTAAGGTTGTGTGTTAAGTCTGAAATGCTGTTAAGTCCAATACCTGTTAAAAGCTCCATGCCAGCCCCCATAGATGGCAGTCTCGAGCTGCAGCCACATGTATACCCCCC
>JAPQRN010000005.1:13668241-13678512 GCA_037367275.1 Coranthus polyacanthus | reverse complement strand
CCCCCACACACACACACAACAGACAGACTCAGACAAGATGTAGACTTTGAATAGACAAAAACACATGCTCCATCTCTCATGCTTACACAGCCCTTCTTTTACACAAGCACCCACCTGCATGCAAAAATAGCTCTCACCTAAAAACAGAAAGAAATGGGACGTGAAAACATGAGGCAGATGGATAGTTTTGCCTCTGCTAAGTCTGTGGCCGGAGTACAAATGAGAGACGAGGAGTCGGTCGGAGACTTAAACAGACTCTCACCCTCCAATAAATGTATAATCAGTGTGCTAAGGACTTACTATTGTGTTAACAACTGATTGGTCACTATAAAAGGAAATGATAGCGACAGGCACAATCAATGAGAAAGAGAGTGGGTCTGACTATGGTGTTTTATAACAAATAAATGACTCCTCTGGCCTCTACTGGAGCTTCAATGAGAAGAGGTCACATGAAAAATCACTTGTCCTGATTACTGAATCCTGAATATTGACACAAAGACACTGATTGATCTTTTTCTAGAGCAGTGGAGCTGTGCAGAGAAAATAAAAAAAGAAAAATCTCCCCTGTAAAAGATCAATTGTGTGTAACACTATTTCATAGTCACTTCCTAGTTGAAGGAGTTGGGTTGAAGTGGCTTGGGTAAAAAAAGACAGAATGACATAAAACAGCAATGTGCAGTGAGTGAGAGTGTTTGAAATGTGTTTCCAAAAAGCCTTTATTATACTCTGACCTGTTATTATTTTAAGGTGGATGTAATTTAGGGGAGGAAAAGGTTTTATAGCCCAGTACAAACTGTATCTCAGCTTTTACACTAATACGTATATAACGGTAGACACAGGTGAAGAATGCACACACACCAGTTTCTTCCCTGGACATTCAGCTTTTAAAATATTTATTAGACCACCTGTGATTTTCTGTTGAAGTTCAATATAGCAGCCCTTCAACACGAACAACCTTTTGATATTGTGCTCTTGGAATATTAATTTTTTCCAGAATGTTTTTCTGCATCAGGTGTTCTTCGTTTATACATTACTGCAGTGTTTTCTCTACCATTAGGAGGCCCAGCACTTAAGTGGCTGTATACAGCACTTAGGCCAAAGAAACAGACAGTCTTCTGCTGGATTTCTGCTGCAGTCTGGGGAGGAAAGATACTATATTAGGCTGCGGTCAGACTACACAATACTTTGTCTGTTACAATGCCCAGTACGTCAGTTTGGGCAACCGTGGAGTCATAAACTCGTGACACGTCAAACTACACGTTGCTGCTCCCCATGGAATGTTGCCATCTTTCACAACATGGGTGATGTTGTTAAGAAGGATTTGCTACCAACTGACTGTAGAAAAAATATGTAAATGTATATTATAAAGCCTAACACAATTTAAGTTCAGTTATGTAGTATATATATCTACAGCTTTTATTGTGAAAGGTAATAATGGAATTATTTACGCTGCAGTTGCGTAAAGAACTTAAACATGCAGCCTCAGTTCACATACAGTCTATTAGTGTATAAATTTCATGAGTATTGGCACAGTTCATAACCCTCGGCTACAGCTGCATGAACACTGGCGTCTGAAGCGGTTTGTGTGATACTAGAAAAAGTACTTACATTGATGCTGCTGTACTCTGTGATACTGTACTGAATCCGAGTTGACAAAAAAAACAAACAAACCGTGGAGCCTTTCAGGGATTGCATGAAGAGGACAGCATGGGCTATTAATCCTTTGCATAGAACTGGAGGTAAAACTAGTGATCTCTTCTCCATGTTTACAGCTGTGCTTTGCAGAGTGCTCTGTTCTCGTGTTGGTCAGCGGCGTCAGCCACTTCGGCCTGGAATCGGGTTGATTTCGTGTAGTCTGACCGTGGCTTTAGCTCAAATATGTGGGAGTCGTTCGTGAAACTGTAATTGGACTTTGCAATGAGCAAATTTGTTTTACGTCTCGTTGAGCTATTTTTTAAACATTGTAATAATACAGATCCAAAATCACAGCATATCACAAAAATGCCACAGAACATAAGCCCTCAACAAACCGACAAACGAGAAAATCTGGTTAACTTGTTATTGAGAAAATGTCATTTTTGTTGTCATTAATACAGCAACAAAAAAACCCAGTTGACTTTACAAGACACTTTTACAACTCAAGGTAACAGTCCCTTTTCACTACTTTTGTCACAGTGGTGCATTGATTTAAATAAAATAATATAAGCATCAGGACATTTGGAAATGTAATAAATAGGAAATATTGTGTGGGGGGAAAATAAAGAATAGAAAAATAATAATAATTTGACTTCTGCCAAAATAAAATATAAATTGAAGAGTAAAATTAATTAAGCTTTTATTTATTTCCTCTATAAAATGTAGAGGAATGAAAAAAAGGTTTCCTCTAGTTTTAATAAACTGACTGACTGTTAAGGAATTATAAAGTTTCAAATGTGTTTTTTTTTTCACAAGTTCATTAAATTAATTGACTTCTGTGATAACTCTTTACTTTTTTTTTGTTCTGTTTTTTGTTTGTTTCAGTCTTTCATAAAACACCTACGCTAATGGAGTATTGTTTTCAGTGCTATAAATAGCACAAACTCTTTTCTTTCGGTTGTTGACGCTGCAGCCCCCCAGGGGAGCACTTGTATTTCCACCACGGTGGCAGTAGTGCATGCATGTGTCAGTGGCATTGACACTAATGTAATGTGATTGGTTCCTTCTAATGAGGTGGAATGAGATGACATTTCACTTGACAATCAATCATGAGCCAAATGCCCATTTGAAAACTGCCTGGGAGTCCATGTGTCGCTGGTTAACGACAGACGGATAGTTAATGATGCAGTGGAATGTAGAGTCCGCAGCCGACACATCTGATGCCATTGTATGACTAAGCTTTCACTATAAGATAATCCTAGGCACAATGAATTTGGCACAGTTACAGTCGGCGCAATTAATTATTTTTAAATAAATTCCGCTATAAATCATTTGCTTTTTCCTCATAGAAAAAAACTTCAGCATCACTTCAGAGTAGTTCATATTTGAAAACAGAGCCTTTTATCGGCTCTTGAATTTGTCCGTCAGTAGTTTATATTCTGTTACATACACTTCATTACTCTCTTCAGAAACACCATATGGATTCCTCTTGTCAGTCATGTCGGCTGCCATATCAATGCTGGACAATTCTGGACCATAATGTCTTTCACCTTGTGTTGGAGCTATGATGGTGAGAGCTACTTTGTGTGCGTGTTGTGTGTGTGCGTGTCGTGTGTGTGTGTGTGTGTAGTGAAGTGGAGTGTGTAGGGTTAAGCGGGGCTGGGGTTGATCCTGTCTGCCCTGGGTTGGCCCAGCTCTCCACTCTCCTCTGCCCACTGAAGCTGAAAATAGGACTGGGGCTGCAGGCTTTCTCCCTCTGCACAGCTCACTGCTGAAGCACAGCATTGGACAACTTTAGATTCTCAACATAACAGCACACTTTCTACTTAATGTGCAGATGTGCTTTATGTATACCTCTTAATATTGTTAGAAACGATAAAAACTACATATTTTTTTCAAACTGTAGAGTGAGTATGTGGGCACGAAATTTCAAACTACACTATAATAAATGAAATAGGAGGATATACACCTCTACACGCCTGAACTATAAGAAATGTATTAGAAAAAGAAAACTTCACAGAAGAAGGGTATTCTGCTGAAACAATGTAGTTCACAAACCCATGCTTTACATACATTTTAAGTGTGTTTGGGTGAGAAACTGCATCTAACCCAAGCTGTGCTTACATAAAAAAAATCCACATTACAATCAGTTATGACATATTCTGCAGGTTAATTTTTTTGTCAGTTGATAAATGATTTTAGCATGTACACAACAAACACACACAGTTAAGAGACTGTGTGTAAACAACGATGTGGTAAGTTAGTGCATGTTAAATCAGGAAGACATCCAGCCTGCATAGCTCATCCTCATTATGCCAGTGACTTTCACAAACAGCAGCTTTTGAACACTTTCACATGTCAGGAGCATTTTTGCTTGTGAAAAAGATTTGTACTGCGGCAGTTTGTGTGGCGCTGAAGCAACAATATTGTGACAGCTCAGACGACTGATTGCAACACAACCGACACTCTAACTATTTGACTCTGTTTTTCCATCACTTGTCTCAATGGCACTTGAGTGTATGTTAAACCTCTTTATGTCCATTAAAACAAGAGCACATGTTCACCCACATTTGTCACCCTGCATTTAAAATGTACTATTTACTCCCTACTCCCCTCTACACAACAGCCAGGCACAGTCAAAATAATTTAAGATTTTTCCTTAAACTATTGTAGGGAGTACTATTTACTCCCTACTCCCCTCTACACAACAGCCAGGCACAGTCAAAATAATTTAAGATTTTTCCTTAAACTATTGTGAGCTTGATGTGTCCCTTCAGGTCTTGATTTAATGACAGTCACCTGCAGATTGGTAGTGATTCGATCACATGCCTGAGAGCAGGCTGCATTAAGCACAGCAGACACTTCACTGGATAATTAGATGGGTAACTCAATTTGAAGATGACAGTAATCACAATGATCTGCTGAGATAAGGAATAATCTGAAATCTAAAAGTTAAATTTTATGGCGGCCATCAATTGCCGCTTTTCCACCTCCAGTATCAGCCCGGCTCGGCGCTGCTTTTTTAGCGTTTCTTTTGCGTGAGAGCAGGGACCACCAGGTACCATCAGATACTATTTCTAGGAACACCTTTGCCGAGGTTCCAAGCAAGCTGAAGCCATACTAAACGTGACATAAAATCATGCAGTACGTATGTGGTCATCACGTCGCAACGTGGAAGGCCAAACCAACCTAGTGGGAAATCTCTGAAAATGAGGGAGAAAATTTCCAAGTAGGCTCTATTTTGACAAATCGACCACAGATTTGAGTCTAAACAACTATATTCTTGCCTGTGAAATAGCCGTGATGGGAGAGATTAGTGACATATTTGATGAGTTTGGTTATTTTTACCTTTGGTTTTTATATTATAAAGAAGAAGAGATATAAAAATGAATGTGTGTTTGGCCCATGGTTAGTTTCATGACGCCTCAAACTGTCACTTGTCTCACAAAATGATCATTTAGTTAATGTTAGATCTTATCAGGTGGCGTCATAATTTGCTAGTCTATGGATAAGATGTTAAAGATCATAAGAGAGGTCACCTGAATTTTTGTGAAAACAAACAGTTTTCACAAAATTGTCGTTTGTTCAGTGAACTGAGCCACTTCTCCCATAGGACTCCATTCAAACAGAAGGCCTGACATGATGATTGCAGTATTTATTCTTGAGGCCGAGAATCTTACTATACCTGACACTAGAAGCTCAGCTGTTGTTCGCTAATGTGAGGATTTTCTGCTTCTCTCAGTTTTATATCATTGTTATTTGAACCGTCATGTGGTGTTGACTGTTAGTTGGACAAAACAAGCAATTACAGTGATCTAGTGATTTGCAAGTTCTTTTCACAGTGTTCTACTATTTTATAAACTAAAAGATTGATTAATCAAAAACATAACTCTGTCATTTCACTTGTGCTTATTGTCATCCATATATACCGTCAGTGTTTTGAAATAAAGCTGTTGATATTCTCACACGCATCAGTGAATCAGCTAAGGCGGTCTCTCTCTTGTTCGTGTCACTTTGCCTCATTTGTTTGATGTTTCAGGGGGCTGTTTAGAGCTGCCCGTCTGTCTGCTCAGTTTTAGCACTTGCTCTGGCTTTGTTTTGCTTGCGACAAGTGATATCACCAGACAAACCTCTTGCCAATAGTCATACCTAATGCAAGTGATACAAGAACGCTGGCATCAATTAGGCAAAACACGATGAGAGCGTGGCAGCACATCAATATTTATTTCATCTGCATATAAATGAAATTGGGTTTTAGGGAGCCATTTGCTGATGAACCTCTCCCTCTCCAGAGCTCTGTGCTGACACTACTCTTGTGACAGGGAGGGGTTCAGTGGGGGGGGGGTTGGAGGAGGAGTAAGGAGCCAAAGCATAATAAGACTCAGTGAAGAAACAAGGTGTTTGTTCCTAGTGAGACAGCTCAATTTGCTATCTGGCAGCTTACGCTTCATTTAATTTGGAACTGAAACTGATGCCACGCCCCATCAGTAAGAAGCGACTAATTCACAGAGGTGAAAAGTCAACCCCTGGCAGCTCAGTAGCCCAGACACTGGAAGTAATGTCACTGGGGTTTGACATTGATGATGATGAACTGCGGAGCTAGAAGTCATGTCTGTGGAGGGCTTTGGGCTGGAGACTCGATCGCATGTCATGCTGCATGTTCCCACTTGGCCTCAGGGCAACTGGGGGCAGCCACGGCCGGCATGGTGAGGAAGACTGCTCGAATGTGTGCGCCTGCCTCAGACTGCAAGTGGATGAAAAAAGTTATTTGCTCACAAGGAGATGTCTGTAAACCAGTTGATGGGGCTGTCTGTGGAAGTTTGAGTCCTCTGCCGCCTTCAGCTACTTGAACTACGTAAACCAGCATGCAACAGTGATGGGACATGACAGGTAGAATTGCCTAGAAAAGAACAAAAGCAGAACTTGTCCTAAAAGACATACAAACATGCTTTTTTATATCCTTGGCCACAAATGCTGCAACTAAGGAGTATTTCCAGTATTTTGCAGAATGTAGATGAATACATGAATATTAAAATATATGGTACTCACTGTTTTGGACATTGTAGTCACATTGAAACTCCTTAAAAATAAACAAAGACCAGAAAAATACGCTTTCAAGAACAAGTCTTGACAGTGCACAGTATGCAATTTCTGCTGCTTTGAAAACAATAACAAAAGACATGGCATCGTGAAGTAGCGTGGGATCATCTGATGTGACTCAAATCATGTTTACAGAATAGGTTAAATCTTTATTCATATTACATTTGATTTTAACAGTAGGAGATATGACACAATTGACAAGCGACCAATCGGCTGTATGTGTGTCTGTATCCTGTCTGGATCTCACTCAAGGCCACTTAGCAATGCAGCGAAAATCATCCAATCACATAAGCACAAGAAAATAAAAACTATTCTGACTGGTCCCGGGGCGTGAAAAATTGCGCCCCACGTTGATTCTTTAATCCTCCAATGAGAGCACTGCCTCGTGTCACCTGTTCGCCAAAAGTTTTAGGAACCACATACACACTCATTAGGCTGGCGCCCCACGACCAGGAAGTGAATATATTAACACAGAAATTAAGTAAATACAGTTAAAGACTTCAATAAATGTTGACATGAACTACAGGACACAGGACAAGGCATAATAATACTAATCTAAGCATTTCACAGACATTCTTGCTAAAATTAATATGTTTAATATTATGTCTAAATAGCTCTTCTTCTCCAAGTAATTTTAGGTGGAGCGGAGGCATTTTTCCATTGTTTTCTTTGTAGAAAATCACCACCTGCCCTCCGCCTGTGATGTGACATCACCTGCAGATTAGACTAAACTCAAGCACTTCAGGAGTTAGACAGTAAATGGACAGTGTAGATCAGTGGAGGGAAAGCCCAGCGTTTCTCCTTTCATGAGCAGTTCTGTTGTAGCGATTCAAACTGAGGTCAATTTTCTGTATGGTTTATAGGATGAAAACCTCTCATGCATTTTGTTGCCTACACACAGAGCTGTGCCCAGGCTTTTTGGTGTTAGCTCCAGATGAATGCATGGACGCTGACTGATGCTGAGATTGTAATTAACCTCTTCTCACATGCAGGAAAATCAATAAAGTACTTTGCACCATCATTATTGGTAAAATAGACTGCAACACTGGCCTGTTTAAATGTTGATTTTCTTTAGTCAGTCTTGCTGTGTTTGAGGGCTTTTAAAGGCGATCGTTTGCCCTCAGAATTTCACACCCTGACCTGAAGTTGAAGGTGATATCTACTTGCTTGATGAGGGTATACTGTTTGTGTCTCATTTTTATGGATTAGTCCTTTATTACATAATAGAGCCCAGACAACTAGATTTATGGATGATCACGTACAAAAGTCCCAGTCTGCACATTTCATAAAGCATATTTGCATTTATTTGAATTGAGAACTCTATAAATACTAAATATTTTAGAAGAGTTTTTATTTATTTATTTATTTTGCATTAGCATTAGTGCTTTTGATTAAGAAGAGTCCAGAAATGCTGCACCACATACTTCCACTTACTCTCTCAGTTTTATTTTTGAACATGAAAGGCACTTGACCAAAATGATCTCAATATATAACATAAATGTCAGGTGAGAGGCAGTGATGAAATGCCACGTTTTACCAAGACAGATGACAGGGAGTTACAGCTCAATTAATGCTTCTGTTTTACACCCTCTTGACAGTGTTCACTAGCACCTTTTACACGTATGGTTGGAAACACAGCGGAGTCACAAGGTCATGTAAGAAAGAGGTGATTGTTTGAGTAGGAGGAAGTGGATGCAATTGTTTAAGGAGGCAGTTGCCATCCTTATGAGATTAGACGCTCCGTGTTGGGTTTGCAGTCCCTGTTGGTCTTAGGACATAACTGGAGCTGCAGCTTCAAGTTATGGGCTGCAGCTTTTCCAGCAGCCTTTTATGTGTGCCAGCAGCAGTACTTTGAATACAGTGCAGACAGCCATGGGCAACCAGTGAAGGCGGTGTTTCCAGCAGGGTGACAAGGGAGAATTTGAGATGGTTGACCGGTTGCACTGTTGTGGCTGAGCTGAGAGACCTGACCTGGATGAAAGAGCTTTACTCATAGGAGAACATGCAGGCGCAAGTAGAGAGTATCCCATGACAAACTGGGAGACTGTTCAGTGTTTCTTGGGAAGTTGTAGTCCTAAAAAATGGGCAGTAACAGAAGTGATTCATAATCGTTGCCTTCTGTACCTGTTACACCTGAACATTAAATGCAGTGATTTATCATATTATTGCAGGCATAAAACATGCCACATTTTGAGTGCACAGAGGGAAAAAACTAAAAGTCACTTAGTAATTACCTCTACTTTAATCTGACAAAATGTTTACAAAATCAAAGAATGTTCAAAATACATAATATTTATAATTATAAAACAGATTAATAAATCATCAGTTGACCAACAGAAAATTGCATTTAAATGATTCTGAAGTGTGACAATTTTCTGATTTGTTCTTTTTTTTTTTCTTCTTTTTTTTTTTACATTTTAGTAAATGTAATATTTTGGGGGTTTGGGATGTTTTCCAGACAAAACAAGACATCTGATGTCATTACTTATGTTATTAGGTGTTTTTCCTTTGTTCTCTGATGTTTTACCTTCGCTAACAGACTCATTAATAAATCTAGAAAACAATCAAGACGATAATCTGTAATCAAATTGTTATTGTTTTGTTATTCTTGTTGTAATTGTTATTTGCAGCCTATAGAATATCAAGCAGTGCAGCTTTAAATTTGTTTGCCCACAACGGATTTTGAACCAAATTAAGACCAGAGTCGAACACAACTTTATTTCTATGCAAATTTGAGGCACTTGATTTGCATGATGCATCTTCAAACTATGCAGATGACCTTTTGCTTAGGACTATGTCCTAGATACTGGGAGCTTAATAATGCACTGTAGACATTCAGGCTTCTGAATGCGCTCCCCTTCCGAAACTTCCTCCTCACACCAAAATGCCTGCTTGTTGAGTGGTCCCTGCACAACAGCGGAGAGCTTTAGACAGATTCATGTTGAAATCCTGTAGAGATCTGACCTGACAAGGGTCCCTCTTGGAGTTTGATTACCTCAGATGATCTTCACACACTTCAGCTCCTAGACTGCACTGCACACCAAATGTTTTTATCCAGAGGGAGGGTTGTAGTGTCTGTTTGTGTATGTGCTGCTCATGTTTGTGTGGTTTTCTGTGAACTCTCTGGTGCCTCCTTGTTTTCTCGCAGTGTATTGGTTTATCCATAAAAGGCATTCTGCTGGGGGATGTTAACTGAGAAACAGTTCTCCGCTTTGCTCAGTAAGCTGTGATCTGGAGTTGGGCTGCCAAATGCAATTGGGCGAGAAGGCCTTTGAAGTGTGCAGTGATTGGCTGTGTGTGGCGGCTATTTTGACAGCTCAGGTTGTGACGAAGAGGTAGTTGTTGAAGCAACAGTAACTCTGTAGGTCACACTTGGCTGGCTTTCCATAAATCTCAGATGTAAACGTGTGTGTTTGTGTGTGAGTGAGAGAGAGAGAGAGAAACTTAATCACTTTAAACCTGAGTGTGTGTGTGTGTGTGTGTGTGTGTGTGTGTGTGTGTGTGTGTGTGTGTGTGTGTGTGTGTGTGTGTGTGTG
>JAPQRN010000005.1:13639336-13668141 GCA_037367275.1 Coranthus polyacanthus | reverse complement strand
TGTGTGTGTGTGTGTGTGTGTGTGTGTGTGTGTGTGTGTGTGTGTGTGTGTGTGTGTGTGTGTGTGTGAAAATGAGGAGAGAAGGACTTGATGGATTACTTTCAGATGTTGTAAATGCACTGTCTGCGTGTTGTGTGTATTCGTGGTTGACACCAGTCATTTCTCTGTGCATCTCTGTGCGTGAGCCCTCTTCTCTGGAAAAATTAAATTTCAAGCAAATATTTCATTGACATTTCCCCTCTGAGCTTCACATTGTCACAGTTCATTAAAACATAATTGAAAAAGAATATTCAGCAGCTTACTTTGCACATGCACCACTTTACCCCATTACACTTGCTAAAGAAACATTTACACAGGACATCATCTCGGCTCTGTTTGCTCTTAGAAAGCTACACGAGGGCTTACACGGCTGCCTTATCACTTCCAATAATTCATCTTTGCCAGCACAAATAAACATAGCAGGGAATGTGGGATATGCAAAGCATGATTCAGCAGCAACATTTTTAATCTTTCTTTCATCAGCTTCTATTACCAGGGCTGCCGAGCTCAGCAGACTGAAACGCTCCTGGGCTCTGATTGGGTTAGTTCAATTAAGTTGGCCCCAGCAAGGTGTAATGAGAACAGTGCTGGTTCAGTGACAATGTGTAGGAGTAAACCCGGTGGCAGCCATTATGGCTCAGCTATTAGCTAGCGACCCATTAATATCAATAAGCTCACGTTTACAGCAACTGTGTTGGAGTCACACTGATCCTGTCACCACTCAGTTCAACCAGACACCTCACATCAGCTCCAGCATCAGTGAGACGGTGATGTACTGCACCATCAGCAAAGCTAACAGTCAAACACTAATACTAGTCCACAAGTAAGGTCTCTCGGTGTATTTAAGTAAATAGCCACACAGCGCAAGAATGTTGTGAGTGAGATTTGTCTTCTTCTAATTTTAGTTTAGTTTTTTTAAAAAGCTGCAACTTTTAGCGTCGCATTAAATGTATCTACAGTCATTGTTTTACATCTTAAAAGTAAAGTTTAAAAATAAAGTTGAAGTAATTGTTGAAGCTAAAATGTCAAACACTTGATAATTACGTGTTCTGGAGTTTGGAGAATAAATCTAAATATTTTCAGGGTTGGATCGAACAAAGCCAGACATTTGGGACTTCTGTGATGAACTGCAGCAGACAATTATTTTTTAATATTTTATAAACTCATTAATGGAGAAAACAATTGGAAGATTAACTGATAAAAAAGTCTTACTTTTAGCCCTAATATCAAGTCTGCACTTGGAAAGATTTCCATTTTCAGATACCAAGATCTATAATTCTTTCATAATTAAAAAGTTTCTGGTTTAAATTTTGGTTTATTGTAGCGTGGGATTTTTGTAGTTTCTGTGTTTCTGTTTCTTAAAATAATAGAGTCCCCCATTGCACTTAAAGGATGTGAGTGAATGCTGGCCAGTGAATGTATAAAGTTTTAGAATATGTAATTATACTTTTATATCTTCACAAGTTGTAAAAAAGTGAGTCTTTATTCCTATCCACACTAATACAGATATTTTTTCTAAACGGGTATTTTCCCCTTTTGTTTTAAAAAAGAGTTGTGTCCACACAACCTTCTTTTTAGAAAATATCTCCTTACATGTGTACATTTTCCAAATGTGTCCATGCTGATGTGTTTTCCCTGTTCACACGAATACACACAAACCAAATTTTTAAAAAAAATCTTCACTTTTGAAGCCGTTTTAAAAAATCTCAGTTTTAGTGACTTAAAATGCCATTTAGTCAATGAGAGGCCCAAACAGAAAGAAATATTTTTGTTTTGCACAATATCCATATTGTCTATGGCAGTCAGTTTGGTTAAAATCACAGACAATCTGCCAAAACTAAAATGCAAAGGAAGGAATAGGCTCATCTTTTATATAATTATTTGGCCAGATTAAAGTACAAATAACTAATCATGTCAGGAGACATTGGTAAATGTCATAAATAGCACAGACAGAAACGACACTATGTATTATCATTTCAAGTGGAATCATGTGTGAGAACTTCCATTTCACCTTAAGAGACACTTAAAGCTTCAGTTCATGATATTTTTTTGCCCTCATTGTGGAAAAATTCTGTAATTCTCATCATATTGTAGTTCCAGTGTTGTGAGCGGAAACAAGACTTCTGAACTTTCTGAAAATCTACCCTGTGAACACAGATTTTGTCATTTTTTGGTATTTTTCCCCCTGATTCCTTCAACATCTTCAGTACATACAGTATATTATATGAGTCTGGACAGACATGGATGTAAACAGCAGCTTGACCAGTTTGCAGAAACATTACTTGTAATCTTTTAGTTGTTAAACAGGTAGGCTTGTCATTATGCTGTCACATTTATAGTTCCCCATCAAGCGGATCAGGAGTTTAATTTATGTAACCTTGCTGCAGTTAAAATTTTAATTGCTTTATTAGTGCAGTTGACCTCAATGGCTCTATGATGGGCTATCACTGATTAATGGATGCCGCTTGTAAATGAAAGCCCAATGAACACAAAAAATATTGATCTTTCCCATTCCTTTACCTTCAAGCTCTTTGTTCCCTCTACCGTGTCATCTTCTGATTTTCTGGTTTATCTTCATGCACGTCCTTTATCTTAATTTGATTCTCTACTTTGATTAGTCAGGTGTTAAAATAATACACTTGCAGAGTGTTTTTATACCTTTTTATACTGTCCTGTCCTGTCCATAATACTGTTGTCAAGGCAACAAACTGCTTGGCCTTTTTACCGCTGTGTCCACGCTATATGCCAGAAAACGGTTCCGTACCTCAGTGAGGATGAGTTTCTTTGTGTCCTCAAACTGTGAAAACATTGCAGTGGTGCTCTCAAAATGACAGGAGATTGACAGGAGATGTCAGGAGAGGGATCTTCATCACGATAAGTGAAGGAGTTTTCCTCCTGACTGGCAGAGTGACATTAACATCTGAGGTCTGGATGCACAATTCTACCAGTCGACCAAGGTGAGGCTATTTCACACTCTGTTGGATTTTAAAGGCATTGTATGTGAGCAGCTTTGAAGTACTCACTCTGTGCGCAGTGTCTCCTTGTTGCTGATATCTCAGTGGATGGACAGACCATGTCAGTCTCTCCATTTCAGAATCACTACATCTTTATCAACATTTTTATTCCTTTTCAACCCTTAATACCTCCTTTATCTACCCTCTGCTCTTCTCCTAAGAGGCCACAAAATAAATCTAAAGATGCAAACAATGAATAGCTTTTGTACTTGCTTTCATGACAGAGAAGGGTTACATATTTGTAAGGCACCACATAGTAATATGTTAACTTCGTCCATTTGTAATTATCCAGTTCTCTTTGTTGTTGGGTGTTTTTAATTTCCTCAATTAATGATTTGTAAAATGTCAAAATTTTGGAAAATGTGGTAATTTCCTTCAGTGTTTGAAATGTTTCTTTTATTCTAATCTCAAAGATTAGCAGCTTTATCTCATGAGTCACAGAGAAAAGCATCAAAAAGCCTCAAATGTGAAGCTGCAGCAACCTTCAGAGTTTTATGAAAACAGGTTTAATGAAAATGAGATTGTTTTTTTTTTCATTTAAAGAAAAACAAACTGTTGGATCCTAAATGAAAGCAATTCAAAATGGTACTCTCCCTCTGCAATTGAAACCACTGATCTGGGAATTCCTTTGGAAATTCTTATGCCACTTGTCCATCACACACAGTAAGTCCTTGAAGCCGGGCAGCTTAGGCTGCCTCGCGTTATGCTTAAATGGAATAAACAATCAATTAATGCCAACAGACGTCCAGCTCCCAGCACAACACAGATTCCAACACATACTTCATGTAAGCACACAAACACACTCCTGAATCTTACATAGGGAATCTTTAAACAAGGGCATTGAGAGCAGGTGAATCAGATGATAGACCGTGATGCAGGTGGAGCTGATTACTGGAGGGAGGAGCAAGGCAGCATTTCAGGAAGTCTTTTATGATGTGTTTATCGTGCGTGTTCATATTGTGAGCACTATTTTAAACATAGGAAATTGTTTTATTAGTTTGGAAGCATTTTTTATTGTAGCTTATTTTGATCTACTATAAATCATGACAACTCCAACAAATACCACTTGAAAGTAGGGAGTCTAGAATTTATGTTGTTATTTGTCTGTTAAGCTATAGTTAGATTTCCAATAAAGGGGTCTCCATTCCATAAAAGACATTTCCTAAGGATGGTCTCGTGTATCCTCGCTCCAGCCTCCTTCATGCAGCCTCCTTGTTCCTCCCAACAGAAACAAGGGAATTCAGACATCCTTCATGATGGCAGGCCAGAAACAGTTTCTGGGTCACCCAAGGAGCAAGGACTACGGAGACATGAGAAGCACCCTTACATTACTTGAACTAACGGCAATCTAACAGCTAATGTGTCATATAGCCACAAACATGCTATAGTCTGTCATGTGAGCTCTGAGTTAGTGCTGTAATGAGCTGTTTACTATGTTCACACATACAGTACATAGACTGTATGAAACAGCAGGATTTTGACCTATCTTTGTTTACAGTCTAAACTGAGGCAAACAAAGCCCTTCTAGTTGTTCTTCGAATCTGCTGACACTACAAATGAATAAATAGATACCCCAATTTAAGGATTATCACGTTTCTGCTTAGAAAACAAAGGGGAGAAGGATCAGAAGAGAAAACAGAAGGTGTGGAGAGGAAAAATACACAAGAAAAATGAAAAGGCATTGATTCAAAAAAAAAAAAAAAGAAGGAGAATAGCGTAGCTTAAAGTCATTACATAGTCCTGTCAAAACCATGGGTGTCTAATTCTGTTTAATGCATTATTGGCTGCGGCAGTTTCTATGTTTAAAGCTCTGACAGGTGTCATGCTGCTGCTTTAAATGACATACAGCTGTGGAAAAAAAAGAGACCACACCACATTTCACCCTGAACCAAGTGAAAACCTCTGAAATGAAGCTGAGCTTTAAGAGACATAAAACACAAACAGCAAAGTGAAAGAGAGAGCATCAAAGTGTCCATTCGTCCATTTTGTTTCAAAATGAATTATTTAGGGTCTGAAAACACTTGTGTAGTTGTTATTTTCTGCAAATAAATGCTTTAAATGACACTGTTTTTATTTGGAATTTGTGAGAAATGTTACCTACCAGCGGTCTCTTAATTTTTTCCACGGCCGTAGATCAGATTTAGAAACCGAGAAAACAAGAGCAGACCGATATTTGGGCAGTAACTGTAGGTGCACTGCCCTGGCTTCACTGGCCTCTGACAATGTATGATCTTGTTTCAAAAGGAGAGATAATAGAATTTCCTTCTGCGTTAAAACCTTTGAAGAGGCCCATGCTGCCTCTGCCTCTGCACTGTGACCCTGTGCAGAAAGGTTTTGAAACTCTGCATCCAGTTGGAGTGTGCAGAGGTTAGATGTTGCTGTCACGATGGGAAGTGGAATGCGAAGGAGGCAGTTTTAGAGTCACAGGCAGCACATCAATATAAGGATGTTATAGGTATAGTATGTTACTGACATCGAGGGGAAGATGGACAAGACAAAGGGCAGCCCTTTTAGAGGCAAGCTGAAATCACTTGGGAACAGAAAAGACATATTCTGAGGCAAGAAGCAGTTTCTTTCAGCCAAAGCAGGGTCAGTGGGTTCTTTGACAAACTGGCAAACTTAGCTGGACCGGAGTGTGGTGTACAAGGGCTGACAAGTTAGGTGAAACCTATATGTGCTCCTACCTCATCAAATCCCCTGTGCTTTATGTGTTTCAACATGTGTTTACTCACAACAAAGAATGATACAGCCTTTCTCAAGAGTCATACACCTGAATATATAAGTAAGGGCTGAAAGGGTTATAGGTTTCCCCCAGTGGCTTTCAGGTAAAGCTCCAGAGTCCAGACAGAGCAGGCAAATTCAACTCAATATAAACAGACATAAGGTGAAAGAGTATAGTAGCTTAAATACAGTTCAGTGTAATGGTAGTGAATGGTATTACCTGTTTCAGTTGATTTATTTTGATACAGTGCGATGGCCTCTTTGAGAGACAATGTCAGGTCAGGATTTCATTTCACATTTGTCAGTTTCTGTAGAAATCCTCACCAAACTCTCAGTACATATCACAGTGTGTATAGATGAATCCCATGCTGTGTGAACTGATGTTTCCTTCTTTGACTTCTTGAGCACAGAAAACTACATGGAGCTTTTATTTACCATGATGTATACCCACGCTTTCCTCTGAACCACTTTCATAACAAAAATACATTCTCATACGTTCACGTTTTTTGAGCAGGATTCAGGCATGAGTTTAAATGAACTTGATGCATTGATATCAGACAAAATGAGTGCTGCAGTGCAGAGAGCCGGTCATTATGGCAAAACAAACCCTGACAGGGTGATGCTATAATCACTGGTTCACTGTACATCATCCCGCTTGAATTGATTAATTTAAAAATGATTCTATAGCTTCGGCTAAAAAAATAGTCTGTTCTATGGTTGGAGCCAAGTAATAATCCCTTTTATCATAATAACAATACTTGTAAATGCAGTGTTTCTTTATTGTTTCTGAAAATGTTAAAATAATTGAGTGACATGATAATCGGGTAATCAAATCATTTTATGAATACGAATATTATGAGAATAAAGCTGGGAACACACTTAAACACTAGCTGCATTCAAAGACAAGACACACATTTAAAGGCTGTTTCCAGTGTCTGTGACAGTTCGAGAGGAGCACAAACCTAACCAGGGTTTTCTCCTACCACTATAAAGCTCAGGAGCAGCACCCAGGCCAAATCAATGTGGAGAGAATCAAAACTAATTAAATCACTTTTCCTACATCTAGTGGTTGGAGTTCATCCCCAAGTTTTCTTGCAGGACGACACAAAGTCACAAACTTGGGGAACATGTCTAAAATTTGTTTTTAATCAAATAACCTCCACTTTTCGTGGGGGAGGACACCCAAACCCCACAACCACAACTTTCCATTGTCCATTGTAGCCCAGCTTCTTTCCTTGTTACTTATATATTTTGTTGTATAGGTATTAATTCTAACTCTTGCCAAAGTGAAAGCAGTTTTTAGATGCATCTCCATCCGTTTCCCACCACTATCTTTGGTTTGGGTATCTCGTCAACCGTTTTAGGTCGCAAAAACAGATTTTTAAATAATACCCATTTAGAAAAATAGAAATAGAAAACAATTGTGTGGACAGGGCATAAGTGATGTGTGCTGTTTAAAGCCTTTTGGTGCAGCCAATGCCTACAAGTGCCACAAGTTTGTAATAAAAGAAATCTAATGTGTTAGAGGCAGTGTCATTGTACCCATGCGTAGATTGTGATCTGCATCTAAATATTCCTCTACAGAGCCAGGTATAATCACACACAGACAACATCAAAATCATCTTATGTGCTAAATGCAATGCAGACTCCTGCTGTGTGCTATCACCCATTTCTGCAACAGGAGGTAGATATTCAAAGGTTGTCCAATTCCATGCTTGCATGCTAATCACTGCTGGTGATCTTCCAATAGTGTACATGAATGCAGATTAGTTTGCTCAATGGAGATAGCACCTTGTGTTAATCACGTGTTTTTATGCAAACTCAGGTTCATGGGAAGTTCAGCCAAGTTTGTGGTTCAGTAAAGCGGTAAGTACAGATTTGACATGCAGAAATCTACAATTAGCTTGATGATACAGAATGACTGTGCCTTTATAGTGCTGTTCAGATATATGTAGAGTGCAGGCAGTAATTGGGACAAAGACATGCTCATGTCACGGTGCAGACAAAAATAAAAAAAAATAAATACATTAAATGTAAATAACAGCAGTAATCTGAGAGCAGTGATGGTTCCACCCACAAAATAAATCTGAATACTCATAGCTCCATATGTAGGTGTATGTGGAGCCATGCGTTTTGAATGAGAGGCAGGTTCAGTACACGTCTGCTCTCACATGCTGTTCCCCATCAATCCACCTCTCAGCCTGGGCACTGGAAGGCACGACAGCACATAAAGTACATCTTCCATTTCCTGCTCCAGCAGCACTATCAGTGTCCCGTTCCCAGGCTAAAAGGGACCAGTCGTCCCCTGCCAGCGTACAGATGCCGCACATCAGAAACACACACACATTCTCACACAGAGGCAGGCAGCTGGTGGGCTGAGTGAATTTCCATGGCAATGGGTGGACTGCGGCTGGTCAGCCTAGAGCAGCAGAAGGAAGGTACACTTGATAATCACCTGTGGGACATGGAGAGCATGAAGAGACTGTGTGGGTGGGTATTTCAGCCTGGTCTCCTGAAATGAGTAGCACCATGTCTTCTAAGGCAAATAATGTTTTTTTCTTTATTTGTATTACCTGTCTGTCTCTGTCCATCTGTTCACCTCTCAGCAAGATCCTGCAAAAACTACTACAACAGTTTTCATGAAAGGGTAGCACATGGGTTTAAGGGCAAACCCTAAATTTTGGAGCAGAGTCATAAAAAAGAATGAAGGCTGGAAATGTTGTCACTTTCTTTTAAATTGGTGAGCCCCAGGCCAAGTTAGAACTTAGACGAATGGTAAGAGTCAGTTAAACTAAAAAATGGCACCGATTGACAAAAAGGATCAAAACATAGGTCATAATTTGTGGTTTGCTTGTGGTTTAATAATCTTGTGGAATGAGAAGAAGAGACTCTTGGCTTATGCGGAGGACTGCGCTCCTTCAGTGCCATTCTTATTTATTTGTAATGTTCACGTTGGTTCCAAACTTGGATACTGAGCTTGAATGTTTAGCTGTGTGTAACATCTTAACCAGGAGGTTTTATGCTATTAAATTGTGTACTTATTCCTTCACAGGCATCTGTTGGCTTCCATTCATCTCTATGTTACAATAATAATACATAATATATATTATATATCATTTACATATAATACAATAATCAAATAACACACTATTAAGAGCTTAAGTTGTGTTGAAGCAAATGGAAATGAATGGTTCCTTGGAGCAACAAACGTCCTCCAACCTTAACAAAATACTAACTTCTACCCAAATCCTGATCCATCCCTGAAATTATTCATAGTGAAACATAAGCCAATGTGTGGTGTGAGAACACATTGAATTTGTGTCTTTGTGAACTTTGTGCATGTAAAACCATCTGAAAGCCTGTTGGTGTTATGATTTCTAGCACTTTCACCACTGAGCTGGCACTGTACATGTTCATTGAAGACTAATCAACAGAGCGCAGTGTGTGTCTGGTGAAACTGGCAAGGTTTAAAGCCCATCCTGATCTTTTAATTAGTCTGATTATCCAAACAGCTGTGTGCTGGCTCTCCCTCTCACTATAATTCACACACACACACATGCACAGTGTGATAATGCTACATATGTGGCTGCCAACGGGTGCCCTCAGAGCCGGGTGTGATAAATATTGTCAGTGTGTCTGTGGTGACAGCGCTCCAAGCTCAGACGGACTGTCAGCACAGCATCGATGCTGAGTTTTTTCTGAGACGGTAGAAAGTTGTCGGGCTTTAGCATGAGACTTTGAAGACTTTGGTGAAATTGAGGCTTGTGAATCAGTTTTCACAATCAGACTTGTTTTTAGCTTTTTGAAGGGAAAGCCATCCCTTTTTTCTCTTTATTATCCTCTAGAAATTCAAAGCAGTATGTGGGGAGCATAATTTTGCAGTTTTCTCTATTGAATTCAGAAGATTCGAAATTCTGCTTTTGCTGGCTCCATAAACATTACAGGAACATTTGTGAAACCCAGCTTAATTTGATTCATGATTCATTGCTTCCTTTTTGCACCAATTTGCTTTTCTTTCTAAATTGGTTTTGTAAATAGTCATTTATTTATTTGTATCAGAAACAATAGGGCAAGCAACTATGAATTTTAAAAAAGCAGTTGCTCATAAACTGTTGTGGTAATACAAAATAACAACAGGTAAAGGATTAAATAATTTATTTTGGTGTATATGTATAGTCTTCCATAAAAGAAAACAGACAATTGAAAATTTCTGTCCAATAACAAATGTTTTGTTTTCCTTCAATTGTATTTTGGGTGTCAAAATATTACATCTTAACTCTGAGGCTGTTTTTATAATACTGTGGTAACATCATTTGACCTGCTCAAGATTGGAGCTCACTCTTTTGTACTAAATACAAAAGCTGAAAAGAAACAATTTCCCACATTTTTCTTAAAATGAAGTATAGTAGTGACCTTACATGTCTCTTCTAATATATATATAGCAGCACATGTGCAGAAGCAGGAATTGAAGGTTTTCCGTGAATGTGGAAGTAGTAGTGGATGGTGGATAAGAAGGTGAATGCCTGTAGTCAAAGTGAGTTTTCTATTCATTGCAGGCTTCACTTCAACTTTTTGTTTTGATTATGATGTCTTTAACAACTAAAAATATCACGTTGAAATAGTTTGCTGCTTGTGGAAAGTGTAATCACGTTGATGGAATATTAAGTAGTATTTGGAAGAATTTAATTTCTTTTGGGTATGTCGGTGGAAATATTGATCTCTTGCCCACGTTGTCTGGCATGCAAATTTGCATCGTTGTTATTTTATGGTAGGTAGAAATTTATGATAGAGTTTCATGATATTGTATTATAATATTGTTTTGTAATGGCACTTGATGTGCAGAAGCAGTAAGCCAGTTTCAGTTTCATTTATATTAAGCGCTAAATCTAGGCAGTGAATCGCACAAAGCTCAGTCTAGTTTTCAGAGTCTTTATGGCTGCTGTCTCTCAGCTTTAGTGCTGCTGAGAGTTTCACCTGAGTTCATATGAGCGGCGGTAGGAAGCACTCCTCTGTGAGCTTGACTAGTTTGCGCCAGGGTATGAGGCAGTTAGCTGTTATAGCACCTCTATCCCCTGGAGGAACCAGCTGCTCTCTTGTTTTTTGACTCTCCCCGGGCTGTTCTCTCTCTCCCAGCCTCCCGGGGGATTTACATGACACCTGCTGAGCCTAAATGTTGTGTTCTCTTCTTCTGCAGAGCAAACTAGGAGAACAATTTTCATTCACCCATCTGTTTACCAAACAGTAATGAAGTCTGCATGTGGCTCTAAACATGTAAGAAAATGCTACGCAAACTGCAGAAATGAAACGTTTCATCTTTCATCATGTAAATACGGCATAGTTTCTGGCACATTTCCTATGTCAGTTTAATGATGATGCCAGAATAATAGGGATCATGCATTATAATCCTGTCTACACTTTTGGGATTATTATTTATGTCCATTTCATTGGCTAACATTCCTGTGAGTGGATTTTCCCGAGACACTGCCATTTCAAACCTCCTCCGTTTCTTTCTCTTCCTCGTCTCGACTTACACTCCCTCTGTCATTCACCTTTTCCATCGGCAGCGTCACGTATCAAGCGTGTCATGATAGCTGCATTATCACAGCAGCAAGAACTGATGAGGAAGAACCTCGAGTGAAAAAACACACGGATCATGCATCACATCTGTTCAAATGACCTCCTTCAGCATCATACACCTGACTGGATTTCAGCCCAGTGAAGCTGCTGCTAGAATCGGTGTCTCTCACACGCTCACAAACACAGAATCTATTTTTGGATATGTGTCTTAATATTATGCTACGCTGAGGAGAACAGTGTGTGAGAATCCTTAATCTATTATGTGGGGATTTTCACCCCAGCTCAAATCCTTTTGACGCTCACATAGTGTCATATTTGTGTCGTGTTCAATAAATTGGTTGATTGAGAAAATTGACAGCAATTTTGATTGTCCTTTAATTGAATAATGTCTCCTTTGAACACAATTACTTCCCATTTGCTATTTGGCTTGTCTATGTTTTATTGTTTTGAACTCTTTCAAAACATAAAATGGTTTCAAGACATTATTTTGGGCACTTGTGATGAGCATATTACACTCTTTCACTCTTTCTATGATTTTATTGTTTAAATTAGGTAATTGGAATATTATATGAGAATATTAACAAATCTTATATCTGTCCCCACCTGGTGTAACACCCAGAAATTCAGCAGTCATTCAGTTCCATGACTGACCACTTTCCAGGTCAAGCTGTGTTTATGGACATGTGTACAAACACAAAAATATAGAAAAGTATATGCTTTTACTAAAGGAAATGGAGGAGAGAATATAAATATAAATATTGTATGGCCAGAATGGGAAAGACTTGAACCGTACTCTCTGGAAGACTCTATGGTACCATGGAAGCCGGTATCCAAACACTGAACAAACAAACAACAACCTAATTTGAAGGAATACAGTTTTTCTGGGAGTAAAACAGCACTGTGTTCGGCCCCAACATAATGTTTAGTTTCACCCTGTGGTTGTTGATAGCGGCACAAGGTCAGAGCCGGGTCATGTGGCTGTGTTAAGCCAGCAGGAGTGTTTAATATGTCAGGGGATGACTTTTAATCTGGAGGAGGCACATAATACAGATGCAGTGCCCTGTGCTGCTGACAGGGGGTGCTGAAGGACCTGAGAATCTGGAGGGATCCAGGGGAAAGAGGCATCTCAGTGCGATAGGTCCCTACCGCCAGAGCCGCGATTCAACGGTCACTCGCAGCAGCACACACACTCTCGCACACACTTCCCCTCCTCTTTCCTACTCTCACACACTCTCTGCCTCGGTGTCTCTCAGCCACTAACTGTGTTGCGCGCTCCTGTTTCATCTCTCCACTGAGGAGTACAGAGAGAGGTGATTTAGCTCCCAGGCTGCCTGGCAGTAGCTAGATTGGGGCAACAGAGACAGAGTTGTGGACCTGAGGGACAGGACAGTCCAGGGAGATTCTAGCGGGAAGATCCGGTGCAAGATTTGCTCCAGCTGAGATTTTTATTTGCATCACAAAACCTGTGGAAAGAGGACACCAACACTACTGGCTCTGCAGCCGCTGTCCGTGCGAAAGGTGCCATTTAGTGCATTAATGTGTGTGTGTGCTTGTGAATGTGAATGCATGTCTGCTCACCTTTTCAGTATGCAGATTCATTGGCTTAGCTTCTTTTCTCATGCAAATGTAAATTGGCTGGTCGTGCTGCTCCACATCTCTGACAGAAACACAGATGGAGCCGGTCTCTCTAATTCAGGTTTGCCTGATTATAATGCAACGCTCCATGAATTAGTTCAGCTATGATGGATTAGTGCGTGTTGGTGTGTGTTTCTGTGTGTGTGAACTGTCTAGCATACACACACGGCAGCAGAACCAAAACCTGCTAAATAATAGATCTCACCAATATGACAGAAAACTTCTGAACTAGGTTGTCTTTGAATAAGCTAATTTGATTCGCTCCAATTTCATCCTCCTTCTGTGTGAGCGCTTTGACTGCGTGTTTATGGCTGCTTCTGTCTGCACATGTGTGTGTTGTTGACATGTTAAACTCGCCAACATATCATGCTTAGATGTCATTGCCTCAGGATCGCAGCGAGAGGAAAAAGGGGGGAGCTAAATGATATCTGGCACAGTGCCATGTCGCTGATGTTGAAGGTTAGATGAATGTCTTTTCACCCACTCGGTCTGTCTCACTGCTTCTACTTACTTCGATACAGATGAGGATGACAAGTGTGTTTCTTAAAATGGCACCATGAAGAATCCCTTAAGTAATGGCAGTTGAGATGCCCCTGCTCCCCCATCACCAGCCCCTCCCTCCACTCATCCATCCTGTCCTGCTTCCTTTTGAAATGTGATTATGTGAGTGTGTGGCAGAGTAGATGGATGGACTGTTTGTTGGGGAAGGGGGCGGAGAGTTGGTGCTTGTTTTAGTTCGCCCCCCCCCCCTCCTCTTTCTACTCCCCCATGGGATTTGCCCTTGCATTCCATCTCTCTTATCCCTTACCTCCATTTCTCTGCCGCTCCTTCCATCACTTTTCCCCTCCGTGCTGCTGAGCAAGCAGGATTTACTGGTTCAGAGTGGAAGTCCATTCAAAGAACTGGTAGGACTGCTGGAGAGCCAGAGATGGAAAGAGATGGGAGGAGGGTAGTCAGGTGAAGGGGGATAAGGGGCGAGAGAGGAGAGAGAGGAGAGAATGGGAGTAAAAACAGCCCCCGAGGGAGTCCGTAGGTGATTTATGTGTAGAAATTTCTCCACACGTGTTTGGCCACCGCTCCAATTAACACCTCCACCAATCCGTGGCTGCGCTTGACACAAGCTGAATCTGAGAGAGGGCAAAGTGTGTTCATTAGTGTTGGCTGTGTTTGTTTGTAGGATTTAGCGAATTCAAATTATTTACTGTGGCTCTCGTGGATTTCTGGGTCATTTGTCTCTGCAGTATTTTGAGCTTTCCATGCTTGCTGTTGAAGTTGGAAAATTGCAAAATGTATTGTGCACAGAAAAGAGTGTGAGCATTTATTTTCTGGATAACTCACAAGCACATTCAAGTGTCCCCATTGTGTATGTTCTTTAATATACAACCGTTAACCCCACAGGTTAAGAACGTTCTGTACTCCAATATTTACAGCCTTTCAGGTCGGAATGATTGATTTGATCCAAGGTCTGACTTTCAGTATTATTCTCCCTTGTGTTCCTCCAGGGGGCGTGATAGACAAGGACCTGCGCCACTACCTCAACCTGCGCTTCCAGAAAGGCTCGGTGGACCACGAGCTGCAGCAAATCATCCGGGACAACCTCTACCTCCGCACCGTCCCCTGTGAGTTACTTTGTTATCACCTCTTCTCCTTTCACATCCTTGAGGGAGACACCTTTGGTACTTGTCCTCCTGCTTAGGCTAGATTACTAATCGAGCTAAGCGGTAGCAGCATTATTGCGCATGGAAACCCTGTGTTTGCTTTGTGCCAGTTGGATTTTGATAGTTAGATTAATTGCATTTTTTTTCTCGAAAATGCAGAAACTAAACATTGACTTTTACTCTAAGCAGCTTAACAGAGAGCCTTTATATTTAGCCGTATCTTCCAGAAAAGTATAGCTTTTACATCTTTTTGATCCTCATGATGAAAAATTCTGAATAAATTATGTATTTATTAATTAATCTAGCACAGATTCATGAACACAATGCAAACCTGGAGCCAGGTAGTAGCTCTAAGAGCTGAGCACTACTTGATCTCCACTTTTAGAGTAGACATTACTTATTCTGTTTGCACTGCATTGAGTACTTGAAGGTAGCACATACAGTGGAGATTGAAAATGGACCAACCCCTGAGTTAACAGGTGAAGCTGGTACTGACTCTGCTTGTTATCAAGCTTTGACTCAGAATACTGTAAGGTGACGTACTCTGTGTATTGAATGATTTTGCTGAAAGAAATGTGTGAAGAGACACTTGTTTTCTATTGCCTTCACATCCAGTTGGCCTTAGTCCCGAATCTCCCAATGGTCTGGTTGTGCTGGTAATTGATTAGCTGCCGGAGCGTTGCTTTCGATCAGCCTTGTCCAGAGGTTCGACTCTTTAAAGTGTTGACTGTAGCCCTCTAATTAGCTGCATTAACTAAATGATAAGAGCACATAGAGTGTCATGCAAATAATAAAATATATAGTAGCTTTAAGCTGTTGCAGTTTTTAGTTCAGGACAGCACTTTGCAGTGGTGTGTGAGTGCTTATCTGGGTTTGTTGTGCTATACGTGCGTGTGTGTGGCCATTTTTCTGCCATCAGTCAGTGTGCTGGGATATTAAAGGGTGTCTGTGTGTTTACGAGCTCTTATGTGCATCGTGTGTGCATGTGTGTGTGTTAGCTCTGCATTAACCTAGTCTTGCCATTAGGCCCAGCTGTCTGGTGGCTAACTCTCCCCTGAATCCTTAATTGAGGTGCATTCTTCAAGGCCAGGAGCAGGCGGATTTCACTGGAGCCACTTTTCTCCTCTCCTTCTTTGAAGAATGCAACAGCAGAAAGGGGAAAAAAAGCTATTTGTTTGTAACAGAAACGTAATTTTCACTGATAACCATTCACGGAGCTGCCGCCAGAGAGGCATTGGAGATAGAGAAAGAGGTGAATAGTAAAGACTGAGAGAACAAATGGGGAAACAAATAGACAGAGAGATACACAAAAGGAGGAAAAGGGGAGGAGGCGTGGTGATGATAAGCACATAAGTAAATGGACTGCAGATAAACTGTTGTAGAGAGAGGTAAGGAGAGGTTAACTGGTGCATTAACGAAGCTCCAACAATGGGCCTCAGTGCTGCTGAGAGGAAGAGGCTTAGTCATGACTGAGCTGGGCTTTATGGATGGATGGATGGATAGATATGGATATGGATAGACGGATGGATGGATGGATGGGTTTTACATATTTAAACATTTTTGAAAATAGTCTTCTCGCTCGCCTTTCTCCCATAGTTTTTGTTTTACATGTCATTTGCTTCACTTATCATGTGTCACCTGTTCCTTTAATGTACAGGGTCTTTTTTGCTTCATGTCACATGATTTGGCTGCAATTTTGGCAAGGATTGAAAACATAGTAGATCCAAACAGACCATCCTGGACATGTTGTCAGTTCATCAAAGTCATATAGAGACAGACAACCATTCACTCTAACAACCACTCCTAGGGCCGGTTTAGAGTCACCAATGAACCTGTTAACCTGTATATCTCTTGACTGTTGGACGAACCTGGAGTACCCAGAGACAACCCAAACAGACACAAGAAGAACATGCAAACGCTACACAAAAAAGTGGCAGCTGGCTGGTGTTGGGTTCAAATCCATTCTACGAGATGACAATGCCAACCACTGCACCACCCTATGAAATATTATGTTCAATGAAAAAAAATATAATGAGTGACAAGCAACTTTCAGGGGATAAATCAATGGGAAGATGGGTAAACACTGTTTTGATCAGCCTCATGTGATAAATATGCTGAGAAATAGGAGAGATCCTGTGGTATTACTGCCTATGTCACCTCTGCT
This sequence comes from Coranthus polyacanthus, assembly GCA_037367275.1. NCBI lineage: Eukaryota > Metazoa > Chordata > Actinopteri > Kurtiformes > Apogonidae > Coranthus > Coranthus polyacanthus. Next base: position 13,651,333 of record JAPQRN010000005.1, on the reverse strand, counting down.
AGAAGGTCAGAGGGCCCTGCGCACAGTTATTACATCATGCTGTCACCAGCCAAGCGGCAAATTTGTCTTGCACAGCCTAGCTAAGAAAACTCAAATTTCAAGAAGTAATTGCAGCTGTGGAGATCGGCAGGGCAAATTTATTTCGAGCATGGGTGTGCTGTCCCCTAAACAATCACCACATCCTTCACTGATGATGTATTTAGCTGTTGCATTCTTGTCTGAGACGCATCAGGATAAAAGATATATGGTCAAACACGTCCCAGACCACCTCAGCAAGTAATCTGAGTGTTTGGATCTGAGCTCATCGCATTTTAAAGCCAAGTGCAAACAGGATCTGAACGAAATAATTCATACATGATCAACATGATCAACAGGTTAAATGATTCAGCAAACAGCTCTTAGTTGTGTCACTACATCCAAAATTAAACAACAAAGTTCCATAGATTTGTGACTGTTTGATGATGTGGAGATGAAGGTGGATGTCAGGGAAGGAATAAGAAGGCGATCACTTTTTCTGAAACTGAAAACCAAAGACACTTGGGAGCCCATTCAGATCATAGATAAGTCATAACTCTAAGCAAGACAAAGGGTGAGAGAGAAAAGAGAATTGTAGGTGATGGATCTGATGTAGTTCATCACAGCAATTTAAACATAACCTCTGAGTGGTAAAGATGAGACGGTTTAAGAGGATGGAGACTGAAAGGCAGTAGGTAGGAGCGATACTGCCACTCATACCAATGGAGGGGCTTGAACAGAGTCAGTGAGGGCAGCTAAGGCTGCGCCAGCTCTTAGACAAATTGCCTGGTTGAAATCCAAGGTCAGAGCGTTAATAGCCTGAGCCCATGTGAAATCATGCCTATCATCTGGTAATCCACATAGATTTGATGTGGGAGATAAAGAGGGGAATAAGTAGACTAGTCCTGATGCTTAAGTGAGGTACACTGAAAGAGAATGAGTGAATTATTTAGGTGACATTAAACTGGAAAAACAGCAATATATAGATATTTAGAAACTGACTTTCAAACACCCTTTCATTTATAGAGTGTGTTTGCATGTGCAGTGCTTCGATTTACAGACTCCAGGGTTGAGATTAAAACATTTGAATGCAGTTTTAAATATTTTAACTCATTTCCCAAGCGCCCGACTTAGCGTCCGTGTATTTAGTGTAAACTCGGACATTTTAGAGTAAATAACTTGAAGGTTGGACACATTGATTGAAAGATTAAAAAACAAGTGCCTCAAATTTTTCACCAAGTACTAAATGAAATATAAATATGTGTAAAACTGCTGTAGCAGTGAAATAAATATGTGATTAGTAACTCGACACACACTTTGATGACTCATTATCTTTGTTTCAGTCGTACACTGTTTTTTGCTTGGAAATCTCTCCCTCCTGTTTCATTCCTTCTGTTTTCCTTTACACATACGTACATGTTCATATTTTTCTCAGCCCTGCCTTTTAGCTCTGTGGACACAATAAAGCACTTAGTGTAGAGCGAGTAAGGTGACTGTCTTTGAATAATGGAGCTGACGATCAGGAGGTCATCAGCAGAAAGGTGGAGAGATGCTGTTTCTGTCTAACAACTTCTTTCCATAAAGCCTATCTAAATGGAATGACAATGACTTAGCAGTATCCAGACACAGTCCCTGTTTTTTGACTAATGCACTTTTTTACTCTGTGTCCCTTTTAGTATTTTGTGTCTGAATACTCATGGTCTGTTTTTTTGCACTATATAAATGTCTGAAAAAAAATCAAAAGAAGATTAATCGTGTGCAACGTTTTTGGAAAATGGGGATTTTGAAGTGCTGACCGATAAATTGTAGTTTTGTCATCATTGGAATATGAATATGCACAAACACAAAAGACTGGCCAAATTGAGATGAATAACAAAATAATTTTATTTACACAGGCCTGCTGTCACACTCAGCATGTGAACATATGACCTCTCAGATGGAGCCCTGAATACATGGACCATGCATTCAAACCATTTGGCCAATCAGATGAGACCACAGCTCGCCGTCGGCTACCCTCAGATTAATTGATGGTGACTCCGAGGTTAGCAGCTAGCATGACGACTGAGGAACTAGAGAAGAGCGAGAAATATGTGATTGAGACCTTCTGCTATTTGGAGTAATTCTGGATTCATGAGGCAACATTTTACAAAGCAGCCAAACAGATGTTTGGGGTCTGTTAGCAGTAAAGCTATTATATAAATGAAAGCTGTTGCACAAGAGTGAAGTGCTGATCACTGGAAGCAGATTTAAAAGTTGGAAAAAAAGTGTTGCACACTCTGGCACCTCTTCTCTTTTATTTGATACTAACTTTTCATCCCTGAGGTCTTCTTCAAACTCGATAGTGACAGAGGCTCCAGTGTGTTAGAAAGGCCACAACCTAGTGCCACAACTGATTAAGGATGATCAAGAGGCCTTCAGCAAATAACATCTTCAAAACATACCATGACAGGTAATCAGATCATAGGTCATAGATTTCTATCAGATATATAGAAAAAACTGTCTCTCAATGAACACCATAAATAACTTCATCTGAAATATCCAATAAATAGAGGCACATTACAGAACACTTTATAAGTCCAAATCTGTGTTCAGTCCTTGAGGTGACAGGGTTTTCAGAGAGTAGATCCAATAGTAAACATCCAGGTTGTCGCCTGTCGGAGGAAGCTGTGTTAATTTTGATTTAGTTTCAGTCATAGTCTTTTTACTAAAATGCCCTTTAGTTTTAGTCATCTGAACTTATTTAATTTTTGGAATGTTTTTGGAATATAACATTCATCATTTTATTTTCATTAGCGTATAATCACACGAAAATGAGAATCGTTGTCTTTTCGTTACCTTAGAATGAGCCGTTTATATCTACAAAGGGAGAGGTTTGTCGTTCACATATTCTGAAATGTTTCTACAGTACGGACTTCCTCTTTTCCTCTTCGCTGTTTTATAGCAGCTGGCATCCAGTGTTGTTGTCAGGTGCATTAATGTCACCTATATTGTTTATATGTGGAGTTAATATCCCCTTTACTAAAAAGCAGACAATGGACAAAACAAACACTGGTTTTAAGGAGGGACGTCTGTGTTTTTGGTGGCCACCGTAGGTGACGGTGTGCGGTTTTCAGATGGCTACAATCTGCAACGTCACCACTAAATGTCACGAAATATGACACACTGAACCATGAAGATTTCAGTGGACTAAATCTGCAGCACTATAATATAAACTAAAATTATGTGATTTCCGCATTGACGCACAATTATATTCATGATCATGCATTCATGTTCTAACATAAAACCTATTATTGGGAAACATGAGAAAGTTTCAGACGGAGACAGAGGGCGTCACCGTTACCATAGTAACCCACACACCAGCTGCATGCAACAACCCGAGTGGGGAGAACAGAGGAGCTGCTGATTGAGATTCATGCATAGGAATAAATTACAATATAGCAGATTTGGATGTTTCTTCCTTAAGTCTTAGTTATATTCCCATGTGGACACGCACACCGACAGTTGTGGACACCACGCACACTCTGTCTGTTGTCTATTATTGTCTTTGACCCAGACATTAACTCCATACAGTTTACGAGACATGTAGCGAGTGTATGTTAATGTCCTGTACCATACACTCATACACACATAATGTCCTGTAGACGTGCACGATTTAATTGTCTACCCCCCCTACGACACGAGATGAGATCTGATTCTATCTTTTCCCAAATCATCAACCCTAACATCTTTGTCTCGTTTTTATCAGAACGACGGAAATGTCAATATATTTCCATCGTAGTTTTTGTCATCGTAAATTACTTTTTGTTTTGTTGTGAAGTAATGTCATTAACAAAAGCTATGATGAAAGTTATTCATAGACGAAATTAACATTGGGTGGGAGGGATACCTTCTCGATTCCAGTTTTTAGACAGACACAGGACCTGCACACTTCAATATGTGTGTAGTAATCACAAGTCACGTTCCCATTGCAAATTCCAGATTTTCCTCATATTGTTTAGCCCAAAACTTTTGCATCTTTCCTTTGCGGAGCTTTAGTGGAGAACATCGACTGTACTTCCATGTCTGTATGATCCAGTTCGTTTAGCTTAGCTTAAAGAGAGAAAAACTAGCCTGGTTCTGTAAGGTTAACATCAGCGCAACAACTAATGTACTTATTAATATTGCATTTGTTTAATCCATACAAAAACCAAAGTGTTTAAAAAGACATATAATGGGGATTATAAGTCATTCTTGACTGGGATCTAAAACTGGAGATTGGAAAAAGTATAGCAAAGTCCTATTACAGTATATATTGTCCAGACACCATAATGCTTTTGGGATGCAGTCTCTCTTGACTGTACAGCACATGTCAGCATGTGCAGACTGAGTCAAGCAGTGATTTGATAGCAGAAGAGGGACCTTTAAACAGAACATCTCATGGAACATCTGTTAATGGAGAGTTAAGGTTTATGAAAGGTGCGATTGGATGTTCCCACATCTGTCTTTAAAGTGTGTGAGTGCGTGTCTCTTCTTGTAGCACTGTTTATAAACTCTGCATTTATGTTATGTGTGTGTTTGTGTGCTTTAGGCTTTACATGCATGCACAAACAACATATGTTTTAATACCAGGACATAGTGGAGGAGACAGTGAGTTAATGGAGAGTTTGATGCCCACAGGGTCTGTGGGTTTGTATTAATGGCTGGAGCAACTGTGCCTGATACTGATGGTGTTTACTAATGAGGGAGACACAGAGCTATACTGCAAGTCCATCTGTCTATTCACAGTTGTTGCTGTGATCATTTTGGAGTTTTGCAGCATAGCAGGAAATATCTTTGCTGCGCTATCCTTATTTTTTTACTTCTCTCTGTCATTAGCCATGTCTCCAGCTAACTGTCAAGTGAACTTGGAGGAAACTTTTGAAATGCTGGAAAAAAGAAATAAAAGCCTTCGTTACACACGGATGTAATAAAACAGAGTAGAGGAAGTAGAGCAAGGTGTAAGGTTACACCTGCTTTGTGTTTTAAATACTTCTATATAGCTTGATTTGAACACATTTTTACCTTTATATGTTCACATCTGGAGCCTAAAATGCATCGTTGAGCATATTTGTGCATTTTCTAAATCTGATTCTATGGGTTTTTTGTGTTTTTAAAGTAAAAATCCAGTGTGACCTTTTTTAAGGTGTCATCAAAAAAAAAAATCAAAAGTATTAACATTAACATTCTTTTTTGAGAAAGGCAAAAACCTCCATGAGCATAAAAACATTTTGCTAAATTGTGGACATTGCTTAAAATTTTTACCTTTTCTTCAACCTTTTCTAATGCGATACTTCCAAAATAAATAAAAATACCTCGATGGATACACAGCTATTGTCAGTTTTTAGATACATCCACACATCTCTCTAGGACAGTTTGTCAATCCATTGGTCTCCATTATGTTTTAAATACATTTTCCACAGCCTTTTCAAATCAGATTAATATGAAACTTGGCAGATAAGTTGTTATAATTGAGATGCTGCTGATGCAAGGAGAGTGAACACATCATTAAACTTACAGTTCTGGTTCTCCCTATAACCTTTCCTTTCATCAGTGTATGTGCATTATGTCACAAAGAAGATTTTTAGCATAGTATCTGAGTGCAGTTACTTTCATTTTTATTTGGTGCTTATAGTTAGCCTGTAAAACTGGGCACAGCTTAAGGTTAAACCTGAATATATTAGCAGGTTATCTGCCAGGTATCCGTGATCGTTCCCTCAGTTTGTCACATGTCTGCATTTCTGTTTAATAGCCTGATGTCTGATTGATGACAGTAATAATAAGGATAATAAAAGACTAACAGCTCCCCAGTGTCCGCGCATTCATTATTTAGCATCTCTGTGAGAAACCTAATAAATGGTAGAAGTTTAGACTTAGAGGAGAGTGTAGAGGAGCTCAGACTGAGGGGGGCCTCAGTGCAGAGATGAATGAGGAGCAGATTGGGGAGGTTTAAGGTAGAGGTGGACTCCAGGTGATTCTGGCACACAGGTTGTTTTTTCTGCTGTTCAGTGAGGTAATAGAAACACCCGATGTTTGTTTCACTGTTCTACACTTCTCTATTAATTTGTCCTTTATATTTGTGTTTTTGACAAAGGTGAAGTAGGTCGACAGATGCCTTCACTCACTGAAAAGCTCACATTCTCTCCTCCCTCCATTTACTTTGTCTCTCACTTCTTTTTTCTCTTTCCACTCACTCATTGACTCACTGGAGGCAGGGTAGGGTTTCCATGGCAACTGTACCCACTCCCCATCTGCGTCAAAAGCTTGCCGCCTCTTAAACTCATAGCCCGCTTTCTTTGCTTCCATCTATACCTCTTCTTTGATTCGCTCTCTTGCTACTTTCAGGGTGCAGGTCAGAAAATTTTGGAAACACACAGGAATCACCAAGTAAGAGGCGCTAAAACCACTCGTTTTAAGTTGTAGCTATTGGATGCATCCCTTAAACTAATAAAGCCATGTTCAACAACGCCATATGATCCTTGACTTTTGAGAAATTTGTTACTTTGACAAGTAATATCCTGTCTGCCATCACTCATCCCTGCTTTGGTGAAGGGGGATGGAGAGATGTGATTGTATAGAATGAATGTGAGGCAGCGAGGGGTTGACTGACAAGGTGGGACACAGATGTGGATATGCCGCTTGGTGAGCGTGACACAATGCTCGATGTTCGTTGGCAGATGCGTCCTACAGACATGGTGAAGGAGAGGTGTGAAATTTGCTTCCTAATTGGCCTTCATCACAGAAAGACACCTTCCCCCCCAACTCCTTCTGTCCTCTACTCTTATCAGTGGTGATGGATAGACAAATCCATCAGGTGGTCCGCCTGCGGTCACCTCACCACAGTCTGTCGTGAGATCTTCCAGCGTTGTCTCCAGTCTAATGATCTGATGTCTTTGGGGAACAAGAAAGGCGACTATACAGTAGAGGAAGTAAGGTAGTTATATGAAACCTTAATCCGTCCTAAGAGAATTCTTCCACTTTAGGATTTAACAAGACACCTGCAATGCAGTAGCTCACAAATCTTTAGTAGTGTTTTTGCTTTATTTGCAAACAGTTTTTTAAAGGCATCTATGATACCTGAACCATCATACCACACTAAGCCAATTTGTCACACTTGTGGCATGCCAGATCATTAATTTCTTAACTTATTCACTTGTTTTGAATAAGACATACAGCACTGATGGTTTTGCAGCGGGATCTTAATGGGACTAAGTTCCACAGTGCCTCCTCGCTTCCATGACATATGACAGTCCACTGGATTTTCCAGGAAAATATCTGTGAGATGGTAGTGATATAAAATGACAGCGCCTTTAAGTTGGAAACCGGAAATAATCAAAAGTTGTTCGTGAAAGAGTGGAAATGGACATTGGCTCACTTAATTGTGTCCACAAGGAGTAGTCTAAGTACATGTTCTTCGAAACATGCTGTCACCACAGAGCCCTGGGCACAAAAAAAAGGCACAATTGACCTTGGTCAGTCAGAGGAGGGACACATCCTCGAGGCACAGTCTGAAACAGATGCCTAAAATCACATATTGAGCAGTGGGAAGTTGTGAAAAGAAAGTTATTTGGTATTTTGTGTGTAAAAACACACCCACATCTCATTTTAGAAAGAGCACTATATCAACACAGCAGATGCACCATGGGACTACAGAATAGGTGCATACAGTATCTGGGACATTTGAACCTTGGCTTCCCTCCTGTGGGGCACCTGCAGTCCTTTTTTACACAGCCATCAAAAAACTCATTGAACCTGCAGGTGGAGCAACCTCTTTCATTAAGTGTTTCAGTGTTTTTAATCCTGCCACTAAAGACATGTGTGTCCTAGCTGTATTTTTCCCAGTTCTACTCCTCATGCTATCTTTCCTCTAAATGCTTGGTATACATTTTGGCAGGACAGCAGAGGTTTAGAGTGTGCTGTTCTTATCTCTGGAGAGGTAAATGGAACTGCAAAACTTGGGCCATCACTTTAACCCAACTTTAACTTGACAAAAGAGTTTTTTTCCTTCCTTTTTTTAAACAATGGCACAGCAGAGACTGGAGTTTAGAGGATAGACTAGAGAGTGTTTTATCAAATGGTTCACAAGATGAAATGCAGGAAGCTTCTGAATCTTACTTGTGTTGCACTGAAGTGAAGGTGAAATAGGTTGGAGAGGAAATACATATATAGGTGCAGAACAGATTTGAGTTTTTTTAGGTTGATAAATTGCATGTTTGTTGGACAAAAAAGTTTCCTTTCTGGGTGAGTATATTTTTTACAAATATGAAGTCTGTAAAGTTTACAAAGCTCCTGCTCTTCTTTAGTTTACCAATTGTCCTTGTATCTAATTCAAAGTGTCCTGTCAACCTCTCGTCATCCCTGTATGCATGGTGGTCGAGGTCGCTGCCTGCAGAGTGAGGACACGGAAGTGTGTTTGATTTGGTCCACAGAGCAGCTTGGGGACACACAGACCCACAGCATTAATATTCACATGCAGAGTATTTGTGGCCAAAGGGCGTTTCTTTGGCAAACCGTAGAGCAAAACATTCCCTCCTGAGTGGAGCTGCACACATACAAATAGCACTGTCAGGAATACTATTAAATGTCATTAACATTCAGTGTAATAACTCGATTTTGATCAGAGGAAGACTGGACTCTGATTACAGCAATTCTCATGTAAACAGCTTAATCATAATATCTGCTGGAGGAAACAAAACTCAATAAATATGTCTATTTTTCATCAAGCATTGCAATGACATTTGATAGGTAAACATCTCAAATATATCACTTTACATCTGAACCACAAAGACGGCTGAGACTGAGTAATCTGGTTACAAAACATTAGCTGTGTTTTGAAGTATCGCATTAGAAAATGTTTATGGAAATGGAAAAATAAAATAGAAACCCTTACTCTGACTCACAAAAAAGTTTTTACACTCACTTGAGGTGGCTTTTGTGTTTTTTTTGTCTTAATGGGAGATGGCTATAAGAAACATTTAACTCACATGATTGATCAGCTGTTTCCGATGTCTTCCTGGATATTCCAATAAAGTGTAAAAAATATGGCTGGTGTTACAGCAGGTAGTGTGGACTGATGAGACCAAATTATTCCATGAAACAAATATTACAGCCATTTCAGATGGTAAACAGCAACAGATGCTCCACTTCCTCTAGTCTGTTTATTAAAGCCATGTGTAATGTAGCTTATAGCACCACCTCTTCCGATTAGGGATAGATCTCGATGATCAAATATTCAAATAGTTATTATGAAAAAATCTATTATTCGTCCTGTCTCCTTTCCCTTGTTTTCACCTGTGCCTGGTAGCAGGTGCCATCAGACATGTGGAGACACCCCACAGTGGCTCTGTGTGTCTTTGATTTAGTGAGGACGTGATGCATATGTGATCCAGGACTGGACTCGCAGCTAAGTTGCTCATTAATGTTCCAGATTAATTTAAAAGTAGCGTGCAGCAATTTTCGCCGGGTTTCCAACTCATTTTTAGTGAGAGAGACATTTTCAGGACTGCAGAGTTCAAATAAAGCAGAAGATGAACCTGCAAACTTCACAGGTAACAAAGTTGAGTCTTGTTTATATCTCTTCAGTCCGTTGCAGTGTCTGAGTTGCAGTGTCAGTTTGTTCAGCCTGTTACACCTCTGTTTAGTCCTCTCGCTGCATGTGCTCACATCACATATTTGAATACAGCCCAACTATAATTTACTTATTTTTCTGTTTTCAGACAGCTAAATGACTATCAAATGGTGATTTACTCTTGACTGCATGTTAACCAGTAGCCACTTCTAAACCATCATAAAAATCTTTATTTTATAACTGCGACGTCTGCTGATAAAATAGCAGATGGTAATCTCTCTCCCCAAATAGCACACACATTTACTTGTAGAAAGAGTATCTAAATTTGTCTTTTCTTTTTAAATGCCACCTTGGTGTGCTGTAGCCAGACATTTTCAAATGCACATAGGCTTTAATCAGGCTCCTCATTTTTATTTGCACATGTAGACATACTTTATTTTGTGAATTTGTATTGTGTGTGTACAAACCATAACATGCTTTTTGTTTAAACTCCTTTCATTCCCTTCATAATATTGTATGGTTGTTTTGCTTCCTTCCACCTGTCATGCAGTCGGCTTTAACATGACACAGTTTTGGTTGTTGCGATTAGCAGAATCCATTGTAGAGAGCGGAGCAGTCAGTAAGGCCAGAAACGAGAGGAGAGGATCCCCCGGGTCTGTCTCATTAGAGACAATTTCACTGTCACAACTCTCTAGTCTTAGCAGTATTAGGCTTCACTATCCCTCATGTTAATTACTGGGGCTGTATGAGTAATTGGCTCCTCTTGGATGCTAAAAAAGCTAAGGCGGAGAATTGGACTGAGTAAGAAGGGAGCAGGGCAAAGCTGAGTCCTCAGCTTAGTTTTGTGCATAAGTTTTCAGTATTCGAAGGTAAGATTAGGGATTATTCTTTTCCATATGTGGTTTCACACATAATAATTCCTCCTCTCTCCACAAACAATTTCTGTTCTATTCCTTTGTGAAGACAGTATTTGTCCTCCTCTCAGTACCTCCTCCCCTATGTTTTTTCAAACAAGTGTGGGACACTCCAAGGTGTACAGTCACCCCGGCTGACCGCATATAATGCCCAGATGGTTGTGGGGAGAATTTTTCAAGAAATAAAAAAAAACACCCCACAGCTTGGGTTTATTTTAACTACCGTGTTCCTGTAATATTCCAACAATAATTTAGTCTGGGAGGTCTGTGCAATCAGACGTCCAATCTGCTGCTGCTGCTCTCCCTGGCTTCAGGTAACAGCAAGACAACTGCTTGGTCTGCTTAGCCAGCTCACTCACACAGACAAATCAGAGCTCTGATTTGGTTTATCAAAGCCCTAATGAAATATTCCATCTTTGCCATTACTGTGAAGGGGATTGGATGTGCAAAGCCTGCTACACTGTCTCAGAGTGTGACCTGCTGAATGAGGGAAAGCTATCAGAATGGCAGATTGTCTGTAACATTATTTGCTGTGATCAGCGCAAATATGCGTGACACTACAAGTATTCAATTTGGAAGGTAGCGTGTTATGTTGGTAAGTGTGTGCACTTATCTCAGATGACGATATTATGCACTGAATCTGAGAGTATCAAACTGGTTGCACCTTATTTGATGCTGAGCTCAGGAATTAACTGACACACAGTGTTTCATCAGAAAACCACATACTGTGAAAATGAAATCTAGTCTTATATGTGAGGAGGCGGTGTCTTAAAGCACATGGTGCAATGCAGCGTATGTCTAACCCTGTGTCTTGATTAGATAACCCAATCATTGGGTAAGACAAAAAAAAACAAAAAAAAACCTCACCCCAGAATATATCAGAATATATTTTATATCAATTGGTCCCATGTTAAGGTCATCAGCACTGATAAACATTTTTAGTCATTTGTATGTTATCTTCAGTTTTTCATCTACTACATCATGTTTTCTGCTGCAGCAGCGGCCCAGCTGCCCAGACGAGTGATTAAAGTTTCATCTTATCTTCAGATAAGAGTACAGCAGCCAGTAGGTTTTCTCCATTAGTGTGAGACACAATTTTATGTATTGTGTAGAGATAGACAGATGTATTGGCTTGAACAATTAATCGTAGCAGATAGGACGTTTTCCAAACTATTAGTATTGTCAAAACATGGCTCAGACTGTGGCCGATAGCTAAGATTAGGCTTCTCCACTGGAATTATGGACTTTAAAGGAAAATTATAGCTCAAAAATTGGTCCTACCTAGATCTTTTATGGCTACTTTGATGCTTATTTCCAGATCAGATTTATTGATTCATTACTGAGCGTGTTGCTCAGTTCAACAGTTACCACGTTTCTAATAAAGACAAAGACAGTTCATTTCTGGGTATGTTGAATTTTTTTTAGAGACTAGAGAAGGGTGATATTGGCTTTTTCCTGTTTCAAACTATCATTATTATATCAACC
>JAPQRN010000005.1:13615758-13639236 GCA_037367275.1 Coranthus polyacanthus | reverse complement strand
CAAGAAGTCATTTAATCCCATGTTAAAATGAAAGATTGATTAGCGGAGCATTAAACGGACTCTAAAGCATTCTAAATCTTGACATTGAGTAAATAAAAATATAATTCCTCCTGTTGCTCGTCTCATTTTAGGTTAAAACTGCAGCTTAACGATTCTGCCTTTGCTGCAAGCAAATTATGAAAAATGACAATCAAGTTTTGGTTTTATAACCAGCACACACTGAACATCTAAACAAATCTGACAATGGATTTAATTAATTATTGATAGTGGATTTCAACAGTGGAAAGCCGGCCTGGGTGTTCAGTGGCTAACTCGTCCTCATCAGTGTTCGGAAACAAAAAGGCCACTTCCCTGAGGCACCGCACGTTTGTCACTACAGTGAGGTGTCCACGTCTGATCTCATTAGAGTCTTTTGTCTCACACGCCTACACACGCAGGCGCACTTTGACACACATGGTCAGAAAACGTGACTTCATTCTGCCAGCACGGGTCTTACTTTTGAATCTGTGGGCGGATATTTGTTACTTGATTTTGGAGCAAAAGTTTGTTCACCGGCAACAGCATGACTTGGAGTGTGTAATTAGTGTTTTTTATGCTTATTAGCTGTTGCAATCAGGCACATTTATGACCTTTCAAAGACAGAGCGACCTGTTTGTCTACTGTAACAGCAGAGATTGGACCAAACCTGTATTGGATTGGACTCATCCCTGCAGAGAGCGAGCGCCAGTGTTTGAGTTGCCTGGCAGAAATGTTGAGGCTTGAGTGATAGCATCTGTAGGGAATTGATGAGAGCCAATTATGAGCCAATTATGCTGATTAATGGGATTATAGTTGGTACCTCTCCTGGTACACACTTAAAAATGTAAATAGATCCTTTCCTGCTCTAAACTTGTAGAGAGATTAGATTTTAGTCACAGTTTACCCTCTACTCAATAAATACATGCTTTCCTAATTGAAAAACGATGCTTTGGGATTGAATTCAACTGTTTTTGATGGTTTTGAAAAGCAACTACCACACACATTGTGCGGTTGAGAGGTTTGCTTTCAACAGGTACATAAGGCCTAAAGAATTCTACCAAGGAGTCGTAGCTCGAAGCGATTTAGAAAAATTCTCAGGGAAACGCTGAACAAGGAGAAGACAAAAACTTTTACCTGAGTGAGGAGGCGTGGCTAAGCCTGTCTTTTAGACGGTGTGGTTGTGATTGGTTGATTAAAAACAAAAGAAAAATGCCCCTAAATCTGGTGACAAGTGGCAGAGAATAGGCGGTGGAATCAATAGGTCCAATCTTAAAATTTAGTCTATTGGTGTAATTATGAATAGTATGAACCTCTCTGTTGAATGTACCATAAGCCATATTTTAAAAATAGCCACAAAATGTTTGAAATGGTTTTTTTAGCATACCAGTACTTAATCTATCTGGTATTAACCAGAGAAAAAATGACTCAGTTTTCATCAAATTCTGTGATTGCTGGTAGTCGACCACAAACATTATCTCTGCACCATCTAATCTGCAGCATTTCATTAACTTACTGTCATTCAGGGTGTGGAGAATATTTATGCAGCTTTGTCTTTCTGCCATTTTCTCCTCTGCTTCAGAAACTCTTAAGCCTCTTAAAACTCCTCCTTCCTGCTCTTAACAGTTTTTCACCTTGGGAGTTCTCTTAAGGGCCAAGATGCTTTGTGAATAACTTTTATCTTTGGCAGGATCTAGTTAGAAAGGTTGTAGGTTCAGTGTGAGGTATTTAGGGCTGTCTAGCAGGGAAGTTGCAGATTGCAACCAACACAACACCCTTCTTCTCCATCCTCTTTGGTGGCCGCAAAAAAAAAACGTGGAAAGTCCCTCATCAGTGCGTTTGGTTTGTCTCTTCTGGACTTTTCGGTGAAGGGTATATTAACTTTGGTCCACACTCAAACATAGGTGACAGTAATGCACTTAACGCTGGATGCTGCTCACTATAAAACAGAAAAAAAGAAGAAGAGGAAGTCTGTTCTGACTGTAGACTGTATGTAGAGATGGACATGGGAGCACTTCAAATTTAAAGCCAAAACGGCTCAATGTCCCCCTGGTGGCTGGCTGCAGTATAGGTCATGAATCCTGCCCCCTCCATGGTATTTTAACGTATTCTATTTGATGGTGTAAGACCGTGTGATTGACAGCTGTAATGACCAATCGTGGTCTATCGTTCTGAGCTACTGTAGAAACATGGTAGCACAACATGGTGGACTCTGTAGATGTCAACGGATCATTTAAAAGTAACGATTCATTCATACGCAGTTCTTATTTCCACGTGATTATACACTAATCAAAACATTAATATTATATTCAATTTCTGCTGTTAGATCCTCCTAAATCTTACATACTGGACCTTTAACTGTAAAGGAAAATTCTTAGAAAATGCCATAATTCTTTCTCTAAGATTTTTCATAGAATCTCATCATTAGGAGCAACTCTTTGTACTAGGAAGCTTTATGAATACAGCCCCTGGTTTTCCACAGATCTGTTTGACTTTGCTGCACCTCAGAGCTCTGCAAAACCCTAAAAGTTGCCCTGGTAGAAGTGAAGCTCTCTGATAGAGAAACAAGGACAGTAGAGAGTGGCCCTGTCCTCATATCGTCTCTCCTCTATCCACTCCCTCTCCCTGGGGTCTACTCGAGAAAAATGAGCTCTCAGCAGCACGATGCCCGTCATACTCATAAAGAGAGACCTCTAGTGGTATCGTACCTGTCGGGGTGAGTCTGGGCAGACATGTTGGTCAAGTCTGCACTTCATTTCTAATGTGCGTTTTAATTACGTTTTAATGTTTGAGCCAGTGAGAGCGTCGTATTCCGATGCAGACTAGTGATATGTGGCCTGTTTTCCTGCCAAACCACAGCAGCTCTGCCAACAGTTATGTGTCTGTCAACATTCAAAGCTGCTTGCTCTGACTACTCCAATATTTATGAGACTAAAAATACTAAAATATAAAACCTATTGTGCCCATCCTCATACAAATAAACAACAGAGTTCTCCCAACTTTTAACTATCTTGCAGCTTTTTTCATTTTTAAAATTTGGACATGGGATGCATTGATTGTACTTTCTCTTTCCTGTCTCTGAAAACTAATCTCAGAGAATCTCTAATTTCAATTCAATACTTGTATAACTCAGTGTTTTGTACTGTGCCTACATATTACTGCCACTTAAACGGAGATACACTTACACCAGCTCTGATGTGAGACAGTCACACTGAGCATCACTTCTTAGATGTCTGTCTGCAGGAGATCATTTTCAGTCAGGTATTCATAAAAGGTGTTGAGAATATGTACTTAGTGACTTCTAAGGAAGACAAAACAGATGTAGGTGAAGTAAAGTAAGCAAAACATGACGAGAGTGGTTGACACTTTAAGCGACTAGGTAAACTAACTGACTAAAGATTAGTCACTAGGTCTATTGACAGAAAATTAATTAGCACTTAACGCTTTAATAAATTACTTACCATTCAGTTGTTTTGTCCAAAAAAAACGTACATTTTACAGTTCAAATTTCAGCTTCCAAAACATGAAGATATTCTGTTTTTCACTTTGCATATGATAGTACATGGACTTTTTTCAAAATCTCCTAAACCAAACAGTTATTTAATGAATCAAAAATAACTGGACAATGAATAGATAAAATAACTGTTGGGTGCTGCTCTGAGAAAGTCCATGCAATCCATTTCAAATCAGTATATAGTAAGTGATTGATATACATTTTTAATAGTGCATCACATGCCTTAAGGAGAACTCCATTGTATGTGGAGAACTATGCCTGGCGTTTTTGTGCTCAGTGTAACATGGTGTTTAGCTCCAGGCTACTTCCATTATTGATGCTTACATCAGGGCTGGATGCCTCTCAGCACGAGTCAGGTATGCTCAGGTGACTAAGTTTAATCTAGCCTCAGCTACTCAGACACACAGATTTGCAAGGGTTGATGGGAATGTTTCAGTAGGTGACATCATATGAAGAAACATCAGATTCAACTTCTGTACATGTTCTGGTGCAGCAGTCTAGTGGCAAGACTGAAGAACACTTCTTCTCTGCACTGACTTTGTGTTTGTGCGCTGTGCGTACCCTACTCTGTGCACTATCTATCCCTCTGAGAGACATTGTACCCACAGCGTGACTCATTTAGGTACTGGGCAGCTCAGAGCACACACTCCCCCTAATCTCCATGCTCCCCAGAGCAGAGAAAATGGCTGCTGTTAGCCAATTAGAGCACTGGGACTGGATTAGGTGGACTAGCATTATGCCTGTGAAGGAACAACACCGACAGAAAATGCACGTGCATGTGCAAAATATGTATATGCATGCACACAAAAAAAATCATACAAATAGAACCCTAAAGTGCAAAGACTGTATTGTTTTTATGAAGAAAGGCTAACAAAGCAGCAGAATCAATATCTCTGTGCTTGTAGAGGTGAACAGGAAGAAGTAGAAGACAGCCTGCGGAGGCCACTTTGATGAACCAGCTAAAGTGTTTGGTGTGGTAAACAGGTACTGTACAGCTTCCATCTGCTGAATTCAACATTCCCTCCCAGAAATGGAAACATAATGCTCCATACTTCAGAGACTGTTAGCAGCCTGCTGGTATTTGGAGCAAAAAGCCAAGGGAAAAAAACTAGGAGTGCAGGTAAAAAGCACTGGAAGCCTGGAGAATGTGCTGCAGTCAAATAATATGTGACACCAAGCAGGCCACCGTTTTCTGTTTGGTTTTCCTTCTCAGCTTGATCCATGTCTTGGCTAATTATTCTATATTCTTTTATTCTTTTGTTTTGCTTTTTCCCTCGTTCTCCGCCTTTTTCTTTTTTTCTGAGCAAAAAGTGGATTTAATGCCATCTGAGCCAAACCAGAAAGTGTTTTGATAATTCTACCACCTCCTCTTCGCCTCCCCTGTCTCTTTCTATCCCTCCCAATGCCTATATTTAGATGGGTGACTTTACGAAGCAAATAGGTCAAAGCTGTTGAGAAATACACAAGACGATCATATTGTGCGGGATTCCTCACAACTCATCTGGAGGCTTAAGCCAGGCCTCAATGGTTGGCCTCGTTTCTTGCTAAACAGCATGTGTCACGGCTTTTGTGTGGATAAATTCAGGTTGAATACAAGGTCCAAACATAAATCTCTGAATCTTACACTATCGCTAAACTAATCTTTGTCATTACATCCTTGTTTCTTAACAGCTGCCAAAATGCACAGCCAAATCAGCAACAAATGACAGACACATGGAAGATCAGTGTCCTGGCATGGTCCTGTCCTTAAGCCCGCAGAAGAATCTGTGAACCAAAGAGGGGTGCTCTCACTTATAATTTTTTTTTTTTTATTTTTGAATGTTGCTGTTGGACTTTGGTGTGTTTTTGGAACAGATCCACTGTGTGAAGCACCCACTAAGTGCACACACATTCCCACGTGGATTACCAAGTAAAGATGAAGCTTGGTACAAAAGCACTGCACAAATTTTCACATGTTGCAAATCACTTCATCACCAGTGAGACACAACAAATCTGCTTAGGCTGCAGATGAATGTGGAGAAAACAAAGTCAGACCTTGAAAAATAGAAGGCCAAGGGAATATACAATTATCGGTACTAGACTCTAAGCAGCCTGTAGTGTTGGAAATTTTAGACGTGGCTGATTTTCTGATTTACCTTGTCTCCACGTTTGGGAAGAACACTGAGCAGTCAAAAGTAGAGCAGAAAGTAACTAGTCCAGAACTAATATAAGGTTTGTGTCTAATGCTGTGAATGTCAGGCGTCTACTGTGTCCACATCAAAACCACCAGTTGTTTCACTCCCAGCTGTTCACGTCTACCCAAATTAATATGACTTTATGTAATTAAACTGTACTAAACTTTGGTAAAGTTAGAAAACAGCCTTAAATTCTGAATTGCATTTATCTATTTTTATTTCTCTACATCCTTGTATTTATCTGTGTTTAACACACATTGCACTGTACATTATATTACGTGCATGGCCATTATTACGTATGTAGAGAATGAGACCTTTGTGTCTTTTCCTAAATAGACTTTTTCCTAAATAAGTCATCCTGCAGATGGCATTGGCAAGTGTACTACATTAACTACAGTCTAGTATCAATATTCAGTTCTCCAGTACACATACTTCCATATTCACAAAGTTCACAGCAAATAATAGTGAGAGAAAAATGACATGAGTTCAGGAAATTTCCTTACAAAGTTTCTTAGCGCTAGCTTCCCCCTCAGACTGACTCTCTGATGTGCTCAGTCATCTACATTTCTTGGTTATGGGGTACTATTTCAAATGCACAGAAGCATTATATTGTTGACATTCATGACTGAAACAAAGGACATAATATTGTTGCATTCTAACGTTCTGTATTCATTCCTATAAATGTTGACATTTAAAGCATACGCAAAAGGTTGTACTAAGTCAATACCATTGCACATTTGCTTCAAGTAATATAAACAGTCAGGTTTTTGTGTATAATGCAGCAGATCAGATCATCTTTTATTCAGTTTTTAGAGATCTGTTCTCTTCTGACAGCAGAGCTGAAGTTTTATTCAAAAGAAACAGCAATCTCTCTTGCTTTTCATGTGACAACGCTCTTATCAATCTGCCATTTCTTCAATTTCTTCATTCAGTGCTGACACACATAAGGCAAACTTTATTTGCAGGGTGATGATCATTGCTTCCACAATGACTGGATTGAACTTTAAGGAGAGGCCCTTAAAATCGACTGAGCTGGAACGTTTCATGAAAGATGAATCAGGAATATTTTCCTTACAGCTATAATAAAGTTCGGAAAGTTCTGATTGTTCATTTTCTAGATTGAACATTTGAAAAGTTTTTTAGGTCAAACCAAAGTGGCCACTGTGGACTTTTATTTGAGGTGTAGAATTGACTGACATCCAGCAAAGTGTGTTTGTGGACCACACCTTTGCACGGGTTATCATATTCATCTGTTTTTCCTTTTGCCGCCCCTCTGTCCTTCTCTTCCCTTCCTCCTTTGGCGGCTGTCAGCTCTCTGTTCAGGGAGCAGTCCAAAGCTTTAGCCCAGTAGGCTTTAATGTCACCGTTGGCTCCTGTGACATTTGTGCTCAAAGGCTATTTTTCACTTGATACCGACTGACTGTTGACAAAACTGAGAGAGACATCGTGGTGGCAAGCATGCCACTGACTGCCGTGAGTGTTTGTGTGTGTGCACGTGCCTGCCTGTCCATCTATAGCCTCTGATATTAGTATGCAGAGCTGGTAGCTTCCTGACACTATGTTCCTTCACGCCTCTCCTAGAGGATTTCCGACACTCTCTTTCTCTGTGTCTGTCTCTCTCTATCTCCGTCTCTCTTCCTCTCCTCACACGGCCTGCTTCCAGACACCACCAGCCTACGTTTCTTCCACATTGCCATGGAGACAGACGTGATGTCAGTGCTGGTCTGCGGAGGTTTGTCAGACTATAAACTCATTCCCCCTCTGTAATCAGCATCACCCTAAAGATTATTAAAGCGACCATTACCTACCTGGACCACCTGGCGCCAAAATCAAATGTTTTCACAAGGACTGGCGATCGATAAACTCCCAGATGGAACAAGACGTCTTATTTGGCTACCTTTAACAGCGAGGGGAGCCAGGCATCGGTCGCTTGTTATTTAGAGACGTAGTGGAAAGGGATGATTTGCAACAAGCACAGGTGGCGGAACGCTATTATGTTTGATTCTTTGGAACAGAAGGAGAGATGCTGCACAAATAAATGGGCTTCTTTTACTCTTTTTCATTTTCCAAACTGAAGAAGTGGCTTGAAATAGACATTAAACACTTGGTAATGAGTTTAATATGGGACACACACATACTATACTATTACGTATGTGTATGTAATGATGAAGTTGAGCAATTCCTGTCTTGTTTTGAAATGATTATTACTTATTTTTTATATAAAGACAATCAATCTTATTAAGCAGCTTTGAACAATTAATTGTTTCAAGGCAAGTTGTCTGAGTAATGGATTTAGATTTCAAGCAAATGTTTGTAGATCATAGAATAATTAGCTCGTTTTAAAAAGGGGATTTGGCAGTGGAACAAAATAAGGATAACAGTTGAGCGAGTTCTTCATAAGATCCCAATAATTATGTATTGTGTCATTAACCAGCTTATTGTGAAGCACATCTTGTCCACATGTGAGTCTTTTAAACTAGATTTAATTAATTGCGTTGGTCACAGCTGGATTGGAGGGTAACCAATAAAACCCTCAGCCCTGACACCGTTAATGCCGCTCCGCCTCTGTCTGATCCTTAAAATTAGTCATGATGGTCAAATATTGGATATAATCAGCCCAAATGTCATGTAATGTCTCCCAGGCCTCAGAGAAGATAATTTCACACTCTGCTGCTGGGTCTCAGGTGCTGAGGTAAAGATGTCACGTACCTCAGTCACAAAAGCAGCAGCACCGCACTCACGTCTAAATTAGATGCCTGTTGCCATATGGAGGAAAAAGAGCTTCGAAAACAGAGAGCTCTTCATGCAGACGTATGACTTAAATTTGGAAAAATATTATTTTAGCCAGGTTTTTCTATATATTTTGTTAATTTCTCATGATTGATTTCTTATTGTAGAATATTAAAATACCTACATAGATTGAAATCGGAGTCAAATTGTTTTCATGTTTTACCCAGAGCTTTTTATTCATCTATTTTCAGATTAACACTGCATCAGTTATAGTTTTCCTTACACTGATTAATAAAATGAACTTTTACCTCAAGGGAATGAAGCAAATTTTTCCTCAGCTTCATTTTGACCTCTGCGTAGCTCTCAGATGAAATATTTGTCCTAGGCGAGTCTTTTGTATTCAGTCAGATAAAAGGAGAGTGCAGTGTGAACTTCTGCTGCGTGCCAGAGCTTTTAGATCAAACTCTATGCAACCTTTCAGGGCACTGTGTAAATGAGTCTGAGTTAAATTAATTAGAGAACAAGTGGCATTTTCACTGCTGAGGAATACATATTGAAATTGTAAATATCCCTCCAAGACACACTTAAAATGTGCATATTTTTTAAGCACATTGCATTTGCAATCAATATTAATTTTGTCAACATGCACAGATAACCTAGTCATTAGGTGTCAGAGAAATTCTGCTGTTGCTGTGTCGGTACTTGTCTTTGTTTAGTGGGATTAAAGCCACTGCAGCAAAGTTAAAGCCACACACACTATGCACATAGACATGGGCATAACCCAAAGGATGGACAAGCTGTGTGAAGAAGGTGAATAAATGTTTGAAAGCTTTGTTTAGCTACAACAACACATCTGTGCAGTGATGTTACAAAGTGATGCTTCATTTCCTCGGTTTAGCCATTTCAGTATCAATTGGAAACCATTTGTTTAATAATCCAACAACGGGTAACCAGGTCCAAAACAGAACAGGCCTTGCTCTTTTGTATGACCTGATCCAAAATTAAAAAATCTTTTTTTTTTAACCGTGAAGATAAGTATCCCCTAAGGTAACTCTAACTACAGAAACATTGTTAGAATCATGAAACACTAGGGGCTTAGCCTAACACAGAAATATTTTGACTTTCACCTGATAATTGCTCTGTTTTCTGATTATTTCAGAGTAAAGTGAATGTAACACGTGAGACACTGTGCTCTACCAAAAGCTTTTGGTCAGATGCGTACGCTGGCTTTCACAACATGACATCAAAACAAACAAAATGAGTCCAATCTGAGTTCTCATTCAGCTTCATTATTGCTTTTATTTTCAGCAGCAAAAGCAAAGTCCATCCCACTTCCTTTAGATGCTTAGGTGCAAGCTAGCAAGACCAGTGGTTCTCAAACCGTGTGCTGTTTGTTGCTGTACCTTGGAAATCCTCGTTTTCATAAATGGTGCACCTTGTGACAAAAACATCTATTCTTCACCAACCTGAGCTTATAGATGAGGCAGATGTACTTTCACGTCCTGACTCATCTGCTGCTACAGCAACAGGAGAAGACTCACTCCAACTCCCCTAGCCTCTCCCCTCTCTCTCTCTCTCACTCTCTCACATTCTCTCTTATGCTCACACTGGATGCTATTATTATTTTTATTATTGCAAATTTACAAAGATCCAGGGCTATTCATAAAACATTTGGGGCTGTAGAGTCCCTTGTGTCCTATGTCTCACCAAACCAATGAACCACTGATATGGGTCCGTTTGGGGAGTCTTTTTCGTGGATCTTTTTGGTTTCGACCTGCTTGTTTGTTGGACAGTTGTTCACTTTACACAGACATATTCTCACTTTGATACACAGTAGACATATGTAGTGGAAACACACACAAACCTAAGGCTATGAAGTCACACACAATATAGCTGTTAAACATGCATACACACACTGAGGAGGAATTTAGGCCATTGCCATAGTGATGACTGACTAAAGATGACTCTATATGGTCCATGAGGATTACTGCTTAGAGAAGGTTTCACTGATGGCAGTGTGTGCAGGAAGGCAGGTAGGTGCTGGAGTTGCCGACGGTGCATGCATTGTGTATATTTGCATATTTGTCTGTGCATGCGCGTGTCTGTGTAGTCTCCCTGCTGAGAAACTAATGATGAATATATGCCGCTCTCCACGGCTGCCTTGAGTTGATTCAGCCCGATGCTGTTCTCTGATGAGCTCACACACATGCACTCGCTCTCTAGCACACTCTGTCTTCTATACAAAGACACACTTGCACATTATTTTAAGACGCTTGAAAAGGTTTGTAGAAAACTCAGGCTTTGCGCATGAATTAGCACACTTTGAAACACAAAGGTGAATGCAGACAGGTAGAAATGCACGTTGAAACCATTGCAGGCAAAAAAATTGTGTTTTTGTAAAAGAATGAATCACCCAACATCTTTATTTTGAACTGGTCGCACTGTATCCCTGGACAAACATCAGTCGTGAGCTATCATGAGAAATTAAATGATCATATTTGTCTAATATCATTTTGAGAACAAATAGTAGCAGGGTACGAGAGAAAAACAACAAGTCGAAATGATAAAATAATACAAATTGCATTAATGTCGACTATCAATAAGACCAAAACAGCACACAGCAACAACACAGCAAAGTAGATGTATTCTCCCCTCAGACCATTTAAGAATCACAATCTCAGTATTTTTTTGTTTCTCCCAAACATTTGCGTTGCGTTGCGTTCTCTATCACCATCAAAAATCAAAAATTCTCTCTTTTCTGTCTTGAAACCAGCCATGACCTTGATGTCCAGTACTCCCGTCAGCCTTTTTTTTCTTGATAAGATCAAAGTAGCAACATGTCTGCCCGGTGAAAATAAGCCTTTTCGACCATCTTATCTAAACCAACTTATTGTGCGCACACAGGAGAAACAGCACAGGAGGGAAAGAAATAGAAGGATGTGGTTTGACTGTGTTGTTTTAATTGAATACCTAAGCTTCATGCAGAAGTTATGAGTGAGTGATGAAAGATTAACATCATTTTTGATTGGTAACTTAAATTTTAATGACACTGAAATATTCATTTGCTACAATATCTGTTTCACACCTGAACGCTTTATTCTAGGAGGTCATCAAGCAGCGTATTATGTCCGGTATAATTCATGCAGTGAAATTGATCACTTATTCAGTCTCTCCCTGCTTCCCTTTGCAGAGACCAGCCTATTTCTGGTCAGGATGAGGAAGATGGTCCTTAATTCACTCTCCAATTAAAAATCAGGCCAGCCCCACAGTAACAGAGATTGCATAATAGCCGAGCACTGTCATTATGTAATACAATGCAGATGAAATGAGCTACGCTATTTGATATGATTACTGGCCCAGATGTCTTGCTGTATCATGCATGGTCATGAATCCGAGGCTTCTTCTACTGTCATCTCAGACATCTTTCAGAGATGTATGCATTCACTGATGAAACTGTTACATCTTAATTACAGGACGCATTCTTTTAAGTGTGATGGATTTTTAACTTTAACCTGGACCACCTCAGACGTGAACTTTGAAGACTCTCTCAACTCTGTTGGTTCTCCAAGACACTGTATTGATTTTTAATTAATAAATTATGTAACAATTACACCCCGAGTAGTGAAGAGTGGAAGAGTCAAATGGCTGAAGATAGAATGTCAGCCATTTGACTCTTCCACTCCAACGTAACAACATGAACTGAGAAAGGAATTAGTGAAAGGACTCAAAATGTTCCCTAAATATATCACAGTTTATTACACCGCTCTGCTGAATGGTCAATGATGACATTCTACACTCTGTTATTTGAATATTACAGACCATTACTATGGGTTCTTATCACAAAATAATCCGCTTCAGGCTGATCAACACCTGCATCACCCTGTTGAGCTTTTATATCTCTACAGTGACCGGCTCACTGTACATTATCCCTTACATATCACCTTATTTTCACTATTCAATATTTTGAATTGTAACCCCAGTATCATCATACCTATCGCATCCCCTTATTCTTTTCAGTACAGAGCAGTACTTCACATCCCGAACTGCAGTGCATCTGACTCCAAACAGGAAAGTTTTTTTAACCTGACCTAACCACTTTTTTGTGGTGGAAGTGTCTACTCTGAACAGGGAACAAGATTGAAATAATCAGTAACTCCATCCAGCTGCTCTTCACACAGCCTTTTGACTTTGCTGCACCTCACAGCATTTTAGAAAACTTGAAGGCAGTCTCGGTCTGGCACGCATTAGAGGCTCAGCTCACGTTTTCTGTCCTTGTTTCTCTGTCAGAGAGCTCCACTTCTAGAGAGTGGACCTGTCCTCACTTCTCCTCTATCCACTCCCTCTCCCTGGGGTCTGCTCCAGAGAAATGAGCTCTACACAGTGCAATGCCCCACTCATACAGAGAGTGTCCGTGTGAGTCGCGAGTCGGCTCGGCAAACATGTTGGTCAAGTCTGTGGTTCATTTTTAATGTATGTTTGTGCCAGAGAGAGCATCATAGCTTGATACAGACCAGTGATATGTGGCCTGTTCTACTGCCAAGCCACAGCAGCGCTGCCAACAGTCACATGTCTGTCAAACATCATCCAAAGCTTTTCTGCCTGCACTGCCTATTCCAGTATTTATGAGAAAAAGCAACCTTGTATAAACTGTGTATGTTAGCTTTGGCTCATGTGTGGCTCAATTAGAAATGCTAAACACAATTCCTTGTGAACCATTAGTGGAAATACTGTGTGTTTTTTCTCCAGAGGATTTAGTTGTGTTACAGTTTTCTCTTTTTAGGTGTGAACCAGACCAAACACAATTCACAGCATGGCTTGGTCAGATTGTGAGGCAAAAAGAGCTACTGAAGCAAGTAACTTTTACAGTCATTCAGCTTTGTTTTCCATTTGGAACAAGCTGCCATACCCCAAAGAAAGGAATTAACCACACCACAAAAAAAAGGAAAAAAAACAAAAAAACTCTTCAGGAACCCAAACCAAAAGCCATCTGCTTATCTTCACCTGCCAGAATCTTTTGTCCTAATGCAGATAAAAGATTCTAAAAATAAACAAAATAAAATCTCAGCAGTTTTGGGGAGTAACCAGTCATATGCATATGAACCGACACTGCGTAATTAAATTACAATATAAGTATAATTGTAATTCTTTATAGTGACTGAGAAAATGAAAATATGTTTTAAAATTTACAGTTGTTGGCCATTACAAAAGGTTACACCTAAATATACTCTTTGGCAGAATGCTTATACCTAGAATAAGCTAGAATTGAATCTGTTGTGTTGCATCTTTTCACCATGCAAGAATGCCTTATTTTGGCTTACAAGGAGCTGTTTCTGTTTCGAGACAGGCTCCAGTCATTTGGCAGTATGCGTTCAAATTTTGAACATTGTGTTAAATTATTTCTGTTGTTTGAATATGCATCTGCCAATCAAATCAGTTGCAACGTTTAAAACATTTTGTTCTAAAAGTAATCAAAGAGTAATGGAATGTAATAAGTTACATTACTATGATGAAATTATTTAACTATTGACCAGAAATTCCACCTAAGTAACCTTCTCAACACTGAATATTGACAATTGAAAACCATGCCGTTTAAAATGATTCATACTCTAGAACAGAAAGAAATGTCACCCAGCACTACTGAGCGTTTTAGCCTCTTTTAGCTGGTTTGTTTTGGTTCCAGCAGACAGCAGAAGGTCTAGCCAATAATCGCACTACACACCACCTCTCAGCTTCAAACAGCAGATGGACAAAATTAGCAACCAACTGGTAGACTTTGTTGATATAGCTTAAAGGAAAGCCAATATTGGACATAAAATCATCAGGTGCACAGATACAAGCTGTGAATGCATGCTCATGTGTTCACTGTAAAAAGAACAAAATCATTGTTTTGCTGAGGGACAGGAACAACAAACAGGTTAAAAGGTTCGTATGGGCAGGATTTGTGTATGCAGGTGTATTGTAGCTCAAAGGGGTTTTGGAGTAGAATCCTTGTTGGAGTAATGATACATGTCTGTCTTGTGTTCGAGAGCCACTCGAGGGGAGCTAAGAGCAGCCGTGTGCTGGTGGAGCATATAATAACAGTGAGGGCAGATAGAGCTTCACTGTTGTTTTGCTGCCTCTAATCATTAGACATTCAGCTCAGAGGCATCCAGACTTTGCTCAATGACTCTCAAGGTTGGAGCAGCGACGTAAAGGGACACCACTGCGACGGCTATAAATACCTCCATCCTGATAACTGTTGTAGGAGTTCTGTGAAATCTCTATTTCGCTCTTCCCTTCTCCTCCTCCTCATCTCCTTTCTGTGTCTAATTTCTCCAGATTTCACCTCATCATCTCGCTTGCTGTATCTATGCTGTTCTCACTGTCAAATTCAAATGAAAAGAGCCGTGTGTGAGCCGTACATTTGTCTCTGACCTGCAAAGGTGGACACATATATGCAGCCCCCCCTAACCCTCCATACCTGGTAAACAGATCTATTTAATTGCAGCTCCTAATAGAAACTCAGGCAGTGACTCATTTGTCTGAAGCCCTGGTCAGTTCCCCAAGGTCAGCTGCTGTGTGTAAACCAATACCGTCTGTGTTAAGGGACGAACAGAACAGAGACACGAACGCCGTCTCGATTCCCTACCAAGGCTCTGAGCCAATAAGCCGCTGCTTGAGATGTATGGGAGCATTACAGCTGCACTCGGACAGAACACAGGAGTTTAGTTTGTTTGTTTGAACAAGTGTGTATCTGTGCATTTTTGTAGCTACCTATTAAGGTTTATTGGTGCCTCTTTCTGTTTGTGCGCATGTTTACTATTGTGTGGCTTAGATTTTTTGGGATTAATGCCTTTATTTTGGCAAGGAAATTTTCCAGAGATGAATGCTTTTGTATTCATGAGAAACCGCAAGCAGATAATGCTACATAATGCAAAGTAGCTGTGAGTGAGGAAGAAAGAAAAAGAAAACAAGGAAAAATTGAGCAGTCATATCAATCTCGAGGAATCAGGAAAGAAGATGACACATTTACCATAAACAAGGACATTTATGTGGCACTCCTTCGGCTACCGCTTCTGTGAACTATGAAATTTAAATGAGCACAGTTAATTTGATAGTTTACTCTGGTGCAGTCAAATTGTTACAAAAATATAAAATCACATTGTGTCTTTTTTCTACTGCTGCCAATTTCTGCAATAGAAAACAATATAAGAATATTTGAATGAATATGAAAATGAATGGTAATTCTGGTATGGTGTGGTATGGTAATTTCTGCACCAGTGTTTAATAGTTGACAGAGGTGATGTCACCCCAAGTTGTGCAATGTGAATATAGCAAACAATTGTCTAAAATATGATTTAGATGCAGTTTCCATAGTTGACGTACTGATGACATCCAGAAGTCTTATGTATATTACGGATGTTATGTAGAGGTTTTTAAGTTTTAAAAATAGCTTGAAGTATAAATTAAGCCTTTGGAAGAGAACTCTAATCTCTTTCAAAATATGCATATACTGTACACTCCTAAAATGCTCTGCCAAATCTGTCTCATAGGAAATTAAATTGGAGGGTTTGTGAGTTATGTCTCTCCACTGGATTTAATAATTGTGTGTATAGCACCAGAGATGAAGGTTTGCATCTGTACTCTTACTTCTTTAAAGGTTTACCCAAACCTTGACCATCCATCCACCTATCTATCTATCCATCCATCCATTCTCTAAACCCTTTAGTCCATCCATTCCCAAAGATCAGGGGTTGTGAACCATAGGTGGGCCAGAGGAGATTTTGCAGAGACAGCCAGACTTCTCGTCTCTAGCATCTTCCTCCAGCTCCTCCTGGGGGATCCACAGCTGCTCTCAGGTCAGCAGGGAGATATAATCCCTCTACTGAGTACTTGGCCGGCACCAAGACCTCTGCCCAGTTGACTGTGCCTGGTAGACCTCCAGAGGGAGGTACCCATGGGGCATCCTTATCTGGTACCTGAAACACTTCAACTGGCTCCTCTCAGTGTGCAGGAGCAGTGGGTCTACTGTGGGCCTCTGCCGGATTTCCAAGGGTCTCACTCGATCTCAAGGAGTGAGCTCAGCCACCCTGTGCAGGAAGCTTATTTCATAGCTTATTAAGAACTGAAAGTCGGTATATTGTTCCTTTGCAACAGAATTGCCCAGAAACAGAGATACTTTTCAGCCTTTATGGACTGAAAGCCGTTCTCAAAAAGCACCACCGTTTCATCTTTTTCCTCTGATCTCTGTTTATACTCTTTGCGACTGTAAAACAACTTATGTTGATAAGAAGTTACACTTAATTTTTAATTCAGTGGCAACATCAGTGCATAGCAGCAGAGCTACACCTCTGCCATGAAAGCTGTTTTCAAAAAAGCACCAAGAAATGTACCTCTTTGCTTCTATAATCTAGACAGGGATGTAGACTGATTGGTGAATCAAGAGCTTTGCCTTATGTTCTCTCTTCACCACTATGTTCTGGTCTATGGACTGCATCACTGCAGAAGAAGTTGCACCCAACTTACAGTTGATCTCACAAACATCACAAGATACCAAGATACTTGAACTCCTTCTATCTGGGATAGGATCTCCCCCTTCCAGCTGAAGAGAGCATGCCATCCTTTTCTGGAAGAGAACCATGGCCTCAGATTTGGCAACGCTGATCCACATTACAGTCACATCAGTCTAAGATGAAAAGCAGACTAGTGAGTGCTGGAAGGACTCCTGCAATGACATCAAAAGGACACCATCATCCACGAAGAGCATAAATGTGACCTCCTGGTCCCCAAGCCGGATGCCTTCGTAACAGCGGCTGCACCATGAAGTCTGTGATGAGCACAAAAAGAAGTCTAGACCAGGTCCAATGAACAGGTCGGACTTAAGGCCTTTGAACACCAAGTCTGTATTTTTTGCATGCCTATCCAATAAAAATCATTACACACAGAAACCTTTCACACTGAGTCTGATGTGTTAATCATTCAGTTGCGAAAGTTGTGAATACGAGACAAAATGTATTCATCAAGCACTGAAAAGGATTTTGTGGTCCTCTCACTTCTCTCATTTCCTCCCTTGCTTCTCTCCACTGAAGCTGGTACAGCACTAAAACTACATGTGGAGAAACTGTGTGAACCTGCCCAGGCCGTCCTCACTCTTTACCCATGCCTTACATGTGGAACAGTGGCTACCTGAAAGGACTGAACTGTCCTTCCTCTGTGTCTCCTCGTTGTTGTTCTCCCTCTGTCTGTGTTGTGTCCTCTGTTTCATTGTTCTCCTCCTTGTGCATTACCATTCTGATTATTACTATCATACAACTCTGGAGGATGCGAAAAAAACGCGGAAAAAAATCAAACCTGTTCTGAAAACGTGTGACAATTTTGGACAAAAAAAATGGAGTTGGTGTACAAAGGCCTTTAGTGGTGAGCATGCAAACACAGCACTCACTCCACGTGTACAGAGACCTAACGCGTGGCCCTGAAACCTTGTACTCCCAAAGCATCCCCCACAGAATCCCTCAGATAGACCGAGTTGGCTCCAACTCCCAGGCCCTCCTTGATCATCTGTGAGAGAGTAAAAAGCTGGTCCACTGGGCTGTGACCTGTGCAGAACCCGTATTGTTCCTCCTGGATCTGAGGCTCGACTATCAGTCTTAGTCATAGTACCTGGGCATAGCATTCACCAGGAAGGCTGAATAGGGCGATACCCCAGTAACTGGCACACACCCTTCAGTCTCCTTTCTTAAAAATTATTGAGTGTAAAAAGCACCAGAGATGGAAGTTTGTATCTCTTTGTAATGTTATTTTTAGTGTAGACAAGTAAAGAAAACATTAAAACACTGTACATTCTATAACCTTAATGAAAGAAGTTGCCCGAACACAGACTTTAAATGGCACTCACAGGTCTACAGATTTAGAGAGAAACAAATGAAAGAGAAATTATCAACAACTTTGTCACATTTAACTGTTAAAAGAGAAATTCAGTACAAATAAATGTCTTGATGAAAACATACAGTGAGAAGAGCACACAGAAAAACAGAGAGCTGGAGTTTATTAACCAGAAGTGTATTTGCGACTTTTGTGAGTGTATGTGATGAATGAGAACAGGCCCGTTGTGTGTCCTTGATGTGTCTTATACAGTATATGGTTTTGCAAGTTTCCTCTAAAGTTAACAAAAACATCAATCACAGTGATCAGATACTAGTCTGCTCGCCACTCTTGAATAACTCCATGACAGACTGGACTGCTGAGGGGAGTGTGTGGGTCTGTGTCCATATTTGAGTGTGAGTCAATGTGTATTTATATCAAACAGGAAAGAAAAAGCTAAAAGAGACACGAGAGAGCCGAATGAGGCTGGAAAAGCAACAAGGGAGAAGCAAGATGGCAAATGAAGTGAGTGAGGAGGCAGGTTATTTGGCAGGAGAGGAGGGAAAGTTAAAGTCCATTTGAAAGGTGGATGAGGCAAAGTAATATGCTTTTAAGAGCTAAAAACAGATGAAGAGAGCCAGAAATACAAGCTACAGGGTTTAAGTGTTGGTTACAGGGGAACTACTGTTAATAGTGCCCTCTTAAAAGTTCATATTCATTCTTTATAGCTCTTTTATTTGCAACTTAAGGTGGACCAAACGTCAAATGTCTACCATCCATTGACACAGCAAGTAATAAAGGTCTTTCCCTGGTGCTTTTACAAACTATTTCTGTTTCAGGTCAAAAATCCAGTCACATGTTCAAATACAGCCAAGCTTAAAGTGCATGACTGTGTCCATTTCATTGTCTGGGTGCAGTAGGAGTGTGTGTTGAAGGAAAGGACGTAGTGTGGATCAATCGTAACAGGGCAGAGGATTGTACAATATTCATGTGAGGGCCAGAGAACAAAAAAAAACATTGTGAGTGTGTGGGGAGTGTCGATATGTTTGATGCGATAAACCGGTTTGCCATTGTTTGGCGCAGATAAAAGTGGAATATTAACACCGACAGACAGCTTCAGATCAGTTGACTGTGAAAGGTTAAATTGACAACTTCAGACTTTTCTTTTCTTGAATTCTCTGGACTCAACTTGACTTTGGCTTCAGAAACAAAATGTACAAAATATATTAATAAGACTTGAATTGCTACATATCACATTTCATCATAAGGCCTAGTGATTAAATGTATAGTATATGATACTAACAATTTGGCCAATAGTTGGTGCCGAAACAATTTTTTTCGGAAATCTTCATTATATATATAACAATAGATTAACTTAACTGTTTTTAAGTCTTTCCGTCCTTCATTACATTATTTCTGAATGAGCACAAGTTCAATTATATAAACTTATGAAAAAACCTAACACAACAGATAAAAATACGACCACTGCCGTCAGTGAAATGACATCTTATACACTGATACCGAAACTGGCCGTTATCAGCGAATATAGGCTGATCCCAGTGTTCAGCGCATATATCAGTGCATCCCTACTAATGGTCAACACCTTTTCTGACCACGTTAGAAAAAAAACAATTAATCAGGGATCCACCCCTTTTTCCTGCTTTTTCTTCTTCTTGATTTTGGCAGACTAGTTGCTCCACTGGTGCATTGTTGCCCTCTACTGTTTGCTAATATTCCTTTTGACAGGTATTTATGTGTTTTATATAACAATTTTTTTCTGGTCCTTTTCCAAAATGTAATAGGTTCATCACGTCCTACTCTTCCACTAAGGTTTCATAAATGTTGGTGCAGTAGTTTTTGCATAATCCTTGTGACAAACAAACAAACCTACCAAGGGCCACAACCACAGCTTGAAAGTGAAGTATCTCTAAATATCACTTAACATGTTGGAGCATGTTGTCTCCAAAAAAATCCTGGCTTCAGTTGACTCCCATTCAAAACACAGCGACTTCTCTCTACTAGTACTAAGTCAGTATTCTTTTTCCAGGAGTCATTCTAGTTTCATTTGCTTTATTTGGACCCGATAGTAAGTGTACTGGGGTCCTTTTGTAAATTATTGCTCTGTTAATAAGATTTTAGTGATGTCTGCCGAGTGGCCTTTGATTGACAGCTCACTCACCTGCTGAGTCTGAATTTTGAAGCTTATGTTTATTGATTTAACCTTTTTTTCCTGACAGACATTTACAGTAGCGAGGATTAGAAATGATGTGGTGGTATTCAACATTACAGTAATAGTTACCAGTGTGATCAATATTTTCAGTCATTTAGCAGTATCACAAGTGCTTGCTCTGCGAGTTTCACCCATCGCTCCAGGCTTTCTCTCAGCCCTCTCATCCAGATATGGTGACTTCTTCTCTAAAAAGCCAATATGACACTGGCCAAATGTCAAACTTGAGTCTTTAAAACAGTAGTCCACAAACCAATCGGTGCCGTCACAGTGGCTATGTCCACTTCTCTTAAACAGTCCATGACTAAACACAACACAAACAACTGGGTCTGTGGGGCTTTGCAGAGGTATATGCTCTACCAAGTTCCCTTCTTGTTGGTTTTGAATTCAGCTTAGTAGTTAAGAGGAAGAACGTGTTTTTTCTTGTACAAAAAACTCCTGCACATTTTTCCCAACTTGTCACATACTCATGCTTGGCCAGTGTGTCACAAACGGAGGCATCGAGTTGAATTTTTCAAAACTCAGGGTAGTCTGATAAACATCGAGACATTGCCTTGGTTACAGTTTGGGTAGGTTATGGCATAAAAACAAGTTGGTTATGGTTAGAAAAAGTGTCTGGGGAACAGCTAAAATGAGAAAGACACCAATAGAAAATGCAAAAATAGCAGGAAACAAGACACGAACCCTGGTCTCCTTTGTATAAGTCCTTTGGTGTTCGGCCATAACCATCCCAACCACCTCCTATTAAGACATTGTCAATCCCCGACATCTAAGGACTTACATCAACTTCTATTGGGCACCCTGCATGTTGAAAGTTGACACTAGGGCACCCGGGCATCGAAAACAGATGCTAAGGGCCCTTGGCCGAGTGGCAGTATGTGAGGACTTAGGAGTGAGAACAGACACAAAAATCACATTGCCTTTTAAGACTTTTCAGAGCATCCAAATCCAATGTGCAACAACTCAGCCACTTTGTCTATGATCTCCACAGTGTAGGTTACCTCATGTTGAACGATCCTTGTTTATTGAATGAATGTTCACAGTGTCGTGTTGTTGTTGTTTATGTGACGGTTCACAGTTGGTGCAGTGCAGTGCTGGTTCTCTCAAATCAGTGCTTTTCAGAGCAAAGCTGCTCTGATGAAAAAGCCTGTGAAGTTCTTGCAAGCACTGTATGACCCAGTATCTGAATATTTCCATCGTCAGGAAGAAAGACAGGGTGCAGAAGTGAAAATTAGAGAATGCAAAGCGACAGAAAATAGGAGAGGAGATGAGAAAGTGAGTGAACGATAGAGCAATCAGAATGAGTGTGAGAAAGAGGAAGGTTATTACACCTGGCTGCTTTCCCCATCTGCAGACGTTTAAAGATAAGTCAGTCAGATACCAGATAGGAGATAGAGGGAATGGGAGAGAGACTGAGCTCTACAGAGAGAGGTGATGTACATTAAGATGAGCTACATCAAAAGATCCAAACATGTTTTCAGGTCTACTTTCAACTAGTATCAGTCAGTACAGACGAGGTAAAATGCCCTGATAAACAGAAATCCTTCATTAACATGCTGCCGGAGCTTCCACCCACTGTGCTATGCTCTGATTGCACCCAGGATGGGATCATTCAGGCTGGGATGCTCATGTCCTCGCCCCTGCTTCCATGCAATAGCTCTCCATTCTTCCCTGCTCCCTTGCTCCCTTGCTCTTTCCTTTTTTTGCCCACATCAGGGGGGGGGAAAGCAGCGAGAAGGAAAGGTCCATCCAAATGTCAAGTAGTTTGTGCTTCTGTGAAAAATGCATGTCGAGCCTCGTCTCTGCTGAATGCAGCCTTGGCATTGGTCTTGGTTATGTCTCTTGACAACTGAATCCACTACTCCATGCTCTCTGACACACTTTCTGACTCACGCTCCGATTTGCTTTGCCAGTGACAGCAGCAGAATAGACCCGCTAACCTTTTAACTGATCATTGAAATACAAGGTTGTAGATTTGGCAACATCATAAAAGATGGATCAGAACTATTTAGAATTCATCTATGGAGGAGGATGAGGGTCAGACTGGATTTCTTTTAGTCTTTTTTTTTTTGCATTGACTCAGTTTTAACTTTTTGAAAAAACACAAAACCAAACTTTACTGACGGGAAGAACAACAGGCCTCATTAATAAAGCATGTAAACTGATTTTGACAGAATTCTATTACTGACATTTAGACATGAAACGTGGCCTTTGAATTTATAATTAAAGCTCCGGGAGCCGAGATCAGGGGAAAAAACACCGCGTCTTAAAAATACACACCTTCCTCGCTCTCTCCTCTCGGTCCGAATCAAAATCCTAAAAATAAATATAGATGATATTATGCTGTTTCACGCTGCAGTGGAAAACCGAAGGGATTTCCAGGCTTCCATGTCGAGCCAGAGCTGCGTCTGAAGAAACCTGAACAGCAATTGGTAATTACAGCTGTCACTCAAGTATTTAACCCCGTACCTGTCTGAACGCAGAGTCCAAATTACATTCTGGTTTAATGGCACGTTTGGGTTGTTTTTTCTCCCTAAAATTATAAACATTTCACACTGTGGGATTTACAAAGATTTAGACTGACAAGATTTCAACAATTTGGTGTATTTTATCTATTTGAAATTGTTTCTGTGATCCATTTTTCATGTCCTATGTTTTCTGTTTGTTGATTAATATTAAGGTTCTCAAGTGGTTAGTTGTTGATGTTGAGGAAAAATAATAGCTCAAAAGAAATGAATTGCACCTAGCATCGCCTAGATTTTTGCCTTTAGTTTGATGTTCTGTTCCAGATTTATTGACTAATCACTTTGAGTTTGATGTTCAGTGAGAGAGATTTATTTATTGATTCATTCATTTAGGTATTTTTTATTTGGACTTAGACATTCAGTTCAACAGTTATCTAGTTTATTTTATTGGCTGTTAAAAATCCGCTATCGGTCGACTTCTCATGTCAATGACAGCATATTGTGGCCCAACCC
>JAPQRN010000005.1:13596392-13610004 GCA_037367275.1 Coranthus polyacanthus | reverse complement strand
TTTTTCTAGGTGAAACAAACAGCATGATGATTGAATTTTACATTTCCCCTCAAGGACTTAAGTGTCATCTAATGGAGAACGACAAAATCACTGGTATAGTGGTGGTATAGTGTTTTGTAAATTGCAAATATATTCAGCATTAGATGTGATTTCACAGAAAGCGAGACCAGATGGGTCACCAGGGCCTCATACTAAAATATCCTGACTTAATGATGTTGGAGGTGTTAATTTTAGAATGAGGTCTTATCCATTAGTTAGTCAGAGTTAAGAACCTTAGGCTCACTTTGATGTCATATCTGTGATTTTCATGTGTTTAAAGAAGAAACCTCCTTTTTTGGGACATTAATGCACACGGCCCCCTGTATGTCAACATATTTATGTTAAATAAAGATGGCATGGAGGAGGTGATGATGAGGCAAAAATCTTACAGTATGGTTTTTATGGGGTTTTAATAAGGCAGTTTGTGTCAGAAATTGCTCAGCTTTGCCAAATTTATACAATTATTGCCTTGATCTGCCACTAGAACTACAGTACCTTCCATTTAACAGAGGAAGTGGAAGGTTTTTCTTAAAACCTGTGCTTTAAGAATTATACAGAATTATACAACAACAGTGTTGGTAATCACTTTGTTGTTTGTCCAATTTTCTGATCTAATCTAATTTTATGCTCTACTGTGGTTCATATCTTTTGGTTTCAGACTGCTGAAGAATACAATTTGTAAACAACGATATAGGTCTTTTTATTGACATTTGTCACTATTCTCTGACATTTAATAAAGCCATTCAGCAAATCAACAAATTATGTGATAAAACATACACTGTGAAGCAAGTAGAGATACTACTGTCATCTGAAGTACTTTCAAAACTAAACCCCGTAATTGTATATTAAAAGATGGTTACCATCTGGTTGATCATTTGGTAATTTATTCTTTTTCAGCTTGTAGTCATTTCCAGAGTATTTTTTTCGTACTCATATTGGTTGTGATTACCAGAACTACCTGAAAGGCAGGGATCCTCTCATTATACAGTAACTGTGTGACTGTTGTTGCTGCCCTTCAGAGTCTCCTCATCTCCATTCACTCAGCGCAGTCCTCTTTCTCTAAATCACAATTTTACAAGTTTCCCACTATGTGTTTTTTGTTCTCTTCGTCTCCCCCATCTTCTCTCATGACAAATTTCCTGCAGGGATGTGGGAAGCTCAGATTGATCTGCAGCTCTCGCTGTGTGGTCAGCCCCATAGGAAATGTTTGTGTAATGGGTTCTATACGAGCGCTGTCAAATCAGATGAGGATCCAGCGCTCTCGGCGGCCAGCGTGAGCACTGTGTCGACAAGCCCCAGCAGGAAACACTAAGCCCTCTTTTAACCCCTGCCACTTTGTCACTTCCATTGGGCCTTCTCATTAATTCAACATGACTGTGTGTTTTTCTTATGGTGAATCATGAGCTCCGAGTGAGCAAATGATGTTGGACTTGATTTAACCATGGTTGTAACCCATGAAATATGCATATGAGGGTATTTAGGTCATGGCTTATGTATGAGCGCTATGTTTGCAACTGCGTGTATGAATGATTTAAATGTAAAGCTAATAGTTGCTCTTCAGTTGATCTCTTTTCCCAAACACGCTGTTTCACTCGAGGCTCTTGTTGGTGTCATCTGCCTCTTTTCTTCTGGTTGTTTCACTCCTTTTCGCTGTCAAATGTGTGTTTACAACTTTGTCTTTCCACTCACATCCCATGTACAGAAAGCTTCAAATGCCTTTGCTTCTTACTTACTTGCCATGCTGAATCATTCTCTGCTGTGAAAAGAGTGAAAGCAAGACATAGAAATACTTACAGCAACCAATGTTTTCTCCTGTCATCCTCTTATCTCTGCCGTTTCTCCTACTCATTCGCAATGCATCCGTCTCTTAGTCTTCCTCTCTTCGCAATACCCTCCTCAATATTTATTTTCTTCATCTCGGTTCCTTCCTCCTCACCCTCCTGTTTTCTTTCCTTTTCCTGTCTATTCGAACTCGATGGTAATATGCCAGTGTAGTCTTTCCTTGGCCCGTCCGTCACTCCACATCAAAGCCTCGCTTGTTTTCCAGCTCTCTCTTCTTCATGGTCTATTACTCTACCCTCTCTTGTTGACAGAGAGATGCTGTTTAGTGTGTGTGTGCATGCATAGTTAAAGGGACTTCTCTGTCTTCATTTGCATCCCCTAAAGGACCGGTCCACTGATTTTAGATGTGTTTTACTTCTATAGCTGACGGTGGACTTGCCCTGTGGTCTACTGCAGAATGGCAATCACTCAACGCCGCTTTTCATGGAACGCTGCTTTCAGAGATCTAAGTTACTCATTTAGCTGAAAGTTCAAGGAGAGAAACGTGTGTTTGTGAGCGGGCAAGAAGCTTTGAGGCTTTCATCAGCTTTTGCAGAGCTTATTCACACCAAACAAAAATTAAAAAAGAAAAATGTAAGTGTCAGTCTGGGTAAAACCAGATTGAGCAGCATTTGTGCTTTGTTGATGTCATCTTTCCAGCATAATTCATGCTTAGTAAAATCTAGGACATAATCGTCCTCTCTTTTCAGCCTTACCAGTCCAAGATACAACACAAGAATTACAATTACACGTTCACGTTGCTGCTCTGTCTCTATGCTGGGGGTTAGGGGAGCGTATCCCCTCTGTAGTCTAGTCTCAGCACTTACTCGTGACAGGAAAATATCTTTAAAGTCGATTTTTTTCATATTAGACGCATCAAGCTATATGTAACATACACAATGTTCACCGATGAGTATTCATCTTCTCCTATCTTCCCAATCCTAGGATACAAACCACAGAATTATTGGGTAGTCTCTACAATAGATTATCGAAAAACTAAAGCTTTCATGTGGATTACCAATATCTACTTCAACACATTTAAATTCAGTCTGTGAGGCCACATAATTTGTCTTCTGTGACACTTTTGTGGTGTATATCTGTATATTTCATCCTCGCCCTTTATATTTCCTCACCAGGAGAAGATAGTACGGACTCTTATCTTCAGATGCTTTATTTTCATCCTGTGCCATTGTGATTGTCTGAGCCATTTAGAAGATGTGGCATAATTGATGTGATTTGCTTAGAAGACAGAACTGAGATAAGGAAGATCCATCACTATTAGACATATTACACACGGTCTCATGCACAGTTTGACTTGGTCAAGCATGGCTCAGTTTTCTTACAGTCACAGTATATAGTACATCTATTTAGGTCTCATTGCGTACAATATGAAACTTCATACAACATTGTTTTGATTTCCTAATTCAGTGATAATTGCTTGGGTTTTTGTCACGTTTTCAGTCATATTAGAAGCCAAATAAAACTTTCTCAGGTAAATACTCATTAGCAGAAATGGGATTACACTTTTATGTGACCACCTCCTGTAATTTACTCCACTTAAGCCACATTATTACACCTCAGAAAGTTTCTTTTGGTGAAAAAAAGAGTAGTAGTAGTACTAGTAGTTTTAGTTACATTTTTACAGAGGTTAAGCTTGTTGTTTGATTTTAGTCATTACTTTGAATTACCAACATGAAGCAAGTTATATTGTATTAATATTGTGTTGTTAAATCAAAACATAATTGATGGAATTTAACAGTTAACTGAATCCACAAACAAATATCCATGGTCTTGAGATTTCAACCAAATGTAAGACTGAATGAGGTTTTAAGTCCACAAGACGTTCAGCCTAAAAGGTAGGTAAAGCTGTTCTTTAACGCTCAGGGCATACAATGACTCATCAAAACTAATTTGTGTATTTAGGGGCTGGTTGGAGCAACATTTGAAATGACCCCTCATTGACAAATGAAGCCAAATAACACATAATGGTGATCCATCTGTCAGACAGGCTTTAGCCCCCGCTGTGGTAATGGCCAATCTCTACTGCAACCTAGAGGGCTATAATAAGGTTAAACACCGCACCTTACAAAATAACCCAGGACGTCATTGTCCCCTGTAGTCCACCAGTGGAAGCTAATTGGCTAATATGCGTCTATTTGCCTCCAGGGCCAATTTCTCTCTTTCAGTATTTAATGTAACAGATCTCCTTCTGTCCCGCCTCTGTCTGAATGGCTTGACCCCAGTGGGCTGAATGGAGATGGTGCACCATAATCGCTACTCACTAGAGCATCAAAGATGGCCCATCAAGACATTTAAAGTGTTACGTCATTTGCGACAGTTCATAAGTGGCCGAATCACCTCACCTGACTCCCTGGTTTCTGCTAATGCCGCATGAGCTCGGCCCGAGGTCATCCAGCCCACCGTGACTTTGAGCAAAACTCTTTGCGGACTCTCGATGCTGACTCCTCCTGCCTTTTTATTTAAAAAAGGGGGGCTTGCCTCAAGTTGCTTAGAACAGAGGCACTCAGCAAAATGACATGCTGGCCTCTTGACTCCCAGAGTGCTTTTGCATAATTTGTCATTTGATTGTTACCCAGCTCTCTTCTTTGAAAGCAGATACTCATCAAAGAAAGGCAGATAATGAACAATGGCCTTGACAACCAGCATATCTGAAGCCCACCCCTCTCTTTGACTCTTATTTTTAATTTAACACAGTTCTGTATGGTGCTAGCAGTAAAAGGAAAGAACAAAGTTTCCATTCTCTGTCTTGGATCCATCTTTTATAAGATTCATGCAGTCACTTGCAAGACACTGTGGGTGCATCTGTCTGCTAATGTACTGCAGGGCTGTAGCTAAACAGGATGTTGAAGTGTTGGTATCATGATGTGAGTTTAGGGCTTTAAATAACCTGAATTATGTTGCCTTCTTCTGTAACAGGATTTCATAGTGCTGAATTCAGATTTTTCTCTTAATAAAAAACACATTTAAAACCTTGCACTGAAGAGCATATAGATAAATTAATAAATAACATACACAATTAAAATATTCACAGGTTCTTTTAGTGTCTACTCAGAAATCTCTCACGTA
This sequence comes from Coranthus polyacanthus, assembly GCA_037367275.1. Lineage (NCBI taxonomy): Eukaryota > Metazoa > Chordata > Actinopteri > Kurtiformes > Apogonidae > Coranthus > Coranthus polyacanthus. The sequence goes on along the minus strand of JAPQRN010000005.1, from coordinate 13,605,057 downwards.
GACTTGGATTTGGGGAAATTGGGACCTTGGTATTTCTAAATTCTTGGCTACGCCCTGAGTACATGCACTTGCATGTGGCTGTGAATAGAAGTAGTTAACCTTCGCTCATACACCCTCTCTTGACCTGTGGATGATTTTTTTATGTGATGGCTGCCTGTGAAATGCCACCATATTTCAGTACATTTCAATGTCTCATATTTTAATGAGACAGGAGCGTAAGAGAAAGTGGTGGTCAAGGTAAATGACAAACCTTGCAGGACAGTCTCAGAGAGCTCATAATACATGTGGAGAAGGCTCACTATAATATTTAATCTCAGGTTAAATGGCACAGCAAAGTTCAGGAAGAATTAGTCCATTAGTAGATAGGCAGAAAATCTGTGATGAAAATGATTATAGACTGCTGTGCTAAAGGAAACCTGCGGTGTTTTTGATGACTAGTATCTGTTTGGGAATCTACCATGTCAGCGATGTATCAAAAAACACAGAAATTCACCCAAGGCACAGATATGAACAATGCACAATTCAAAACACTGAAGAAAATTGCAATTGTTTTGTGAGGAACAAAATTGGGCTTTGAGGATGCACGCTGGATAAAAGATTTGTTTGTTTGCAAGAAAACGACACATTTTTTTTCCTCACAAAATACTAAATAATATGCTTTTGCCTGCTTCACAAATGTTAGAATTTGCTGCTTTGCTCAGTTTTTAGCATTTTAAATTCAGCACTTTTGAATTTTGTGATTCTGGTTGCAAAAAAATTTGCAATTTTACAACATCACCTCAACCCATCTGAGAAACAATCACCTGATTTTTAACTTAACTTTAGTGCTTAGTTGCAACCTTACTGCAAAAGTGTACTTCTTCTTCTTCTTCTTGTTTGTTTCTCCACACTTTCTAATCTAAAGTCTTTCAGTTGTGAGTTGTAACTGTTGTTCACTGGCCCGGTGGCCAAGGCTGCTGCCAAGACGTTCCCAAATGTACACTCTGCATTCTGTTGTTTTTTTCTCACTAGCTCATTAACACTCGCAAAAAAAAAAAAAAAAAAAATCACACAAACTCACACACACTTAAGCATATTCCTCTAAAGCTGTAGCGTCACACATTCACGCTGGCACACAGGACAGCAGAAGCAGACGGATATGAATTCTTGTTTAACTTTGCTCATGAAACCGTGCAGCACGTCAGAAGAAGCCCGTATCATGTTTAAACAGGACTGCAAAACACTCTTCACATATGCTTCCACACGAACGCTGACACACACCCTCTAAATTACGATGGCAGAAGCAGGCCCGCGCTGACACACCATGTTAAAATAGCGGTGACAGATGCTGACAGTACGGTACAGAACAAATGGAGACCAGTGTAGTGTGAAAGCTCAGCAATGGTGGAGTCATTTGGTAGATGCTGAGGTAGAAAGAAGGCTTTATCATGTGTAGGACGGATTAGACTCCAATGAAACTAGGATGGACTGAGATGTGCAATTGGTCTGAAACAGATATGTGTCTGTTTTTGTATGTCCTACTCACTTACCTAACATTTCCCTTTACAACACTTCAACTCTCACACATCTTCTGCTCAATATGAGCGCAAAATGAGGGGAAGCAGTGACAAACCAGTTCTCCTCCCCTCTTTGTCTCCCTCCCTCTCTCTCCAAGGTTGTTTGTGAGTCTCTCCTTGGCAGTGTTTGTGAACAGCCTCTCCCATGGCACAGAATGTCTATTACAAAGCCTTTAGCTGTAGATTAATGGAAAATAATGAGAACTGGGCCATAAATATGCATTACCACCCTGTCGGGAAACTTAATGGCTTTTGCTTAATTTAGACACGAACACAACAGTGACATGTGTACCAAATTCTGCTGTTTAAGTGATGACAGCAGAAAATTAATCAACAGCAGTTTTGATATTCGATTAAAGGTCCAGTGTGTAAGATTTCGGGCAAAATGTGATATAATATTCAGAATTATGTCTTTATTAGTGTAAAATCACCTGAAAATAAGAATTGTTGTGTTTTCATCTCTTTAGAATGAGCCACACAATATGGACAAACCAAACAGTGACTCTAGTGAGGGCTTTTTAAGTTTTTCATGGTTTTAGAGGCCACACTTGGAAAGGGACGGTGTCATTTTGAGCTTTTTGGTGTGAATGTGAGAGTGAATGGTTGCTTGTCTCTGTATGTCAGCCCTGCGCTGAACTGACGACCCTTAAAAGGTCCCCCGCCTTCAGTTACATGTTTGTAAAGTCTTTTTTTACAAACAAAGAATGAGAAAAAAGAATTGTTATTATACTATTGGGTTCGTGTAAGGCGTCAGGAAGGGGCATCCTTGAAGAGATCAATGTTGTGTTTAAGAGAGAGGCTGAACTGACTACCAGCCCAGTATGAACTGAAGTTTTTTTAAACAGGAGGGATGATATTTGTGATGTGTGTAAAGTATTCATCGGGCTGACAAGGTCAGTAAGATTTCATAGAAAACTTTGAATTTAAAACTCCTTCTGGTAGGCATCAAAGATGTCTTCACTATAGATAAAGGGTGGATAAATTTTAGGCTTTTAAGAAGAAAAAACCTTTTCATCTGTTAGCTCAATTTTGTTCTTACACATTTTATGGTTGCTTTGTGTGGTTTTCTGCTCAATTTTCAATACGCAGTAACCCTAAGAGAAAGTTCAGGTTTCACAGTGCATTTATGTAAGGTACAGTGACAACTTATCAGAACGGCATTGGATCAAATTAAATGCCCACTTCAGCCTCACTCCAGCACCCACTTTTTTTCTCTTCTCTTTTATCTACTCATGCATATCCCAGATTTTTTCCTAATTAGTCTCCTCTGTTATTCTGGCCTTTTGTCTGACTTTTGTGTTGGTAGGAAATCAGTGCAGCGCAGAGAGTAGGAGAAGCCACAGGAAAAAAAGGAAAGAAAACATCAAGGCCAAGATTTCAAACATCAAGGGCACAAGATGCAAACAATGTGAGAATGAAAAAACAGGCACGTTTTCATTCATTTAAATGCTCTTCGTGTATATGTTTTACTACATTTCATGTGTGTATCCCCTTATTTTCTTTATTTCGTTCAATTTGATTTATTTGTGTGAAAAATGAACAGCTTACTCCTCTGAAAACATCCACACTATGCATTTTAAAGCATGCTCGATTTCCCTTATTTGATTTCAAAGTGAATGTATGCTTTTGCAACTTGCACATTAGCATACATTAGCACAGTCCATCAACTGTGCTAATGTATAAAAACAGTAATTTTTGTGGCCATCCTCAGTCACTAGGGTTTCGACTATAAAAACTGCAGCTCTATTCAGTGTGTGAATATATCAAGTGTCACTCTTGGGCAAAATGATCTTACCCAAAAATAAGATGTCATTTGATCAAAACCTCCTGAAAAATGAAGATACGATGCACAAATATACTCACACTCAAATGTCCTATCTTGTCATTAAAGACATTTTTTTCCCTTTTGTTCCCCACTGCGTGTATGTGCGAGTTGGACCAGCTGCGCTTTTGTGTTTTTCTGGTCTTTTTCCCCCCCTGAGTCTCAAAGGTCTGACATTATAACAACAGGACTGGTCAGTTGCAGTGATGGTCCTGAAGCAACATAATGATGATATTGTATGAACAAAACCATGTCAGGTCATGTAGAACCCATCACTTAAGAAGAGAGTATGTTAATCTGCCGTAGTTATGTGCTCTAATGGATTTACAAAGTGTGAAGAGGAGGTAACTTTAGAAGAGGGAACCTGTGTGGGTTAATAAGTGTCAAACTACTAAAGAATTAGTTTTAGAGCAAGACCTCACTTTAGAATGGGGGACATATTCTGAGTGAAAAAGACTTATTTTAGAGTTATTTTGACACTATTAACACATTGCAGTTTTGTGTTTTGTTCCATCAGAATAGAATACATTTATTAAGCGCTATATGACCCATACTGAGCAAAAGATCATTATTCATGTTTAATAACTTCCTCACGGTAGTTGGTTGTTGGTCATTGGTCATTATTAAGTACTTTACAATACTAACTGAGATTATATTGAGCGGGAAAAAAAAATACTTACTTGTCACTTAGTTCCAAAACTTTCTCTGTGCTTGTATTCGGTTTCACCTCCACACTTTCACTTTATCTAGATCCTCTGTCAGCCTGCCTGGTCTCAGAGGTCACTGTTAAGCTATTTTTCCCACATATCCATCAGCTTTTATACAGAGCCATCTGTCAGTCAAACAGAAAACCACCCATCGCGAAGCGCTGATAACCAGGCCAGTTCTGCAAGATGTTGTATTTTAATGCAGGGCCTACACCTCTCCATCTTTTTTGTCAGGGAGGAAGAGGATTTTGGCATCGACAGAAGTGATGCAACAGAAGTGATGACACCGTAGCTCAGCCATTTCTGGCTGTTGAGTAGGTAATCTAGGAATAATTTTCTGCTGCATCACTCAAGTACGGCAGCAGATGATTATTCACATGTCTCAAAACACTGAAAAAACAGGCAGTTTTACAGTTTCCCAGAGCCTAAGTTAGTCTAATTAAGTTGCTTTTTCATCCAACCAACAACCCAAAACCCAAAACCAAACCAAGATATTCAATTTAGAAAGATACAAAACAGAGACAAGAAGCAAATCCTGTCATCTGTATCTTCTTTCTGGAAACCCTCAGTGTCTACTGAAGAGAAATCTTCAAGTCTAATGACTCTCTCATGCCCACTCAACAGCATCATCTCTCCCTTGTCTCATATTTTTCTTTTTTTTCCTTTACTTTTCTTTGCACTTCCTCTTTTTGAGTCGACTCAGCTTTGAGATGGAAATGAGCCATCCCATCTCCGGGGACTCTGGAAGATATCATAATGTCCCATGATGCTTTAGCTCTATACCAACCCCCATGGGATTATAGGCGATAAAGAAAATGCCTGACTGACCCCTTCTTCCTTTGGCACATTGCTGATGCATCCGTGCACTGATTGTGTTAATAACTGACTGTGTTCTGATATTCTCGCATGTGCAACAGGCATTTATAGCCCTCTCCTGTCTTTCTGTCTTTCCTTCCCCTCTCTTTTTCATTCATAAGACATCCGCTTTATGTTCTGCTCAGCTTCCAACAACATCCATCACCAGCTGGTAATAACTTAATTCTATCAAAAAAACAAGATTTATATTATTGTGGTGAATATTTCTCTACCTCCTTCATCCTCTTAAAGTTTCTGTGCAACCCTCTTTCATTTCATCCCATCCAGGACATTAAGGTCTAGGCACTCGCTCATAAACAAACAAACAAGAATGCATGCAGCATCTCCAGAGGAAAAATATCAGTTTCTGGGAGTTCTTTTCATTACTTTTCTGCATATTTTATTTATTTTTGCCTTACTTTTCTGCAGGCAGTTTGAGTTGAGGGATGTGAGGCACTGAGGGTCCGTGATAAGGGGCTTCAATCCGCTCCATGCAGAGACAGGCTAGATAGGTGAATACTAAGCTCTACGCTGCATGGTTATCTGCCAGCGTACACACACACAGACCTCCTTTTTATACAAGTATATATGTGCCTCGAGCCATAGAATAAAACGCATAGAGAAAAGGCTCATGATTATATTATACTTTTTTTTTTTTTAAATTGGTAATTTATTGGCAGATATTAACTAGTATTAACTTGATAAAGATAAAAAGCTGCATTTCAACATGAATCTATCTCATGCTGTAGTCTAATTATTGACTATTATTGTTATCTCATTTACTTTAGTCTGCCACAACAATAATTCATTTGCATTTTCTCTCCCTTTTTGTACTGCATGGTGCAATGCTTGAGCCTTGCATTTCACAACAGGGGGTACTTTACTGTAAAACACAATGAACTGTGTCCTCCTGCAACAGAAGACACACAGTTAGGCTGCATTTGCATAACAGATTCATGTGGAAATGGCTGGGATTATTTATTTCTTGTGAAATCTGTAAATTATTCATTGTAACAGTGAGTTTCATGTGGTCGCTTGTCAATGGTGTCATATCCCCTATATTACTACATTAATGTTTAACATTACTGCACTGTGGAGTTATTGCACTAGAATGAAATGGCATAACGTGTATATATATTAGGGAAGGCAATGTAAATTAACCTGTTGCTAAGAGTTACCTCTTAGTTCAGTCACGTAGTGTATGTGTTTAGGGCTTTTATTGCGAGAGGTGGATGTGCAGTGTGTGGCAATTGACATTATCTACTGTTGTTTTGACTGAGAGACACCTAGTGACGGAAGCGTACTGTGCTTTTAAAGGAGTACTATACTACAAATACATTTTAATTAATGTTATGTGAATTTGTATCTTGTGTTGTATATTGTACTACAAAAAGTAAAAGGCAAAAGTGTCTTCGTACCGAAATGTCTTTAGCAACTTCTCAAATGTATGTTGACTTTGTGTCATTTCTGCTGCTAGGGTTCTCTCAATCAAAACAATAACAAAAGACATATTTTGATAATGTTTGGGATCATGAGACTTGTTGTTTTCAACACTGCTGATGAAAATCTATTGAGGTAATGTATATAAGCTTCATTCACATTAGGTTTAGTGACGTATATTCATGTCATTTCACTATAATGAAGTAGTTACATAGAATAAAATGACATATTTCTCTGAATTTGAGCAAAGAAGAGTCAACAAAATACAGAACATAGTCGTTTTGAAAATGTGCATATTATATAGCTCTAAACCAAACCTTCCTCCTGTAAAAATATTAATGCTGAATGTGCCATGTTTTGACCAACAGTGTTTTTTGTACAAAATCTGCTTGAAGCAACCAGTAGATGTTTTCCTGGGTAGGTTTAGGCAACCTCGGGCATTTTGTTAAAGGAAAGATCAGTGTCCTGTTTAAATATTTAAAAAGTTAACACTCACTTTAAATCTACAGACAGGATATGTTTACTTGTCAATATTTAATCAGAAACACAATCTTTTCTTAACCTTTGCAGAATGTTTTGGATACCTATGGGAAGCCTGAACTCCAGTGTGTAATCCCTGTGCTTTGTATGACCACCTCCCACGTCCCCACCCACATCCACTTCTGTATTCTATTTCAGTACAGAATGACATTGAAGAATGTCTGGATTATATGTATACAAATATATAATGTACTTCAATGCCGAGTGGGATCTTTAGCCTTTATGCTCCCCAGACATAATCACACAGTCACAAACGTTCACTGTGCTCACCTGCCTCTCAGGAGTGTTTTGCACGGCCTCTACATGTGCACGGCCCACGCGCTCCATTCAGCTGTCATTAGCGCTAACACAAGGAGGCAGATTAATGCGTGAGGTTTCCAGCAGGTGTGAGAGGGAGAAAGGTTAACATAACAGGAGTGATGAATGAATCACTTCGAGCGCCGTCACTTCGTAATACTCCGCTATTGTGGTCGTAATGATGTTTTGTGCCGCTTAGAAATTGTCCTTTAGTCTTAATCAGAATGGATTTTATTTTCGTCTCACCCTCTGTGCTAAACCAGTGTGGCATATGAATGTGTTGCATATGTTCAAATGTGATTAAGTATATTTAATTAAGCTGTGGCCAGATGGTCCTGCTGGTGATTTTATGCTGACGTATGTTTTATAGTAAACATTATAACCTTGTACTACATTTCGGTGGCATAAATGTTGTGGAGGGAGTAAGTGAGTCATGTAAAGTCCCTTTTCCTGCTGCTATTTTCCATTTGTTTTTACTCTTTTTCTGTACTCTTCACCTCTTTCTTTTCTTTCACTTTTTAGCATCTTTTCAGGTGATCAAAACATTTTTGGACCAGTTGCACAGACACAGACGGAGTCCCCTTCCCTGAGTTTTATCTTATGTCACATATGAAGCTATAAAGAAAAAGACTAATCAAGTGTTGTTTTCATTGTGTTAATTCAATTGATCCATTCACTGGTTTAATTGATAACTGATTTGGTCTTTAAATTGCTTGAAACACTTGAAAAACTTGAGCATAGTTCTATAAAGGTCATAGAATTGACTCAAAGGTGCAACATATGTGAAGAAATATACATATATGAATTGCTCTTTTTGCTCTTTTTTTTCCCTGACTGTCTCGGTTGCCTACATCCATAACAGCCTGATTTCTATACAGAGGACCTGGTCAGATTTTCTGCAAAAATCCCTATGCTCGCTCCTGAGTTCTTCAGTACCTCTCTTCTGTGTTAAACACTAGCTACCGTTAGCTTAGAAATGGCGTTAACTAGCCCACAAATGCTACATATTGCATCATTAAGGGCTTGTTTTATGGAATATATTAAAAAAGTGATTAATAGTTTAACTGTGATTTCTTTGCTTGATTAACATTAAGTCTTTTAGGTAGAACTCGGAAATGTTTAACCCTTGTATGGTTTTCGGGTCAAATTGACCCGTTTCACATTTTTAAAAGGGAAAAAGGGTACAAGTATACATTTTTCTACCTGAAACGCAATGGTCTTAGCTTATTTTCTGTGATAAACATGTACCAAAAAAAAGTTAAAATGTGAGCACACATGCTACTATACCCCACACATTTCCATCCTTCTTATGGTCTTCAGGTCAGTTTGACACAGACACACAAACATGAACACACACACACACAAACATGAACACACACAAACATGAACACACACACACACACACACACAGATAATGTTACATTGTTCTAATCTATTGTTTGATGTCA
>JAPQRN010000005.1:13547048-13596292 GCA_037367275.1 Coranthus polyacanthus | reverse complement strand
TCTTTACCCTCTGTCATGTGACCACCTTCAAACCCCTTGTTTACAATGTTATTCATAACATTGTAAACATCAAACATTTTCTCTAAACATCAAACATTTCTCACTATATGCCTCACACCTGCACATCAAGGGGTGGGACAAAAGAGATCAATACCTCTACCTCACAGTACAGAATCTTCCATCCTCAGTATGACCCAGTTTTGACCCAAGGTAGACCAGAGGATCTCAAAAGTAAAGACAACACGAGGGTTAAATGGAGTCAGTGTCTTGCCCATTTCTAATGAACCAATGTGAAAAAAACTACACATTGGTTCCTTAAATAGTCCAAACATAGTTCCACATACGTGGCTGTGTTTGCCAGATGTTTAGCTAAATGGATGTGTCACCTGGCTCTTGATCAATGCCTTCATAGCAGATGGGACTGTACTTGTTACAGATGCTTCTTCCACTCAGTAAGTTTTTTCAAACACATCTCATTTTCTCTTTTTCATTTCTCTCTTCTCTTTTGAGCACCTGACTTCTGATGGTGGGGAGCAACTGTCACTTTACAATAGCATGAAAGACCAAACCATTTTCTGCAACATAGGTACGAAAAGTAAAATAGCTTTCGATCACTTTCAAGGGAAATTAGGAAGACGACAAGAAGACCCAAATACTATTAAGATGTTTTCAAAAGAATGTCATTTTTGAGAAATGATTCCAGCTGATTATGAAATGTGAGAGGGCTCTTTTGGGCTCTTCTTTAACCCAAGGCCCAGGAAACTGACCCGGTGCTACCCTCATGTCAGAGGCCCTGCTTATGATTTGTGAGGCAGAATGTAGATGTAGCAACGTTCGCAAGTAGCAAGCATTCACATCTGTCAACTTCAGTCATGATAAAGTAGATGTTTTTGGCATTTATTTGGTTGAAACAAGGACATGACATATTTAAAGCATCCATCTTCATTTTTTAAGGCTCCTTCGCATCATTTGAGTAATTCAAGTCTGACTCTTTAGAGATGTTATAAAATACCTCATATTGCTTCAGTCTGATTTATAACACAATACTTCACCTTATATTTTTGATTAACTTCACAACAGTTCCATAAATTTAGTCAACTGGAAGTGATTTGAGTTGAAGTGCAAACTCTGCTCATCATATGAAAGTAAACTTTCTGTAAACTTGTGGGTAGCTCATAGAGCAGTGTCATAGTATGTGATGTGATTTTATCTGTGAAAACCTTTAATGGCAAATATTGTTGTTCAGTTCTAAATTATTTATTAACCCTTGTCCTTCTTTTCATTCTCTGTAAATGTGAGTGAGGAGGTAAAGTCCATTTCACTGTGACTGAATAACATGCTAATGACGTGACCGCTGCCTCAGGCACCTTTTGGAGAAGAAGCGTCTAATCATTTGGCCTTGTGGGTGGTGATGGACTGCCCTGCTGTTTCAGCACCGGTCATTTTTAAGGGCAAGATGATCAGTCTTCATGATGAGCCCAGTTTGGAATTGACTTTCAGGGTATAAACAAATATTTTTTTTTGCTGCTGAGGTATGAAATGTCAGAACAGTCACCTAGAATTACAGAATGTCCTTTCTCACCTGGACAGGTGAGTCAGCCATCCATCTACTGTACGACCACACTGTCACGTCAATTTCCATCGCTGTCTCTCTTCTCTCACTCTCTCCTCCCTCCCTGTCAGACCTCTTTTGATCCCTCGAGGGTGTGTCTTTGTATTTATTAGTATTAAGCTGCTTACTGTTCTCCCTTCATCCATTCATCCTTGTGACTCTGCCACTGCCTTTTGATAGAGTACTTATACATATATTATTCATTTGATTGACTTCTCCTAATCGCCTCACAAGTGGCAGAAATTAATCATTCCGAGAATCCCGTCATTTCCATTTTATCCTGGGAGTTTCAGCACAGGGAATCGTTTCCTTTTTTTCCCACATGTAGTATGGATGATGTGGAGCTTTGCCTTAGCCAGGATAGGCAACTGAAAAGACAGGCTAGAGAGAGATACTGACAGCAAGGGAGAGCAACTTTGCTCACAGCCAAAAAATCAATGAGGCTGGATATTCAACACTACTCTATGGTTTTTATGGTGGCCCATAAAAACCCCATTGAAAAAGTATATATGGCATGAGATGATTTCTCTGTGGGTGAAATTGGATTAAGCCTAGTGTAAAACGGAGAGTTTGGCCTTTTTTTTTTTTTTGCTCTGCGAGTACTCCCTCTCTCACTTGTTCCCTTCGCCGACTCGCCCAGCCCTCAACCATTAAACTCTATAGGAAGAGAAACCTAATTACATGGCTGAAAGTGGCCATAGTGAGCACTATTAAAAGGATCCAATTAAAGTTTGTGCGGCGCTGGCAGCAGCATTCTGGTGAGGGATTATTTGTGGAGGTGGAATTTGATCTGTCGCACACAGACAGTCGTCCATTGGCCAAGCTATCACAGATGGATGGCGAGAGGGAGGGGCCTCAGAGCAGTCCAAGTAATTGGATCCTGAATTAATGGATGCTTGTATCAAAGAGGGAATGAAGAGAGTGACAGCGCAAAACAGAAAAAAAGATGGTGAGTGAAAGGGGACAAGGCCACTGCAGTAAGGCATTGTGTACGTGAGTTCAAAGAGAAGACACACAAACTCATGCTCTGCTGTTTAAAATTATTTATACAGATTATATGGTCACCAAAGGAACTTTCTAGATTTCAAGCTCTTGCAGCAAATACACAAAGAGAGCGTGAGAGAGAGAGAGAAAAATCTGCTTCCAATTTTTTAAATAAAGTTCTGCTTTAATAACATTTTTATCTGGAAAACCTGGGAGCACAACATTTATCAATAATAGAAAATGTAAACAAAAAGTGCCTCTCATCTCTTAAAGTCTGACCTTTTTTGACACAACTAGTACCCAGGTGTTTCCATGTAACAGAAAGGAATATAAAACGAATGAATAATAGTTTACCATTCATTATTCATAGCTTTGTTTTACCTTGGACAATTTAAAATCTTTTGGACAACTTTGGAAGGAATTTCACTGTATTCGATGCATGAAAACCCCCGGTCCGTCGAATGAAACACTGAGCGAATTGTTTATTCAGGTGTTGTTCTCTTTAAAGTCAGATGGGTTATTATTGTAGTTTCATGTGCCATCATTAGTGCTCGCTGTAGTCTGAGTGACAGAGTCAGAACTCAGTCACATTTAAAGACACAAACGTTTCACACGTCTGATGCCCTGAGATAAACATTCAGAAATTAATCTAGATTTAATGTAAAAAGGATTTTTTTCCACTTAAGTTTCAAAAATATATAATTCAGCTAATACATGATAGTGCACATTTACTGTATTTTCATCTTTGACTTAAAGGGAATAGTTGTGGCTCAGCCAATAACTTAAGCAAACTGAATCAATGGCAACTTTCTGTTTGAATAAAACCAAAAGCATAAAATGAAAAATGTATTTATAAATATTCCAAGGTGGGAATAAGTATTGATAAAATATAAAGAGCCTTTGTGCAGGTTTATCAGCCAATATTCTGACGGGATCTGGACTGCAGCTCTTTACTGTTACTCTGATCTGCAAATCCTTGTATTTGTGAAAATGGAATTTGGGCAAAATATTTACACATTTTTTAAACTTTTGACAGACATTATTGTTATAATAAAATGCCCCATCAATTTGTTTTTTACGTTCCTGAATATTCTCTTCTTTTTTTTCCATTGCAATTTGGAGAATTTTTGCTGTGTGATGTTAACAAAGCTTTGTATGTGCGGGAGAAATAGAAACTAATTCAAATTGTGTGACAGTTGGTGACATTTAGTGCTAACGGATTTCTGACACAATACTATATGGCGTGCTTTGCCAGCACACAGTGACTGTATTGTAGGTCTTAACATATGCAATGTGAAACCTAAGCCTGAACAAGCTTGGATTTAAAGGGTTAAGCAAATGAGGAATATTCTATTTGTGAGAGGCCTGAAAATTGTTTTTACACACACACAGAGTGGGTTAGTGTGGGTCCGATAGCAGGAAAGGGGCAGAGGTGATGGCAGTATGAGAAAGCTTAGCCTCTGGTGTTAAAGAGCCAGGAGGTCTCAGTATGAGATGATTACCACCATGCGGAGCGTGATGATTATTCCAGCCTCTCTGACCCACTGGGCGGTCGGTTCAAATCCCTAGATTTATCCAAAGAGGTTACAGAAACGCACAAATTGGCTCTCCTAAAGTTGTAGCTGTTGATGCTGGAGGACGTGAGGGTCGATGGTGTTAGATAGCGAGAAGGGTTAAAACGGGGTTTGATGGGATACGCGCCGGTTTGTTGTTTTGGCAGAATGGCCAGTCTGAGCCTTGGGGCTAAGCAGTCATGACGGGGCGTTACAAATGAATAAAAGCAGCACGGACCGTCCTGACAAACAGATTGTGTCATTGGGTGGTAATGTGCTCGAGCCAGCGTGGCCCTGGCTGGGGGATTAGGCTGACACAGCAGCACGTTCACATCCCTGATCACTGCGCGCACACACATAAACACACCCTCTGAAAAGCAGCCACCCTAGGGCCACATATCCAAACAGATGACATCAGCTGTGCCTTAATCTCTCTGTCTCTCTGCCCTCTCTCGCTCTTCCCTCTCCTAATTTCCCTCTCTTTGTACCTGCCCATTGTTGGCTGTGTGTGTGAGCGTCAGTGTGTGCTACAACGCACCGTAGATTCACAGAGAAAAAGGAGTAACTGCAGAGAAATTGAAACTATTCTTCTTGGGTGTTCTGATGGGTTTTTTTGTTTTGTTTTGTTTTTGTTTTTGGGATCTCTCCAGATTAAAGTTGGTTGCTGTGAACGCTCGCTTAGCTGCTGCCTGCCGAGCATCTTCACCACAGCTCTGAAATATTAGTTTTTTTTCTTCTTTTTTCTTCATTTCTGCACTCACCTCCCCTGCAACATGTTGGCTTTGATTCCCATGGATGTTACGATGCGGAGCAAGACTAAAGGCCATCTCTTTTAGCGAATTGCTGGAGAAGAAAGAAGAAATACAGGGAGCTTGAGATCTGATGAAAGGATCCATTCACATCTTCCCACAACAGACAGAAAAGAGGATAGAGGAGCTTTGATTTGTTTCTCAATGATAACAGACATCATGATGACATCCCTGTGTAGGGGTAGGTTTTTTGTTTTTTTTTTACACACTGGATATTTATCATGGTCAGCTTTTCCACTCATTGTGTCACATTGTGGCATTGGCCTACTGATGCTGACTTACATCCTGAGTGTGAGGCTTGCTGTATGACAAACCTTACTTGTTGCTGCCAACTTTTGAGATTCGCTACCACACCTCCTCCTAAATGTGTTTGATACAGCACTTAATCAATACGGAGAGCTCTTTACAATGAGAGCTGTGTGACAAGCCAATCTGTCACTGTCATTGACTCTGTGCTACTTTATCACTCGCTTAATGTGTTTGTATGCCGTGTACAGAGTTGGGAACTTGGTATTCAGACTGTATCAGCAGATTAAAGTAAAGGTGTCTTTACTATTTTAGAATCAAGAGCAGGGTTGAAATCAATGAGGACTCTCATTTAGAGTTTCGACAACTAATCAATTAAGCAATTAACCAATCGAAAACATAATAATCAGCAACTATTTGGGAATTCTTATTAAAAGTGAGTTTGCACAATTTTCTGTCCCTTTTGGTCTTACGCAAGAGTCAATGAGACATTTTTGCCGCATTAGTTGCAGCCCTATTCAGCAAATCAACAAATAGTGTCAAAAAACTTGAGAAAGTGGAAATCTGGCTGTAGACTGAAACCATTTGGGTTTGACGTCAAAAGATGAATATGAGACGAGAGATGGATCTGATACACAACTTAGAAGATCTAAGCACCTTTGTTTGAACCCACCCATTTTTCATGTGAGCAGAAGTATTGAAACTTGTGACTGACAAGTGTGTTTTGTGTGTCCTATTACATTGATTACTTAAACATTAAATAGCGCTGAATGTCAGTTTCAGATCTGGGTTTTGCCTGTGCAGACTGCATTTATAGTTAGAGGTGTAACCAACATGAATGTCAGAGAGCTGTCTTATGGGTGAAAAACAAGTAATTGTGAAGCTGAGAGAAGATGGAAAATCAATCAGAGCCATTACACAAACATTGGCCATAGCCAGTACAACCATTTGGAATGTCCTGAAGAAGAAAGAAACCACTGGTGTACTAATAACAGATGTCAAACTGGTAGACCAAGGCAAACAGCAGCAGTTGACGACAGAAACATTGTGAGAGCTGTAAAGAAAGACCCTAAAACAACTGTTAGTGACATCAGCAACAACCTCCCGAAGGCAGGAGTGAAGGCATCACAATCTACGGTTCACAGAAGACTTCATGAAGTACAAAGGCTACACCAGAAGATGCAAACCACTCATTAGCCAGAAGAATAGGAAGGCCAGGCTGGAATTTGCCAAAAAGTACAGAGACAAGCCTCAAAAATTCTGGGACAAGGTTTTATGGACTGATGAGACAAAGATGAACCTTTACCAAAGTGATGGGAAGGCTAAAGTTCAGAGAAAGAAAGGATCTGCTCATGATCCCAAACATACAAGCTCATCTGTGAAACACAGTGGAGGTAATGTCATGGCTCGGGCTGGCACGGCTTCTTCTGGGACAGGCTCATTAATCTTCATTGATGGTGTAACAGATGATGGCAGCAGCAAAATGAACTCAGAAGTCTACAGCAACATTTTATCTGCCAATTTAAAGAAAGATGCAACCAAACTGATTGGGAGATCTTTCATCATGCAGCAAGATAATGACCCAAAACATAGTGGCAAAACAACTCAGGAGTTCATCAGGGGCAAGAAGTGGAAGGTTTTAGACCGGCCAAGTCAATCTCCAGACTGAAACCCTACAGAGCAGGCATTTTACCTACTAAAGAGGAGACTGAAGGGAGTAACCCCCCAAAACAAACAACAACTGAAAGAGGCTGCAGTGGCAGCTTCACAAAAAAAAAAAACATCACAAAAGAAGAAAACAAAAGTTTGGTGATGTCAGTGGGTCACAGGCGTGATGCAGTTATTGCAAGCAAAGGATTTGCAGCTAAATATTAAGTCTTATTCACTTTCATCTATTTTAAGTATATCTGTTCCAATACTTTTGCTCACCTAAAAATGTGGTGTTCCGTTACAAATAATGCTATCTAGCTAAGTTGTGTAGCACATCCAGATGTAAATATCCGGAAATAAAAGCTGAAATGTTGATCTCTTGTCTCATATTCATCTTTTGATGTCAAACCCAAATGTTTTCAGTCTACAGCAAAAATAAAGGAATAGGCTCAGCCGTTCCAATACTTTTGGAGGGGAGTGTAGTTGCTGTTTCATATTGACTAATAATTTAATCTCTAACTAGAAGTCAAGCTAAAACCGTTCTTGTCGGTTTTCACTGTGATCTTATGGATATGAGAGCACATGATTAAATTTGTAATATACCCCATTAAAATGAATATAAATGAAAAGTTGCATAAAAAGTACTTCATCCCCGAATTATTCCTCTGTGTTCAACATAGGGATAATTGTGGTTTTTTTTTACTACAATCACTTGATTAGTTTCAGTGGTATTTTTTACACACCTTCATCAAGTGCTCTTTTTAGTCACTTTACCTTAAAAAGTTCAATTCAGTCTAATTCTGTCTTGATTTACTGATTAAACAGACTGCCCTAATATGTTATGTTAACTTAAGATAAGAGGTCATATTTAACTTAAAGAGTGATTTAGGCCGATGAATAATTTAAACGTTCAAATTATTACTTTTATTTATTCATACACGTTATTAAACTGTTAATCTTGATGTCACATCTGGTGAAAATCTGATACGCTCACTGCAGGCTTTAATATATTTTCAACCCATTTGCAGCGAAGTCATTTTGACAAGATAGAACATTATCAGATGCTACACCCTGTGCTCTCATGATGTATTTTGGCAGGGTTTTAAGGTTTCTGCTCCAGCTTCACGTAGACGTGCATGTTTGAATAAATTAGATCTCGAGCAGCCCTCCTTGATCTTCCCACATGAGCTTGAATTAACGGTGTCAGTGATTTTTCAACCCGACCCCCTCTATACATTACAGTGTGCGCGAATGTCCCTGAGACCCTGCTGAGACCCTGCGTCCACATATGAGGTCATTACATTTTGGGGTTTCCTACACCTTGTGCTTTATTCACCTTAATTTGTCGTCACACTTTTTTTGTGTCTAGTGGAAACAAAAGCACGACACACTAACTTTGTCAAATCCTCCTACAGCAAAGTCTGAGACAAAAGTCGACAAGCTCCAAAACCTTTTCAGATTTTATGGTTGAAACTTGTTTATTTATGCTTGATAACGTTTGTTGTTTGATATGGCATGCAGATTTAACAAGCTTTTCCACAGCCATGTTCAGGCATTGAAGTAAACAGTTTGATTCTTTGTCACACACTAGCAACACACTGGTGTGTCACAGTAAAATGAACCTATTGCAGCCATATGAGGACATACCTTTTTCAGCAACTACTTCATGTTCAAATATGCTTAGTTTTTATATTTATCAGGTCCTGCTGATCCCAAATAGTAAGGAGAAAATAAATGCATATAAATTTAAAGCTTGGGTCTTATCAGATGATAGCTGGATTCAGGAGGAAATGCTTTTCTGGAAACTGAGTTTAGTGGCAGAAAGTATTACACTGAATCTTGGTTACTGTGAGTTGATAATCAGCAGGAAACATGAATAAATATGATTTGTCAAATCTTAAACACAGAGCTGGAGCATAGTGTGTGTTTAGCGCCACTGTTTACATCCGCTGTTTGTTGTTATGGATGTGCCTTTAGAACTAAAACCTTTGTTACCATGGTAACAGTCAGTTAAATTAACCAGTGGCACCAACTGATAAAACGGAGGAAAATATAGGTCATAACAAAGATGGTCTAACCAAAGAGAGAAGATCCGGATCTGTAGGTGTAAACACGTCATGGCCTTTGAGGACAGACCAGAGGTTGTTCTGTCGGAAGGGAGTCCTGTGGGAAGAAGTGGCTCAGTTCCCTGAACAAACCTATTTCCCTGACCTATTTTGTCGAAACAGTTGCTTTCATAACAATCAGATGACCTCTGAGATGATTGTGTGAGGCAAGTGATAGTTCGAGACGCTGCGACAGGCAGGGCCCATTTTCAGCAGCTCTACAGTGTGTCGAAAAACAGATGCGCTTTTATGTCTCTTTTCGTTAAACGATCAAAACCAAATTTTGAAGGTGGCCACACTCATTAAGCACATCAGGAATGTCTACTGCCACGGCTGATAAATCTGCTCTGCTGCCCCGTGAGACTGCTGTAAACATTAAGAGAATGTTGAAGAACTGATACCATTGGCTCACAGTGATACATGTGACCAAAGTTTCAGCTAATTAGCTACAGGTTAGATGTTACCTTTTCATCACTGGTGAAACGGCAGAGATTGGAATCTTCCCTCATTAATTAGATCGTCTTTGGTCATAATTTGTGGTTTGTGTTTTAATAACATTGTGGAACAAGATGAAGAGTCTGTGTTCTCTGAGTTTATGTCTAGTTTTAGTCATTACAAATTGCAAACATTACAAATTATGCAATGATTTTTTGGGTTTTGGGCCTTTATTATTTATTATTGGAAAAATATACAGGAAAGGAGATTTGTACTTTTAACTTGTAAAATGCCACCTCCCTCTGTATTACCTCTTTTACCACCTCTTTATCTTTTTATCAGCCGTCTCCTCTGTTCTCTCTTCCTCTCATCTTTGCTTGCAGGGGGGGGTGCAGTCATCAATATCTCAGACAGTGTTACAGGCGGTCCAACGAGCACCTCCTGGAGGGCAGAGCTATTAATGGAATTCAGGGGAGGGTGGCAGAGGGCCAACAGGCAGGGGGAGTGTGGTTCATTCCCTGGCTTTTTCCAATCTATCCCGCATTACTGGCTGTCAATAAGCAGGGGAGCAACACAGAGTCATTCTCACTGAACTTGACTGAACTCGAAAGAACCTGAAATCTCATTAGGTGGGGTTGAAGAAAACAAAAATCGCTGCTCTTTGGTCAAGAACCGAGAGTGAGGTTTTGTATCGGTGCTTTGCCAGGGAAACAAAACGGTCCCAGTCGATGTAGTCAGATTGGAAAGCAGAGATATTAACTTTCATCATTAGTTCAGTGAAAACAGCAGCCTCCTCTGCACTCCCTGCTCAACAGACTTTATTACAGCTTAAATGATATGTAATCACAGCTGATTAAGACCCTACATCATCAGTGAAAACAGTGAATAAGCACATCGCCACACTTGCAGCCTCTGAAGGCAAAGTGCAGTGAAAGCAACTTTGGGCGCTTTGGTGCAGCGGTGCACTGTCCCCCATCAGTCCATTTGGCCGCAGGCAGGCGCTGAATGGCAAACTAATCCATCCCTCTAATGCAAGGGCATTACAGCTGCCCGTCACTTCCTAATTGGCTAATGGCTAGATTAGGATGGTTACAATAGGCCATGCTGACACTTATTGGCCAGTCATAATAGGTGGTTTAAGGCATAAAAGGGCAGAACCTGGCCTCTACTTCCGGCCTGAAGCTATTGTCCACAACACTGACCTGCTGTAACAGTACAGAAAGGCATGCTTTGGAGGATTGTAGGTAGCTGACTGACCACAGGCTTCTTTTCACCTTTATTGTCATGCTTTTATTTTAAACTTGTGTTAGCACACAACCAGGCCTGATGAGCCTGAGTTCCCAGTAAAATCTTTTCAGACTGTCAGAGTGCTGTCGCTTTGTCAAACACACCAAACTCTTTTTATAATTCTTGATATTTTTTGCGTTTCCTCACTGAATATCTTAATGACTTAATGAAGTCTTTTTAACTGACCTACAGTTCAGCATTGCTCTTGAACTCGCTGGTTGTGAATTTTGGTTCCTGTGCAGTGCGAGTATCTACACTCTCCTCTCATACAGGTCAGCCGTCAAGGTGTGCTTTTTTTCCCCATGTGACTTTGTGACTGTAACATTGATTAAAGATCGGCCTTGATTAGTGATTGGCCGTGTGCAGGGTTTTCACCACCACTGAAGCATTTTTCATTTTCCCGTGAGTCTCACTAACACTGCGTCCTCTCTTCATTCACCGTCTTGCTCAGTTGATCACCACTGCTCTGTCCAGGAACAGAGATCACCTTTAAATGGCATGTTTAGAAACATTTACCAGAAAATCTTATTTATTCTTACATTTTAGATTAATAATAACAACAGCAGCAAGAAGAACAACAACAATAATGGTGAGACAAAAAAAATGAGAAATGTCATCATTTAACCTTTACATCATCATAACAGTAGGTGAGTCAGACAATGATTTCCATCCTTTAACACAGCTGAGATTCTGCAAAAGGAGCTGAGATTTCTTTGTGTGTGTCTTGTTTAGAGTAGAAGACCAGGGCAGAATGGGGGGCTCCAGAAGTCTGATGCAGTAAAGACTCATTCTTTCTTGTAGTCTGACACCTCACAGTGGCTACTACCTACATATTTAATTTCCAATAAATTCCACCAGACCAGAAGAGTATATTTCAAAATACAGTGAACGTCATAGTAAGCCCTGTAGTTTACTCTGTGCTTAAAGAAGAGGGGAGGAAATGAATACTTTAAATAAGCAATTCCAACAAGCTGCTTAACTTTAATGTCCACCTAAAGCTACAGCAATAACACTAAAGTATGTGTGGAGCTTTAGTTGTTGAATTAATTTAACGCCGCCACCAATTCTCAGTACATTAGGGAAAAACTCACCTGTTGTTGTTCTCCAACAAATGAAAACTGTAAATCTCTTTCATTAAGGTCCATTTGACTTTGTATGAAGTTTTGAATACGCGGCTTTTGTAAGAATAAACATAAAATCCAGCCAAATGACAAGGCGTCTATGTTACATTCACAGCTTGAGATTCTCTAGATTCTTCTAAAGTCTCACTAATATGAAAAGTGACATATCACAGTTCACACAAAAAGATGAAAAATACACATAAAGACCAAAGCAAGAAAGCATGCAGGGTTAACAGTGATTAAACACCAATTTAGATTTTCTTTTAAAAGTTGTAGCTGTTCCAGAGTCTGAATGCATATTTACTAAATGCAGCATCACCGTAGGCTTTAGTCCTGAACTGATGAATGGTTGGTTATGTGAGGAAGTGAGGTAAATGGTAAATATAGTAATCTGTTCAGAAAATAAAAGGTTAGTGGTGAAGTCTGCAGTGAGGCTGTGAAGATTTAAAAACATCAAGGAGCGCTTTAAAATCTATCCAATACCTCACGGACAGCCTGTGGGAAGATTTGAGTAAGAGGGGATGTGTGTGCTCTGTTCGGTTTTGGTGAATACCAGGCTGGAGGGCTAAGAACCAGTCCTAGATGTTTGATCAGGTTTTTAGGAAAGACCCCGAACAATCCATTACAGTAATACAGAGGATTTTGCTGTGAGATAGATTGAATAACTTTGCCAATGTTAGAGTGGTAAAGCAGCTCTCTACTGAGTGTACTGTATGTTTCAAAATTTTAATTAAAGCACTTTGTTAGCCAAAGATGTAGAAGAAGGTGCAGAATTCGATTCTGTATTTGAGTTAACTGAAGTCTCTGTTGTCCTGTTTGAAGCATCCACTCTGTAACAGGGTTCTTATAGTTAACAATGAATGAGACTGAAAAAATTATTTCATTTTTATATTTCCATTCAAAAACACCAAAGTTAGATAAAAACGACAATGAACAATGCAACACAAACTAAAATGAAGTAGAATAGAACTGCAGGTGAAATCAGCTTTGTTTTCATTTCCCCCAGTGGTTAATGGTTCACAGTGAATAAAATGACTTTGCACAATACGGGACCTTTAATAAACAGTGGTTTTGTAAATCAGATTTGATATCTGATATGTGCATTTTTTTCAAATCGTGCCTTTTTCAGCTTCTATAAATCAAGGCTTCCCATATAATACCTGAAACATAAAACTAGGCAATTTCTCAAAACCAAAACTAAAATGAGTTTTGCACTCACAAAAACTGAACTGAAATTGAAAACCAAACAGAAAAAATAAATAAAAAAACATAACTCTCAAATGTAATTAACATGCTAAACAGATACAGAGTTGTGTGTCATCTAAGTAACAAAATAAATAGTTTGGAAATGATAGAAACTAACCTACCAACCTTATTAAACATGACATGTACAATTTACAGCTTTTCAGAAGCAATGATGAAAACAATCTCTCTGAGCCAGTGACACGGCCTCCAAATGGCTGTAGAAATATAATAATATCTCATTTTTGAATTTCTTCTAGTTTAAGGTATATTCAAATCGGGTGTTTTGGGAGTTTTTTAGCCATAAACACTTGATCTTTGTTGAGAGGAGTAAAGCCAGTCTGAGGTAAAGGCTTTGAGTGGCAGCCGGAGGAGCAGCGCAGTGTCATTTTTACCAAACATCAGGACAGGACGACTTGAGAAAGACAAGGAACATTATGTCCTATTTCTCCTGCAGGCTGTTTGTTTTCTCCCTCCCTGAACTGCACATTTTTTTTCTAGCTGTGTGCTTATATCATTTCTAAATACAAATGCAGTTTGTCTTGTGTTGTGTTTTGTTCCTCTCTGTCTATATTTACTAATGTGCCATTGCACACTAGTCCTGCTGTTGACAAATGCATTAGAGACAAAAGTTTCTGTGTCACTTCTGATATTTTTCATACATTTTCTTTTGTTTTGAGTTTTTTTTCCCTCTTCACCCAGCTATAACTTAATGGAGATTAAATGCTCATGGTATAATAATTTCCTCTTATGCACCTGGTTCACTCCTTGTTATGAATACACAGTATAATCTCACTCTGTTGCCTAAGGATATTCTCTGCATATATGTCCTTTGTTTCAAAAAAGGCCAATGTTTCTGCTTTCCAGAGATTGTCTGGGTCCCCATTGAGCCTTTTTCTTATGGCCTACAGTTATCACAGGTTTAAACCAAGCTCAGGTCATGTTTTTAATGTGCACTGAGCCAAACTCAGAGGTCATGCATTAAATACACTGTTTTATTAACATACAGATAGCTTCGAGGTGTTTTAATGTATTCTGTTGGAACACTAGTCCCAGTATGAAACCACTAAAGCTGTTAGCTGTGGCCGGGCCATGCAGTAATGATGCTCAGCTGCAGAAGTGAGAGTTGGGCTTGGCCTGTGGTTGTGGAGTTGAATCTGGCTCGAGGACATAGTGGAGAGCAGCAGGGCAGCTGTAGGCTACAAGAGCCTCGGTCCACTCTACATCTCTCACATCCACGCCACTTCCTGCCTCTTTCCTGTTGCTACCTGTGCTCATTCTCCATTCAGCCTCTACATACTCCTACTGCCATTCAGCTACCTCTTCTCACTTCTCCCACTGTTTTCTTTTGTGCCCCTTCTTTGTGCTGTTTGTTATGTTACTTCTGAAGAGGCCAAGCAGTACCTATAAATGTCTAGAATAAAGAACAAAAGACCTGCTGTTCATTAGTTCAGTACTCATTACTCACGAGTACATTACAGTACTCATACTGCAATGAATTCTATTCTTATTTTTGGATGTATAATGGTGCATAGCGGTCGTAGCATCAGCCCATTCCAAGCTATAACTATATAGTAGTAGTTGGATCCATTAATTTACTTACTTTGTGAAGCAAACCAAAGTTGCAAAGTTTAGGTGTGTTTCACTGATCTCAGATGCAATTCTGCTTAGATGAAAGTCCTGATATTTACACCAAAAAAGAGCCGCAGCATTGATTTTCATTTATTTGTCTCCAGGTTCTTATCATCCTTAATCAGTAAATTGCTTTCTCCACAAAATGTCTGAAAAATACCCAGTGCAATCTCCCAGAGGCCAAGAGAACATCTTCAAAAGTTGAAAGAAAAAATTTGGTGTTTGGATAATTTCAAATTGATTTTATTTGATGAGATTTGCTGCTTCTCTTTGTCTTACATTACAGCAAACTGAATAATTTTGGAATTTAAACTGTTAAACAAGCGATTTCATGATGTTCTGTGGGAAATCCCGCTTGACAAATAAAATCAGATTATAGGTCTCAAATGCCTGAATAATAACTTCATTCAGCTCAGTAACAAAGCACAGTACGAATAGTGTAGCTGGAAAGTGTTACTGGGAACTATTAAGCTGTTATTAGTTATTCCTATATTATTTTAATATTGTGTTCGCTATCAACAACCTCCACCAGGCCAGCAACCAATCCAAAAAAATGACTCTTCTTACTATAACCCAAACATGAATACATTTTCAATAAGGTGTTACTGTGCTTAGACTCTTACTGCTGTACCATAACCTGATAATGCTCAATAAGTCTGCCGAGTATGATCTAGTTCTCCTGCCCACCTCAAACAGAACACGACAGAGAGGACGGATGTTTGTGCAAAAAAGCGACAATATTTATTTATGGTTGCAGCTTCCCACACCTCAGAATTGGTCCAAATGTTTTATTTTGAGATTCAAAGCTCCTGCAGGATGCAACCACAGTGACAACATGATGGACGCAGTATTTAACCTTAATGGGTTTCCCCATTTTCACAAATCAAGGCTTCATAAATAATGATTATATGCCATAGTTTCCTAGAAAAAAAAAATATCACAGGTTCATTTTGTTTGCATTTAAGAGATTTTTTTATTTGGAGAACCACTGACTTGCAGTACAGGATCATGACCCATATACAAAGGACTGGAAATCAAGAAGCATTGTGTTGCCTCCTTTTAGAGATTGTCACCCGAGAGTAGTCCCCACCAGAAGATGCTGCTAAATATAGATTTGCAACATCAAAGGTCCTCTTTGAAATGTGTGTGTGTGCTGCTCAGTCAGTAGCTCTGCCTGTGAGCGAGGGTAATCTGACGGGTACACAAGCCCCCATGTAGACAGACACAATCAAGAAACTCTCCACTGGAGGTGCAGCACAAAAACACATCCACTCACACACAGTTTTTCTAGCAAATAACAGTGTTCCCTGCTGCTCATTTGCTCTTATAAACTCTTACAAATTACTCAGTCAGCAGGTTCCAGTTTGATGTTTTAACTTCGAGGGTTGTCATCAGTACATTTCTGGAGGCCTGAAGAAATGCAAACAGCGTGTTACTCTATTTCATATGATAGTCATGTTTGACAACTGGATTGCTTCAGAAGGAAATTGACTTGTTGCAGAAGAAAAGGGGTGTAAACAAAAACCAGAGTTTTTTTTAAGACAATGATTTTAAGACGTGTCAAGCCGTTCCTGAGATTTCGCGTTTTAAATGTAATGAGGGCTGACTGACAATAGAATAGATTAGAATAGAAATACTTTGTCTACTTTTTTTTGTATAAAAGGCAGAAATGTGTCTTTAGCTTGCATGTGTGAATATAAAACAAAAACAATCCATCACAAAACAATACAAAGAGAGAGACAGTCCATCACATAATAGTTCAACCAAACAAGGTACTAAAATGCATTTTACATAAAAAAATAAATATAAAGTGCAACGTGCTGAGGTAGGAGGCTAATTAGAGGCGGCTATGTTTACTGATTGAGATATTTTATGACCACAGGGATGTCTTTCTTTGCACAGAGGATTCTGTGTCTTTTCCCTGAAGGCAATAGCTGAAAACAGTGATTTAAGAGATGGCTGCAGTCAGTTACTTAATGTAGTTATGTTTGTTTGCAGCCTGACAAACCTTCGTATAGAGCATGGGCACATCTAAAAAACGGTCAAAAGTTTTGTCACCCCCTTTAAATGATCACTCTGTCTGTGAGTTTGGAACTTTTGTCTGAAAATTGAATGTCTGATGGTCAGTATTCTGTCTGTCCACTGACCGCTCCGTACAGTAACAACACAGCATTTTTTTGCAACCTTGTCTACTGATTTAGGAACGATGTCAGATGGTCTTAAAAGGCAAATCGCCCACACTCCACATATCAGAGGTGATCAGTGGCACAGTTGTTCCCCTGCTGACTTTAAAACCCACAGATGGATACTTTATATGCCATGGTGAGGGTGTAACAAGTGTGTTTTACAGGCTCCACTTTTAGTGTGAACAACCCTCACTCAGATGTAAAAACCCATTCAGCACCTTGGGGGTAGAGTGCCTCTGTGTTATCAGCCAGGATCATTTTTAACAAGTCTAATTAGTGCACGGTGATGAGAAAGTATTTAGGAAGTCGTTTGTATATCTGTTAAACATCATAAATACTTTGGCACATGTTGTTTCAGCAACTGGAGATATGATTGCCGTGTCAGCTGAACTGAACTTAAAAAATGGTGCCATTACAGGACATAATATTTTTTTATCGCTCCTGCACTGCAGTGAAGTGACGGAACTGCAGCTCCTGTCAGGGAGTCCTCGACATGCTGTCTGCTCCATGCAAATTGACTTGATTTCCCCTCTTGGTGTCCAAATTGCATCAGTTAGCCACCTAGCCACTCCTGCGCCTGAAACTCACTGTTCAAATATTCAATCCAGGCTGTGCAAGAAGGAAAAGGACAAAAAGGGAATAAAGAGGGCACTTAATGAATAGAGCTGGGCCAGGGTCAGTGTGTTTCGGCTCTGGTATGTTCTGATCTTTTCAAAAACACTGACAAAGACCTCTTACTTAAGCTCTCCTCTCATTCAGCAGTTATGAGGTGTTCACAGCTCCAGCAGCTCTAACGGTGGCTCCCTTCTCTCTTCTCTTATCTGCTGCAGGCACAACCAGGCAGCCCAAGGAAGGAGAGGTCCCAGGGGTGGATTATAATTTCGTGACCGTTGACCGGTTTATGGAATTGGAGAAAAGTGGAGCCTTGCTAGAAAGTGGAACATATGAAGGTAAGGATTTAGTTAAGTCACGCTTAACAATGCGTGTAATTGTGGTCATCCCCTCTTTGTGATATTTCATATTTTTTTCATGGAATTTATGGTTTCGACGTGACGTGCCGGACATTTTTCTGTGTGAGTGACAAGGTTTTGAATGAATGCTGAGATGGGCTCATCACTCCCCATCCATACACACTCACAAGTATGGACTCCATCCATCCATCTTTCAGCTTTGTAGAGACAAGAGTGTCATCAGTCATGAAGGACCGTGAGAGGAATCCTCTGTAAATTCTGAATGAAGAAAATCCACACGTATGCATCCAAGCAGCACCTTTATGTCGACTCTGTCTTGGCTCGGCCCTTGAGCCTGAGCTGCAGTGGCTCTTCAGCTGCCTAATCAAAATAAACAGACCACTCTCTATCCTCTCTCTCTCTCTCTGTCCCTCCTGTGGTCAGACCGGCCTGAGGCATGGATTTTTAAACCACTCAAAAAACGCACACCCTGCTCTGCCTGGCCACCTCCACCTCTCTGGGGACCCCTGCCATTATAAAGATAACACATAGCAGCTAACTTTTCCTCTTTCCCACCTGACTCCAGTCTCTGTCGCCCTGCCTCCGCTGCAGGAAGGGGAAAAAAAAAAAGGCGAAATTGCAGATGGCCAATTTAACGGTCGGGTGCCAGAAGCAATGTTAGATCCTTTCGGCGATGGGAGCCTTGCATCACTTTCACTGGACGCCTTCCGCAGGGAGGGAGATAAAGTTTGTTCTGCATAGTTGCTCAGCCCTCATTCCCTGTTTTATATATTTAAATAATTTAACGGCCAATTAGCTGTCGAAGAAAGGGAGAGGGGGTGGATTTTAGAGAAAAGGCTGTAGCGAGGATCCGCTGGCTGCAGAATTATTCAAGTATTTCTCAGGTTCAGTTTGTGTTACAAGTGTCTTTGATTAAAACAGTAAACTCCCATTTACCATATGTGTGGGCATACACTAAAAGAGATTGTGAACAATAAATCCAATTGCACTGGAAGGAACTGCTAATACACACATGAGACACGTGTAGGCGTTACTACAGGTATATGTTATGGTCATCAGTTTAATTTTTCAACCTTCATGTGAGAAATCCTTTAATTTAGTTCTGTTTAACCCTACAATACCAATGAACTTATATGTTGCTGGAGAAGACACCAAGGCTGATTTTCTGCCTCAACTGTACCTAAAAGGTTGAGTGTGTACAACTGAATACCCCTCGCCTCACTCTCCCCTACAGTGGCCGTTAAAAATGTGAAAATGAAAAGCCCTCAGGAGAGTCTGTTCTGTTTTGTTTTGTTTGTTTTGTCTGTTCCGGGCTTTAAGAGGTAATAACTGTGATCCACACTCAAACATAGCAGTAGACAGTAATGCACCTTAATGCTGGATGCCACCTGCTATAAAACAGAAAGAAGAAGAGGAAGTTTGTCCTGAGCTACTCTAGAAATATGGTGGTGTAATATGGAGGATTACGTGGAGAGGACCTGCTCCCAACACAACACAATGAATCTCATTTTCAGGTGATGATACACTGATGAAACCATAATTGTGATGAATATTATATTCCATTTCTGCAGTTAGATCCCCCTGAATCTCACACACTGAACTTTTAATGATGTGCACAACAGAATAGAACAGAACAGCTTGGTAATTGGGTGTTTTGTAGCAACTTGCAGGTCTCGAAGTTGACTTCTCTTCCAGAAAGTCACCAGATATTTTCTAATACAGTTGCTTCCCTTTTGCACTGATGATTAAGCTAGTAGTGCTTTACTGTATGCCATCCAAGCTTAAGCCACCCACTATTTTCTGTGGACCCTAACTGAACTGATATATCAGCACATATAGCTTATATCAGATATATCAATATCTGTGTATATGTTTAATATACTATTATTAGCACAGAATGTGCAGATATGGAACAGGTGCATTTAAGGTAACTTAGTAACAATGTTCCCATTGCATAGTTTGTCTACCAGAGAATGGTGACAAGTTTATTTTCTCATACATAACATATCTCTGTCAAAACCCTTCATTAAATGTTAGATCATTTGTGACAGTGATGTTTTTTCTTCATGCATTCCTTTCTTAGTATACTGATGGGACTGAAATCACTAAAGCTCAGATGTGACAGTCTTTCCATCATTCATCAAACCTCAGAGTCTTGGTTTATGTGATGCTGCAGGGTTATATGAGTTCACACACATTTGCCTTCTTCTCAGAGGCAAATCTTCAACTCATTAAGGCTCCAGGATTTGTGTCTGTGGTTCGGGGGCTCTAATCCCAGCAGTCACCGTAATCTTTTTACAGCTACTCTCCTCCATTTTTTATTGCTGCCTTCATGTTTTCCAGAACGTGAACATGATGTTTCAATAGGTCTTTCCACCACAGAGGGAGACACCAGATGATGTTTTTTTTAATCTCTCTGGCTATTTTTCATTTCCATAAACTGTCTGCAGTCAGAGTTGGAGTTAGAGTCTAATGCTCATGCCCAATGCATTAGAATAATCTCCGTGGATGGCCATATACGTCCTCTTCTTATGTCTGATTTTTTTTTTATTATACCAGGTGCAGACTCTTCAGTGGATCTGAAAAGAAAGCTACTATAAACTACTCTAAGAGCAAAACTACTGTATTGAACACTGCTGCAGACTGAAACTGTGGCTGACGTCTGTCTCCTCAGACTCATCCTG
Source organism: Coranthus polyacanthus (assembly GCA_037367275.1). NCBI lineage: Eukaryota > Metazoa > Chordata > Actinopteri > Kurtiformes > Apogonidae > Coranthus > Coranthus polyacanthus. The sequence goes on along the minus strand of JAPQRN010000005.1, from coordinate 13,575,775 downwards.
TGTTCTTACTACAAAGATGTATTCATCTTTCTCTCATGCTTTTAGATTTAACAAGTCTTTAGAGGCAAAATATGTCTCATCTTTTAAAAGAAAGGAACATCACTCTTGATGAATACTCAATTTGATATGGCGTTTAACACCAGCATTTGTCTGAAGCCAAAAACCTTGCAATTATAGTCTGAAAACCTTCCAAATGTCAAAGTCAAATATAGCAGTCTAGGTTTTAGCTTGACAAAAATGTCTTCTGCACTTATTTCACAGAGATTCAGAGACCTTCACCAAACAGAGAAACATGCATCATTTCACATCTACAGCTCAGTTAACCCATTAAAAAAACTTCCCCATGCAGAAACAGCATTTTATTTGCTAAAGTGTGGAGATATTCACTGGCACCACTGCAAAATAAAGTAGGTTTTTTGGTCCACGCCCCAAAGAAATATCATTTCAAAGGCTTCACACTTAAATGTTTTTGCAGAAGAAAACTCCTAGTTATCTACATAATCTAGAGACTCTGCTGTCAGACCTTTTCAGTGCTTTCAACCTTTGAGAGGAAATATCTTCTAAAAGAAAATCTTGTCAATGACCCTTAAAGCTTAAAAACACCCAAATCACCTAACAGGAAGTTATGAGGTTTTCACAATGACTGATGGAGACTGTCAGAGTGACTGGGCTGCTGCCAGCAGACAAACTGAAGGATAGTGGAATGTTAAATCAACATATAAGACTGGAAGAGGCTGTTGACTCAAAGCCAAGTGAAAAACTGCAGTTCCCAGAGGTGCATACTTGGCTCTGACAAGACACCGAAACTAAGAGAGAGAAATATGGTTATTATTCAGTCCAAACCATGCAGAACCCTACAGTCACAGGCTAGGAAAATCAATGCTAGTCTGATAAGTGATTGATATGCACAGAAGATGGAGGTAATGATCATTAAACAGTGGTGCAAGCTGTGGGATGTGGTATGTGTATGTAAATGGCTTTGGGCAGATCTCAGAGTAGCTTTAGTATTGTTGGACATGGTGTGATCTTAGGCTTAAGCCCGCAGCTTGTGTGTTCATGGATCAACTGGCTTTGCATGTCAGGTGGCTGGACACTTCATCTTCCCTGTGGATGGTGCTGCAGTGTCACAAAACTCTGACAATTCACTGTTTACAATTACAGACTTTCTTATACTGTAGGAATGCTTGCTGTGATTTTTATTTTTTTTTTTTGCCCTTTTCCGCAGTCCATCGCTTTGTTTTATGCATCCAAAATGTATATTTCATTCATCCTTTTTGCTCAGTTTTCCTTCCTTCATTCCTTCCTTAAAGTTTAACAGTGATATGGATTTTATTAAAAGGTTTCATGTCCTTGTTTATACTTGTGATTTTCAGAAACTGAACCACGGCCTTGCTTCACACACAAACGCACAATATGTATCATACCACGATGTCTAAATACCTCCCACTTCTTCCTCTTTTCTACTCCAGATAACTTTTACGGCACCCCCAAGCCTCCGGCCGAGCCCAGCACTCTGCTGCTAAATGTAACAGACCAGCTGCTGCCGGGCGCCAGACCCAGCTCCGAGGGCAAGAGGAAGCGTAACAAGTCAGTCAGCAACATGGAGAAAGCCAGCATCGAGCCCCCTGAGGAGGAAGAGGAGGAGAGACCCATCGTCAATGGCAATGGTGTTGCTGTCACCCCAGGTCAGCCCCGACAATGACCTCCACAGGCGCAGAAGCAAAGGTCACTTGAGCCAGAAGCCTCGTCGTGACAGCTAGGTTTGAGGTCATGAAGCAGAGCATGCTCGTCTGCTGAGGCTGATGGTCTGGTTTAAGTCAGAGAAATTGTCTCATTTAGAGTGGTTTCCTAGCAACAGAGAGTGTAACAGATGCTTTTACATGTGTGTTTTCAGAAAATAATTTTATTGCAGATCACTTTTAATTGAACAGAAATCACTTACACACAAAAACATTTTGGTATGCCATATACTGACATGATACTGAACCTCTTAATGATTCAGTCCCACAGGTAACGTTGTAGTCCAAGCACTGCAATAATAAGCATTAGTAGAATTTAATATCCTTCATTCTGTATTATCAAGCAGTGTCTCAATCCAGATAGCCGGAGGGTGTGCTCATATGATGCCTTCCAGTTTAACAGGAGCCTGCAGGCTCTTTAAAAATCATCTAGGATGTTGTTAGTAAGTGTTTTCTTTTACTTGTAAATCAGCCCTTTCTAAACCACTGTAAACTCTGAAAATAGACAGAAGTGGCATTTAACTTAGCCAGCAGCAAGGCCAAACCTCTTGTGGCTTTTCTTATTCATAAATAAAAGATAAAAGGCATTTGCTTTGTGCTGAATTTAAGTTTCCTTTAATAATAACATTCAGAAGAAGGTAGTGAATAAGATACATCTGAAAAGACCATATAAACATGTACTGTTACTGTTACAATACTCGTTCAGAGTGTGTGCACACATGCTTACACACACACACAAACCCTTTCAACGTATCCCATGATCACATGAATAGACAATCATCAAAAGAGGCATTATGAGTTTGATTTTTGTCGTTCCAAATCCAAAACCATGCTTAGGTCCTGTGACTTTCTAAGCTGGTTTTATGACCTGAGGACAGCAAAATCTTTCACAGCATCAAGCAGAACTATACGAACATTTAGAAATGGGATCCCAGACAGTTCCTGCAGTTACCATTATGCTTTAGTGTGATTTTTAATCATATGCCCACTCTGTAAGGCATTTTGCAGTTAAAGGATGAGATTTTGGTTTTCTACTCACAAGGAGCTTAAAGGAGGTAGGATTCTGTCTTTTTATGGGAGAGATTTATTCAGACAGGTATTTATAATATATTATATTGTATGATATAGAATAATATTAATCACTGTTAAATGTCATCTTGGTGGATTAAAAGAAATCATGAAAGAAAGAGAGACTGTTTATGTAAATGCAGTGAATTAGATAAAGGCAAGATATGTCTGAAGTTAAGTCTGAACATAAAAGGCAATTTACTAAAGAAAAAATAACTACATAAAAGCTGTGTTTAAAACTTTGGTCCTCAGAGGTTAATGAGAAATAAGTCAGTGTTTTTGCCCACCTAATTATCTCAGGTAAATAACTGCAGTACTTGACATAACTTTTAGTCCTCAGACTTGATTTAAGAACAATTAGCAAAGCTTTATCTGAAGATAAAAGAAGGTGCACTGGCTTATTTCTTTTACATATCTAGGAAGTGCCTGAGTGTACATTGTTCAGTACATTCACCGTTAAGATGCGGATAATGCTAAATTTAGCCATGAGAGCAGAAAGTAAATGCAGAAACAGGAAACATTTTTAACTTATCTCTATCTACAGGCTCTGCTGTGCAGTGAGGCATGTTGGATGTTAAAGTGGGCTGCTGTGCTCAGCTCAGGAGGAGTTTTCTCAGTAGATGGACAGAGTGTGGGCTGACCGGGAGAGCTGAAGGGGAATCAATAGAACACAGCAGGCTCATGTGATCGAAGCAGATAGCTACCTCACTCTTTCCCTCCCATAGATTATCTCTCAAGCCCCTGCTTTCATTTGTTCCTTCCCAACTTCCCACCACTAATTTTCCTCTGGAAGCTTACACACCTACTCTCCATCCTTTTTTCTATCTCCCTTACATTTCTCTATCGCTATCACATTCACGCAATTTGTGCACCTGCATTGTCTTTAAATCTTAACCTCCCCTTCACCCCACCTCACTCTCTCCATAACTTGCTGCTTCCCCTTATTTTTTCTAATAATGTTTTCCCTTTTTTTCCTCATCCAGCAGCCTCCACCTCCCCTTCCTCACTTCACCACCCTTATCTTTCACTCTCCTCGTCCTCCTCTCTTTCTCAAGCAATAATATTGTGCCTGACTCATCATGCCCTGTTGTCACCTCAGAGTCAAGCGAACATGAGGACAAGAGCACAGACGCTTCAGGAGACATCGCCCCGCAGACTAACCCAGCAGAGGTCACAACTGAGGTGTCAAAAGACGACGGACAGTCCCCGAAGACAGCGGTGCCCAAACCAGAGGAGAACGATGAGCTAGGACCTCTGCCAGACAACTGGGAGATGGCGTACACCGAGAAAGGAGAGGTCTACTTCATAGAGTAAGTGTCATTCTTCATTGTCTGCCTTAAGAGAGTAACAAATGTTTCTCAGTGAATGTGTCTCAGTGATTGGAGGAGAGTAGCAGCTCATTCAGTCGCCCAATCAGAGGCCAGATAGATAAGTGAACAAGCTGTGAATGGATGTACCACGACCAATCACTGATCACCGTTGTCTTCTGTCGAACTCATTCTTCTTTGCTTTTGCTTTAAACTACTAAAGATTACAACATGCAATGAATATTCAAATTAGTGTGTGAACTGTCCTCTTACTTTTCTATTTCCGTTGAAGATTGGAAACATTGGCTACAATTAATCAGTAGTACAGATTAGAACAGTTGTTTGGTTATATAGCCTAGCAGCTCTGAGGGAAAGAGGAAGAAATCACATCCTCCTCTTTTATTTTTACAGGGGTGAAAACAGCTGAAGCCTAGTTTTAGATTGTCTTGGCTTGTCCACATACACTTTAAGATGTTTGTCTGCAAAGACATTTGTAACACAACCTCAAAATTTAGAAACTTTCAATCTAGAAAATTTAGAAAAGTAGGCAGGTTTCCACCCAAATGTATCATAGATTTTAAACACACACATTGAGACACAAGACACAAGATTTTATCCAAGGTTTATGAGGTTTACGGTAACTTATCTCCGAATTTTCACCAACTCTGTTTAAAATGTAAAGCTATAAAAACCCACCAAGTAACAAGAACTAACTAACCAGCTAAATAGCAAACTAACTCATGTAGACGGAGCTAAATCCCCTTCTTGCTTAACAACACCTCTATTTACAAGTTTGGTTTCCTAATGCGTCTTTAATTATACAATAAAACATTATAAATTAGCACTGCCAAATCCACAAATCGTGTACTATTTAACAGTGTAATAATATAGTGCACACAGGCAGCAGTAAGCATGCTAGCAGTGTTAGCTGGTGTTAGCTAACATGTGGGTGTTGTACGTAAGATAACTTTGATGGACATGTTCACGCTGAGCGGGCATCTTTTTTCTTGACCACTCTTCCCGAATGGTAGACAATCTTCCAACACTGTTCCTGTAGCTTATTTTAAAAATGCTCAAGTCAGTGGATCAAGGCCAAGTAGCATCTAAATTTACTTCTGTATATTCACTATATGGACACACAAGCACACAAAGAGGCTATAATTGATGCTTGGTTGTTTAATGAGATTTAGAGGTCCCCAGAAACACCTTGCTACACAGAATTCTATTATACAAGCTTTAAAGTTTAATTTATTGGAGTTGTTAGCTTTTTACAGCAGCAGTAAAAACTTGACGTGAGTATTACATCTAAATAATGGAGTTGCGATGTGTTTTTTTCGTGTGTGTGTTGCTGAAGGGAAGTGTTTGTACATGCATGTTGAACTGGTATCTTGTTTATCATTAACAAATCTAGTGCCAAAAGGAGATTATTTCCTTGTACAAAAGGTTTTATTGTATCATTTAATCATTTGAGTCATTAGCCTAAGTATCTCTGCAGCATCCCAGTGTACTCGAATGCACTTTTTTTAGAAGCTGCTCAACAATACCAGACTGTAAAATGACACAGTGTCGCAGTTGTCATCCAGCCAGGCACATGTTGACACATGTTTCATGTATATTTGCCACAGAAGAAAACTTTTAATTTCCCACACAGCAGAAAACTCACCATATGTCTCCTCTTCTAAACAGAAAACCTTATGTTCCCACATCCATCAAGCACATTACAGAACTAATGCAGTTAGCGCACTGAAATTTGTAGCTTCAAGTTTGTTTGTTTTTTTGTTTTTTTAGGAGGGGGTAGGCCTAAGTGTTGCCGTGCCAAAGTGATAGCAGTTGCCAAGAGAATGCTTTCCTTTGATTGGCCTCCATACGAGATCAATTCGTTTACCTACAGCTCTTAAAATGAGGCATCTGAGAAGAAGAGGAAGAAGAGGGAGAGAGGTGGCAGGAAAAGAAAGTAAGGATGATTAAAAATAGCAAAGAGAGAGGGTGAGAGGGAGGACAAGTAGTTGAGAAGGATAGTAGATGTTTACACGGTAAATAGTTTTAGAAAGCAAAACATTAGGGAAGAGCAAGAAAAAGTAGAAAAGAGGAATTAGCTGATAGGAAATAGTAAAGGAAATTTAAAATTGATTTTACCTTCTCTGTAACTGCTGGTGTATTTGGCTCTTTATTTAGTGTGAGGCTTAATTAGAATAGTATCCAGGATAGTAGGAGTGTGTTTCTCTCTTGCTAATTAATTTCCTTTTCGAACTTTTGCATTTTCACTTTTTTTATTTTCATAAATTCTCAAACTGTGCTTCTAAGTACAGATCGGTGACAAATTGAAAAAAAAAAAAGAAAAAAAAACCTGATGGGAGTGGTTTGATGAGATCGATGTGAATCACATGTTATGGGTTTCAAAAGATTCTAAAGACGGTGCTCTCCACCTCCATCAACAAAACGCCAAAAAAAGGGAAGATGTTTTGGGAGGATGGTGTTCGTCCCTCCAGTCGAGTTCAGAGACTTGTAGAATCAATGCTAGTTTGAAGCTGTTCTGGAGGCATGTGGTGGAACAGCACCTCACTAAGACACTTTATGCTGGTTTTTCTTTCATTTGTCACCCATCTGTATTTTTTTATATTGATGATGCATTAACTGAGTCTGTGTAGGGTGAAAGTGGTCTCTCATGAGCAGTCAACAGATAATTATCAGCCAACACAGTTCCACTGATGTTTTTGCCTCTAGCACTTGTTTTAATTTTATATCCCAAATATGGTCCCCAACATCATTTTTGTTTCCCCCGGCAAGAGGCAGCTATTTTCACCAAAAAAACTCAAAAATCGTTGTATGCTATCTTATTAGCACCAAGCAATAGCAGAGGAGTGTTAGTATGTAGATGGTGAAGAAAGCTAAAGGGATATATATTTTACTCAAACATTGTTGGACTAAAACACAATTGAATATTACCCCTGGATTCCTCCAGGGTTTTGTGGCCATCAGAGGTGACCGAAGCCACTCTGCACAGTTCTTGTGAATCCACCAGGCCTGCCAGAAACAGCTCGGCATTCCACCTCCCTAAAAATACACATCTATTTTGATGAAAACCACACAGAGCAGATGAGACGGGCAGGAAGTCAGACACAGGAACAGCATAGAGCATTCAATCAAAAGAAAACTTTCTGTACATTCAGCATCACAGAGTAAACACCAAATAGGCTGCTTGCCTCACCAACTGTTTAAGGTACAAACTTTATTACATTTGTATGAATTCACATTTTCATTTTTGCTATAAACAGTGGTTGTTTGTTTGTCATTACATTCCTGCTGGATGTGTTCTTTCACCAGAATCTAGAACAAAGACAAAATGTTGAGGCCACATGATTCTCCTTATTTCATCCTTCCCTTCATCTTCTCACCTCGCTTTTTTACTTTAGGCACTTTGTACACCTCCCCTGCCCTCTACCCTCCTTACTGTCGTGCTGTCATCATGAAGGGAGGCCATTGTAGCTCCAGAGCTTCAGATGAGATGCAGAGATGCATCAAGTTTCCCTGGCACACCATCATATCTGATCTAGATCCAGCGCTGCCTGAGGCTCTGGATGAGTGTGCCAAGCCCACAGCTGTTCCCCTCCATCACTCCCTCAGCCACTCCTCTATCTCTTTTTCTGCCCCTTCTCCTCCCCTCCTCTTCCTGCTAATGAGAGACAGTAAGCAAATTAAAAGTATTGATTGCCATTTTGTTCACCTAAAGCTTTTTTTACCCCCCCCCCAAGTCTTCCTCGTCACCTTTTTAGAGACCAGGCACACAAGGGAGGCTCATCTTTCCTCTCTGAAATGGTTCTCTGGCTGAATTAAAAATCCACCAACCTCCTTCTCTCTTTCTGCCAAGTCTCCTCTTTCTCGCCATCTATCACACTCCCTCTCACTCTCTCTCTGTCGTCGCTTCACAGCCACAACACCAAGACAACATCGTGGCTGGACCCGAGGCTAGCCAAGAAGGCAAAGCCGCCTGAGGAATGCAAAGAAGATGGTGAGTACTGCATCTATATCTTCTATTTTTCCCACTCAGCTCTTTCTTAATTCATTTTAAATACACAAGTTGCCCACAGCATACATTTTACAAGATTTAAACTTTGCCTTGTGATCAGACGAGATGCAGTGAGATGATTTCACTCAGCACTTATTTATTTTCCTGATTTTTACACACTGATAAAGGATTTTTTTATATTTACATGTTGTGATACGTTGGTGTGTGTTACTGTGGATAAGAAAGCCCCATGATGTGTGTTCAAAGGAAAAGTCTACAGAGACTGGAGGTTACAAAGACTTCTTTATCCTCAATTGAGAGAGAGATGTAGAGTGTCCCTCGTTCGTCCACCCACACACACGACAAACACACTAAAAGAGGGTGAATGTCAATGCAGCAATACTTGTGGAGGAGCAAACATGTATTCGGCTGCATTATCTGTGTTCTCAACCTCCCTTTCTTTTTGTCCTGTTTGTTTTTTCGTTAGGTGCGCGACTGAGTATATTCTAGTTTATACTGCAGAGTTATTTACAGGGAGGTAGTGACTGAGTAGAAAGGCTGCAGTTGGAGAGTTGAGAAATGATTTTTTGGGTGTATGTGTGTGTTTTGTATACACATATATATATATATGTCTTTGTATGCACAGTGGAGATGTTGCCGTGTATATTCCTGTCATGACCACATGGCTTGAGTTTCTCTAAAAATACATTTGGCCTCACTCACTCATAGCCTACTTGCAGACAGAGGCAGCAAAGCAAGTAAACAAGTGCATTCTGCATTCTGCATTCAAATTACTATTACATTTCGATTAGGTTGGTTGACAAATTACAAACATTCTCACATCTATACAAAAGCGCTTACACGTATATTAATTATTGTAAACAAAAAATCTTGGTGACATCTTATCTAACATTGCAGAAGTTCCAGTGGAACAGAATAAAATACCAAATTTTCGTAGCTACTTAGAAGTTAGAAGCTACTTCTAACGTTCATCGGTTATTCATGATTCAATTTCCTGACTGACAAATAAGGAGTGATTACTGTTACATCCCAATAGTTTTCATGTGGAAGAAATACAGCACTAGCTCAATGAACTGTGTGGATTCCTGAACACGTTGGCTACTCTCTGAGCAGAGTAAAACAAATGTTAAGATGTATTTGCAGATTATATTTGTCTTGGACAGGACAGCATAAGATCTTTGGAAATGGCAGTTGGTCTGACAGTGTTTGCGCTGTGTGTGGTGGCATTAAACACAGGGATGCTTCCTGTTGACACATTGTCAGATTTATCCTTCTCAGAAAATCGCCATCCTGATGTTGCATTTTATTCAGAAGACTCCCCATGAAGTCACAGAAACTCCCCGTTCTCTCTCAATCTTGGGACGTTAAAGGAAGAAAAGCTCCCCAAGATGATGAAATGACACAAAAACAAAGACAGTGACGCTTGTGGGGAATTAGTCAAAATGGAATTGCGCTTTTATCTCCACATCCTCAAATCCCTTTGATCCATTAAGGACGTTCCACAGGAGGAGATGCAATGATGTTTGTGAGGACTGTTATTGATCTTGTTGCGTGACTTATCCAGTTAGTTCCAGATTAAAGGATCATGGTGACTGCATCTTTCTAAAGACACATGATTGTTGGGTCAATTTAGTGGACCAAGTCTGATACAGTCTGGGTCAGTTAGTCAGTAGATAAACATTCTGTGTGTTGTTTAAAGTGTAACTAAACCCGCAAACATTCTGTGTTCTAAGTATACACTTAGACCGCCCCCTACAGGTTGAAACTCGGCCAAAGAGTATAGAAGAAAAGAGGCAAAACTCCGGTTCTTTTATGACAACTGCTCTCTGATACACACTGATGTAGCCACTGATCAAAAATTAAGTTTCACATCTCACAAATATAAGTAGTAAAGAGTATAGACACAGAGATTAGAGTAAAAAGACAAAACTGTGGTGCTTTTTTGAGAACCACTTTCAGTTCATAATAGCGGAAAAATAGCTCTGTTGCTGGGCAATTTTGTTGCAATGGAAGGATATATTGAGTTTCTGCTCTTGGCAATCTAAGTTCTCTGACCCGGCTATTACAACTGAATAGTACAGAATTTTCCTTTTGGCTGATCTGGTGGTTGGTGAATGTATATAGTGGCACCTTTTGTTAGCATCAAAAAAAGTACAAGCAGCATCTGAACGCAGCATTAAACGCTCCATATCAGATACACTGCAGTAGTTAATGAGCTGAGTTTTTTTTCCCCTGCCATCGTGACAGTGAAAACTCATTGAGAGACAGTAATATGGACTGCTTATAACCTCCTGATGTGTGCATGAAGGACAAATATGGAAATATCAGAGGAGTGAGGATATGATTGTATGTTAAATGTTCTTTATATTGCCAATTATAATATTTCATAACTAACCCGTATAATCTAGCTGGTCAGTGTGTGGATGTGTGTGCATGGTGTTTGTGTTTGTGTGTGGCTGGGCGTGTCTACGACCCTTCCACCTCTGACCACATTCGTGACGTTTTCACGTTCTATCTATTTGAGGACTCTAGTCATTGTCTTTTAACCCACTACCCATTATTCATTTGTTTCTTGGTGTTTCTGTTCAAATTAAAACAATGCAAAGGGTTTTGAAGGGATGTTTCAGTCAATCATATGCAAGATTTTGTGGTTTTACTGTAGTTCATTGTCTTATCATCCTTATTTCCTCATTGTTGAATAGGATATGCAATGTCTTCATAGGTGCCACTAATATAAGCTTCATATAGTCTTGTTTATAAGCTATAGGAGAGCTGACATGTGAGAGCTAAGCTCGGTTGGGGAGTAAAGAAGCTGCCTCTGTAAATTTGGTATTGATTGGTGGAAAAGGTGGATGTGTGGGTGGATGCGTGTGTCTATGATTGTACAGTATGTGTGTCCATGTTTGGACCTGAGCCATGCTCTGATAAGCGCTAACAGGATCTCAGGGTGGAGTCTGTGAGCTGTGACGGAACAACAGGCTGAGAGGAGGAGGAAGAGGAGAGATAGAGTATTACCTGGGCTCTGAGGACACACACAGACACACACACACACACACACACACACACACACACACACACACTGTATTTAGATCCTTTACTTAAAGGCACTGAAAACAGTTGTTGTTCACATGGGAGACTTGTGTATCCGTTTAAAGTATGTTCTATATGAAAAAGGTCATGTCACACAATTCTGTGCATCAGTCACAGTCTAATAAGATTTGGGCTCCGTCCTAAATCCCATACTATGCACTACATGCACAGTATCTATACTGACATTCAGCATACCCTCATGTAGATAAACACTAGAATGGATGTTTTCGGATGCTCTGCTCAGTGTGTAACCTTGGTAACCAGCCAGTCTCACCTCTACCGACATACAGTCATGGAAAAAATTATTAGACCACTCCAAATTTCAGACCTGAACCAACTGAAAACCTGTGAAATGAAGCTGAGCTTTGAGCTACATGAAACACCAACAGCAAAGTGAAAACGAGAGCATGAAAGTGTTGATTGAAAATCAAGAGTATTCAACCAAATATTGATTTCTGAACTTTGCTAAATTAAAACATTAGATTAAAACTACCTATAAATTATAAAACCAGTGGTCTAATATTTTTTTCCATGACTGTATTATGGACTGTATTGGCATGTGTGTAATACTACGGACCGGGCTGGCATCTATTATACTAATGTTCTACTGGTAACTTTATAACACTTTGAACTGTATTGGCATCTGCGTAATAGTACTGACTATCGGCTACTAGGCTCTGATCTGCCATTGTCCGTTTGTTGTTGTCATCACGACTGCATTGCATTGTGGGATATTTATGCTGGCAAAGTGTCCAGTGCTTTCATACTGTAATATTTATCTGAAAATAGAATGCAATACTACAGGTTTCATAGTACGGCTTCGGACATACGTATACTGTTTTAGCCTACTAATTAGCATGTTGTGGAATTTCAGACACTGCCTTGATTCAGTTAAATCTGATCAAACCATACAAAAATAGTATTAGAACTCGTGAGGATTCATGAAACATTTTTCAGTTTCAATTCTGTTTTAATTTCGAATCTCCTGTATGCTTATTCTGTCCTTAATTTTTCAGTGTTTTAGCACATTTAAAAAGATCAGCTCAAATCAAGTTTTTAGGGACTTGAGTCAAAATGAAGTATAACAATGTTCCCAAACAACTATATTTTATGAAATTTTACCGACAAAAAGAGAAATTCTCGACCCCATAGTTTTTTTGTTTATTTTTTTGCCATTTCATTCATACCAGAAACGCAGCAGTAGTAAGCAACTCATTATCATGATCCTCATTCATATTTTAAGATGCTACAAATTATATCCAGCTACAAAAAGCCTGATAAGCCGGCTGTTATAATAGAAGTATAGAGAGTTGTTTCTATTTAACGATACACCATCGCGTCTCATTGTATTGGTCTGAACTGGCAGGTTCTTTTTTAAATTGTCTTTAAAAGTGTGTTTTATGTAGAATGTGCCTTTTTTAGTATTGGTGTACTACTACTGAAGCACCTCTTCAATTTTTGTTTGTTGAGATTAGAGTCATATTTCTTACGCAATTTTGTTAACCAGCTCAGTCTATAACAAAGCATTCATTTTACAGAAAGCTGTCATCATTTATTAGCTGTTAAAATGTTTTGCAGCAATAATAATATTTCTCAAAAATGTAGGTTAATAGAAGTTTAAATTAGCATTGAATGGCAATACTTCCGCAAGACAGTGCTAAGGTGCCATACAGTCCTTGAGTAAATGCATTCCCCACTGGTAAAGACAACCTGTTCCCTCTTATGTTTAAATCCAGTTGCAACACATACAACCAAGTTCTGTCAAAATATGCAGGGAAATGTGTGTTCGATTTAGCGCGTTCATTCCTGCGTGTTCAAAGGAGCGTCGGCACCAGTGAAGACTGAGCAGTTGACATCACAGGCGCCTTGTAGTTACATAACTCACTCTATATTTCTCTCTGCCTCCATCTTTCTCACCTCCTCTTTCTACCTCCCTATCCATCCCCCTCCTCCCTCCTGTCCTCCTGTCTCTTCATTTTGTTTTGGTAGACGAAAAGAACTAGGACAGGCTCTTTGCAGAACCTCGCTGTTTGCTTTAATTCCCCCCACTCTCACCTTCTCAAAGTTGGTTGTTTTTTTTTTTCCTGTCCTGCCAAACATTTGTTGGCTGGGAAAAAGGAAACTGAGCCGGCCCGCTGTTGTCTCATTTGATCCTTTACTTATTCAGTGTGTAGCCGCCTGTTTTTCACCTCAGGTATGCCAACGCAGGTAGGGAGAATCCCCCTGATAAGTGAATTAAAAGCAGACAAAACTCTAAGATGTGTCACTATTTCAGCATGTTTCATCAGGCGACGGCGAGGAGTATCTGGAGAAGTAAATTCATCACTGGATGTACAGTACATGAATAAACATAGGCACAGAGAGGGATTACAACTGTTAGTGATGCTCAGATTTGAAGGATTTTAATCTTTTTAGAGTAATTATTTCTCTTTCTTTCTATCACACCAGACAGCCCTCATGTACACACATTGCCAAAGCACTGTAAGACATGTAATTACATTCTGGTCATGTGAGAAGCTTCACAGGCAAAGAGACAAAGTTATTATCATCTCTCACAGGCCAGCGTTGGCCTAACATCGCCTTCTAGTCTCCTCTCCAGGGGAAATCGCACGGCACACGATTTTTCTTTTTTTTCCCTCATGTCTGCAGTTAAAAAAGCCATCTTGTGTGTGTGTGTGTGTGTGTGTGTGTGTGTGTGTGTTTGTTTTTCTCCAGTACTTCATCACTTATGTCCAGATGGATGCTACCGTACAGGGCAAAGCTTCTCTAGCCTAGGAAATGTCGTCTTTCCTGGTGTCCTTTAAGCTGGCTCAGTGGGACTTAGAGATGTATGTTGTGGATTTTGAAAGATGCAGGAAGTTGAATACACACACTGTGTGCCATGCAGAGGGTGTGCAGGTATAGACAGGTGAGTTATCATAGAGGTAGAGACCCGGCGCCCTCCATCACCTTGAGACTCCTGCAACAGCCGCAGGCAGAGTCGCAGGGAGGGGCCGGCGTAGCTGTCTGCAGAATGATTGATGGGTGTATTTTGAGAACATCCCCAGCAGAGCATGCCTGAGGCCTGGAGATTGGAAGGAGGAGTCCAAAGACTCTGTGTGGCAGGTGTGTGTGTGATGTGTGCATGCTAAATTAGCTGTCAGCATGTGTACATCAGCTGCAGTGTATTTTTTAAAGTATCCCTGTCAACTTATACCATGTAGAATAGTGCAGTAAATCAATATACTGTTCTATCATGTGAAGTTCATGTTGTTCAGGATTTGGTCATTAGAGCATCAACATATGCACAGGTTTTTAAATGAGTTGATTAATAATAGCATCATTAACATGTTTATTGTTAGATTAGAAGACATTAATAAGCACTTTTAAGAAATCTGTTCACAGTTTATAGACTGCTTAAATTCTGTGTCAAGTACTTAGACTGTAGTGGAGGGAGCCAGTGTGACGTCACACATTGTTTTTTGGACTGCCATTTTGAAGCCAGGAGTCAGCATTTTGGCCGTCGCCATCTTGGCTTTTTGGAACCAGAAGTGACCATATTTGGACAAAAGGGTGGAGCTGAGGAAGCGTGAGGGGTGATGGGTGAGCTAATGCTAAACGCTTACAGAACTTAACTAACTTATAAACATTTTTCATAACAAAGTCATTTGATGCCTCGTTAGTTTGACTTATTAACCACAACTACAATCAATCTGTCTGTCAGGAAATAAAATATGTTTATTCAATAAACTAAAGTTCCGAATGGCGAGTGAGCTGTCAGTCACACTTGTCAATCAAAGCCAACACAGCAGACATCAAAGCCTCTGTCAGCTGTAACATCAGAAACTGGACTAATTATAAGACTGCAAAAGAATCAGCCAATATTGGGTGATTAAATCCAGAAGGAAGCAATAATGCGATTTAAAAGATGCCAACTGCCGTGAAACCAAAGGAGAAGAGGAGGAAGACGCTCCTTGTAGTAGCCTTGTTGGACTTGTACAACCATAGATGTCGGAGCCAGAAGAAAAAACTATAATGTAGTCACAACTGAGCAGGAGAACCACT
Organism: Coranthus polyacanthus; assembly: GCA_037367275.1. Taxonomy (NCBI): domain Eukaryota; kingdom Metazoa; phylum Chordata; class Actinopteri; order Kurtiformes; family Apogonidae; genus Coranthus; species Coranthus polyacanthus. The sequence continues at coordinate 13,560,500 of JAPQRN010000005.1, read as the reverse complement.
GTTGCTGATGTGCTCTTGCTTTTGTAATGTTGGTCATGTTAAGTAGCCTGTGGCTCCAGTGTGACATGATTTCAAACCCGGCCAAAAAATGCTAAACACATAAATGATGAAAACAATTACGGTCTACATAGTTCAGGCTTTTTACATGTATGCCTTGAATTTCCTTTCAGATGGTCTTTGCAATAAGTATTGTCTGTGCCACAAAAAGCCACATGTAGCTTATTCTTTTGTACCACAATTGTTTTTTTATTGTTAAAAACCCCTTTAAAATAATATATTTAGATTGGTCCCATATTAGCTCATTTTTAGTATAATGCATAGCAATTTGACATTAAGCACATGTCAAAGAAAAACACAATCATGTAAATGGTTTCGGTCAAACGTCTGACTCATATTTGAATTTTTTTACATTTTAAATTGTCTGTTTAGACTCTAATTGAGTTAGAAATTAGTTGAATCTTATTAACCTGAATCCATAATGTTATCTAATCAACAGTATTCAGGAGGCCATTATAAAACAAGCTATTTTACATAATTATCATATTTAAGCTTAACAAAAGGGTCTCACAAAATAGCACTTTGTCAGCTGCACTCCTGACCCCAGAGTGATAAAGGGGAGGTTTAAGTGGGCTAAATGTGCCGATGGGAAGTAAAAGAGGAAAAAATATGTATGCAGCTCACTTTCAGAACTAGGCAAACAAGCCAGAACTTTAGAGGCAAAAGAGGGGAAAGTAAAAGAGCCAGGTTACAGTTCAGTAAAGTCCTTTCCTGTCCCTGCAGAGTCTCGATAAGCCTGCAGTCTTGCATGTTCAATTTTTCTTATTTTTATTCTGCTGCTTTACTATTGTCTATTTGCACAGAGAAAGGGAGACCAGTGGGACTCTGCAGATGAGGGAATGTAAGGACACGGATTTCTCCTCATAACGCAGGTGCATTAAACAGGAGGGAAACAATTTGTGCAAAAACAGTGGCTCATTGAAAGGGAGCGTTATGCACAAGAGGAGAACAGTGTTGCCAGCAAGTGACGCAATTAAACGATTTGTTGTCAAATCCACAGAGCTCGCATGGACTTTTCCTGTCACAGTGGGGATATATTGGCTTGTTAATCATTTTGTTAAAGACTTGACTCGGTAAATATAACCTGTGGCTAATGTTTATCGGTGCATAATGACAAAATATGAGTAAATCTCAGTGCATCAATCCAAACCATTTCCAGCTTGTTTCATCTCGTGATGATTTGATAGCTGTTTGTACGACTGAACTTGAGAACATGTTGAGTGTATCCTTAGCAAGTGCACATGCAGAACTTGTGTTAAATCAGTTGTCTTACCAATTATACCTGCTTCGAAGTGTTTCAGGGCAAGTGTAAGTCAGTTCTCAATACCCATCACAATACGTTTCAAGCCCCCGTGGCCATGTAAGCCTTAACAAGTCAATTGCAAGTCAGTGCTAATGCTTACTATACACTAATAGACTAAAGCCCTATCACATCTAAGGACAGTGGGCCTCATGCAAGAACACTTTCATTATTAGTTATTAGTTATTAGTTTCTCTCTTTTTTTTTTACGATGAGCTTGTATGAGCATGCCATGTCAGATTGAGCCACTTCAGAGAAAACTGAAATAAATGACCCACATAAACACGTGGACACATGTTTCAAACAGAATGTCAAACAGCATAATTCAAAATACTAAAAAAAAAACTGAAGTTCTCCTAAATCACTCTTGTGTGGCATTTAAGAACAAATGTGTTATGAGTATGAGTCACGGTGTGTCATAAGTCACAGAGTTTTTAGTCACAAACTAGATTTGCAGGCTTGCAGTGTCACTGTTTTCAAGACTACAGCTATAGATTCCGTTTGAGGTTTTGTTTGTGTTTTGAGTCTTTTTGTTTGAGTTTAAGCTTGACCTCCACATAACAGCAAGAGTAGATCATCAGATTTTAGATTTTAAATTCAGAGTTTGTTGCAGATTCATTTGAGGCCTGGGCTCTTAAATTTAGAGAAAAGGTAGAATAAGGTATTTAAATGAGCAAACAGGGGCACTAAAACGACCATAGTGACAGAGGAAGCAGAGTAAAACGAAGCGCAGTCTCCACCATCTCCCATCACTTCTCTGCAGACAGAACACATAGAAAAACTGGATCCTGTCACTATATTTCTGCTTAAATTGAACATTTGCCATCAGGTATTTAATTTATAACAGTTTACAGCTTCCTGTTTGGTGCTGGAGAGAGTATGCCTTTGGTTGTTGATTTCATTGTAACGTCAAGACAAGAAAAACACTGACTTAAGACAGCTCTGAGTTTTATGACCAGCTTTGATGGGAGCGCACTTCAACTCATGATTTTATAACAACAGTAGATATTTGTCTGTGACAGTGAAATCAGTTGACATGTGCTTTGGTGTACAGCCGACACAAGACTAAATATTTTAATCCATTAAATCCTTTTACCCCTTTAACAGCCCCATTATACTTGACTCCCCTCTCGAGTGAAACAGAGGCTCTGAAAATATTGTATGTGCACAAGACCAGTGCAGAGCATCCCTATTATTTACAACTTTGTTGATTGTGCTTTTGTCTGTGACTGGCAGCGTAGTTATTATCAATACAAAAACTGGAAAATGTTTCTCTTGTTGATTGGAGAGGAACAGAGTTTTGTAAATTATAGGCTGCGCTGGTTGAAGACACACTGAAGCTTTTCTTCATCACTGTCAGGTACTCTGAAAATAGTGAGTTGAGTCGCAATCAAAAAACTTTAAGTCTGTTTGTATTTTCATTTCAGTTCCTGGGAAAAGAAATAACAGTGATAAAAGAAACAAGATAGATGATTCAAAAAGATCATAACCAAGCAATAAGTCATGTTTACTTTGCACAGTACGGGTTGCTCAGTAGATCTATCAGGAGGTTAGATCACTAAGATTTCTGCTTTTCTCCACAGTGAACCTGAAACCTCGGATACTATTAAAATAAATGGCTTTATTTTTTTCTGCCAACACCGCTATTTATCACTTTGAACATGGTGGGAATTGAATTTACAGGTGGTCTGGGTTTTTTATTGTTTAGTTGGGTGAGTGGACAGCAAGTTTGTTGCTGCTACTGTATAGAAATGCATACGGTCATAGCAGAAAGACTTGTTCATTATTAATTACATTTACTAAACTAATAATATAGCTCTTTGGATTTTCACTAATGAAGAGAGCTGCAGAATGGTTAATGAATACACTTAAGATCATTCCCAGCAAATACCGTAGGTTTGGAAATCTGCAAAATTACTTCAAGACACTTGCTTATAATTATATTTACAACCCCACTGCTTAGGCCCACAGGACAAAGTTTAAAAACCGAAATAGAATATGCACTGAAGTAATTTTGAAAGCATTTCTTTCGAATGTGTTTGAGTTAGCATTTCAGGAAGGAAAGTCAGATAATTAAAGGTGCAGTGTGTAGGATATATGGGGATCCATTTGGAGAAGGTGAATATAATTGGTATAGAATCACCTGAAAACAAGAATTCATGTGTTTTCTTTACCTTAGAATGAATCATTTATACTTACAGAAGGAGCGGGTTGTCTTGTCATGTTTCCACAATAGAGTCTCGTGTAGCCAGACCCTGTCTCCTCATTTTGTTAGCGCTGTGCCACTCCTAGATAGATAGAAGCAGTAGCTCAGAATGGACAAACCAAACAGTGGTTTTAGAGAGGGCGTTTCAGGTTTTTTAGCGGCCGCTCTTGGTCGTCGTACCTGCTTGGAAGAGTCGAGGGCCTCACCCCATCAACAGTACCACACAACCTCACCACTAGAGGCCACTAAATCTTAACACTGAACCTGTAAGGACAGCACTGTTACTTTCATTATTTCTGTTACTTTCACACTTTTATTTCAGAGACTTTCCAAAGTTTCAGGTTTAGATATCTGAAATTGGACTGCAGTTGTTTTTCAAGACAATGGGAGGCACAGTAGGTGAGTCTGAGCCACTGTCCACTTGAACAGCACGGTAAACTTCACTTATTTGTTTGGAAAACTAAAGCATATATTATATATTTCTTCAGACAGTGTTATCAATAGTGTTTCTTAAAAAAAGAGCTTGGCCACTGGATTGTGTGCCTGTATTGACCAGCAGAAAGTTTCATTAATCAGTCCAGGGAAGTTTTACACAGTCACCTCAATGCTTGAATGTGCACTGCATTCAAATGTGACATGATGAATGAAGCCTACTGTATCCAACAGGAAAGGACTTCAATTTTCAGTGACCACAAAGGCTTGAGGGACTGAAAATGATTCAGCTCGGTTGATTTGCTCCTCAAAGATTTAAGAAAATAAAGAATGGAAAAGGTGGAAAGGTACAAGGATAAAGCCCTGTGGTGTCTGCTGCCCTATTCCTCAGACCAAATTAGAAAAAAAAAAATGCACAAGCTTGTGAGCATGAAACTTCACTTCAAAAACTGCCCTTTTCTGTGAAACTGTCTAAGACAACAGGGATGAGAAGATATGTGTCGTGTAGAAGAAGAGGCAGAGATGGAAACAGAGGAGTTTAAGGGGAAAAGAGAGACATTATTGTGTGGTACTGTTGATGGGGAAAGCAGTGGGGAAGATGCCAGGATGCCTCCTGCTGGTAGCAAGCGGCCCTCCACCTGTGACTGCAGGATGGATATTGTGACAAGACTAGAAGTCACAAACATTTTTCCACTCACTTCAGGGCTCCATCATAAGGGCTCCCACCTGAAAATTTCACACCAGCTTGACATTTCCTTCCTGGACACATGAAGCATTACTGTGATAAGCAGAGCATGCTTTATATGGTAGATGCACATACACAGTCTATCTCTTTGTCCAGAGGAGTTAGCACTCCATCGCAGGCTGCTGACAGAGAGGTTATAGATGCCACTCAGTGGAGCCAGACAAAGGGAACAAGCAAAGAAACAATCCGCTAGGTTCAACATTTATCAGCACACCGCTCAATGGAAGTAGCTGCAATTTAGTGTGTGTGTGTGTGTGTGTGTGTGTGTGTGTGTGTGTGCGTGTGTGTGTTGGGGGGGGGCACTGCAGCCATGACACCACATGAACCTTAAAGGGGCTGACAAAAAACATATTGTTATTGTACTATATTAACGTTTGATTCACCCATTGTATTTTAATGCATTCATTCTGTCGGTAACTACATACAGAAAGTAATTCAGCAACATTAATGTCTGTTCCAAGCAGATCCAAGTAATTAACGGCTTAGTTCTGGCAAACATTTGTTGGCTTTCTTGAAAAAATTTATGCTGTGTTCCAAGAGAATGAGAAACATGATGATGAACAAAACAATATACATAACTCTTTTAGTGTGAAATTGTGTAGCAACCGTCACCTGAAATCGGAGTAAATACGTGCATTATAAGCTGAACATTATTGTAGGTTACTAGAAAAAGTAATCTAACTTTAGTAGACTAGTAGCTGTACTTTATTTTGTTGATTCCATATTTCTGGTTGCTCATTAACAAGTGTAAAGCACAGAGCCTCTATAATTTGAGTCAATTACTTTTATTAGTGACAACATACAGCAGTCTCATTAGCTTTTGATGTGTATTTTGGTGTGTATTGGTGTGAAATTGTTACAAATACGATATTTATAGCCAACACACACTTATCATGCAACTCTGGATAAAATGTGTGGATAAAACCTTGCTCCTTAGCAAATTGTGAGATGTGTATATATCTGATATCATGACTTGGAATTGCTAGTGGCTTCTTCACATGAACTTTTTTCCCATTTGGCTGCCCATAGATACTGGTTTATGATATGACATCAGTGGGCTTAGCTTAGCTTAACTTGGCCTGAAAATGTTACAACTAGGCTTGCTCTGTCTGAAGATAAAAAAAATCAAATACAAGTGCATTCATTATTCCAGTAATATGATGTATAAATGGTTATATTTGAAGAGAGCAAATGGTCTGTTTCCATCTGCTTTCAGTCGTGGTGGGCTGAACTCCGCGGCTGTTGGCTCCTGCTTTGGTTCATCCATTTTCTGAGACTTTAAATATAAACTTAGTGAGTATAATATTTTTGCAATTGATTGAAATCTATGAAATAAGCTATTAAAATAATACTCAACATGTGCTGAACAGTAATCCTTAATAAGTTTAGGCGTCATGTGTCGCACGGTTTGAACAGTCCCATCTTTCCTGCAACAGAAAATACAGACATTTCTGGCTTCCTGCAGCTCCTCCTGTGGACGTTTTATTAGAAAAGCTTTTCATTAGAAGACTGCTGAAATACATGACGGCCCTTTGATCTCCTGCATTCGTGTGTCTGCTGGTGTGCATATGCAAAATGATAGGAGTGTGTGTGTGTGTGTGTGTGTGTGTGTGTGTGTGTGTGTGTGTGTGTGTGTGTGTGTGTGTGTAAACTAGTAAAACAATGTGTGTGTGCGTGTGTGTGTTCGTGTGTGTGTGTGTATGCACATCTGTGTGTGGAGCCCAGTAAAGGTGAGAACTTGAAACACTCTCTTTCATATTTAATGAGTGGAGATGGGTCTAAGGAATGCTGCAGTGTTCACAGGAGGTATTCCCGTGGGCTGTCAACCTGCTCAAAGCACTCTCTTGTATCACTCACAACCATGTGCGTGTGTGTGTGTTAAGCATGCATTTAGTGAGTGCGCAGGCAAAAAATAGTGCATCCTACTGAAAGTTTAATAATTTGTTTCGAGGGCATGGGGGCAGGGGTTCAGAGAAGCATATGGCACATGCACGAGCACTGCACCAGCATTGTTTTGATATTTCTCCTCAGTGTATGAGGATTGGGAGGGATGAAAGTATGCACAGCGATCTTTTGAGTCTGCAAACTAGGCCAAGCAGTAATACAGTGTGATATATATATATGCAATGACCATACAGTTATTGTGTATTTGATGTATGGCTTTAGTGTTTGTTTCTTACAGATGTCATGCCCTCTCAACTGCTGCAGGATCCTCAGGAGCCTGAGGTGTTTTAGCGCTCCCTCTGGTTGCTTCTGTTTCTGATTAGGAAGCCTTTTCTCTGCTGTTATCTCTGCTCTCATCCTGATTAACTTTGCATTGTCACTAATCAAAGCCGGTCTGATTCTGCACTGGAGCACACTGTCCCAGAGCTCTGCAATGGATTTAGCTTAGAAACTATTTCAGCAGGAGCCTCTCACACTTTGTTCCCAATTTAGTTTTGAATGATCGCACTATTATGCTAAAACACTGGAGTCTCCATGTGGGAATATGCCTTAAATGCTAATTTCTCATAATCTGAAAAGCAAATGGGGAACTCCTTCTAAGACATGCTCGAGGTGCTGTGCTGTGTTAGGGAGCTGTGGGCAGAGGAAACAGGAAGAGAGGAAAGGGTGAGTTTGAAAGTCCTGTCAGGTTTGACTGATGACTGTCAGTTTTTAAAGACAGATCAGCTTTGATCAGTGAGAACAAATGCAGCATCTTCCACCTCGGAATCTCCATAGAGGCTGAGAGAGCAGAGATATCTGTGACTCAGCATTCATACAGTACTATTGATAGTTATGGGGACATTGAAGCTGTTTAGTTTATCTGAGCAGACGTTTGGTTTGATATCCATTTGTATCATTTTATTATGTTGTTCTATTGTTAATTCATACAAGCTTCTTGGGTTAATAGTTTACAGAATATGGCTGAAATATGGATTTATTTATTTTTTCAAATAAATAAAAGTGTCGGTTATCATGGCAACAGCTATTGTTTCACTCAATGTGCTTTACAGTTTATTCACAGATTGTGTTCATTTGTGTTTCCTTTTTAAAACTCCAGAGTCTGAGCATTGATATTCACCCTTTTATTATGAAACACTCAAATTCTTTGCACAATGGTCGTGGCGCTTGATCTGTCTGTGTCTGTCAGTAATCATGTGCTTTGTATTCAGTTTTTATTGTATTGTATTCAATATTACTATTACTGTTATTAAACTGTAAATCCCCAATGTAAAAACATACACTAGTTGATACAGTGAAGGTTAAACACCCTGAGGGTTTGTGCTTGTTCTAGTTAAAGCTGATAATCTATGCAAAGTACTCACATCAAAACACAATATTTACAGCATGGATAAGATGCAGGGCATAAATATTTCACTGATTTAATATCAGCCACAAGATCTATCAAATTGCGATGTTATTTTGCAACTTTCTCTTTGAGAGGGACCCATTTGATTTGTGGCTTTAAAGAAGAAGAAGTAGCCTCTTTAAATCAATCAACATGATGAGCTGCTGAGAAAACACATGGTTATGTTTTTTATCTTGTGTCTTGTCACAATCAAATTTTTATAAAAGATGAAATGTCAGAATATTCACAAGCCTGAGCACAGGGCCTGCTTAGGAAACAACCATGCTTCAGCTCCAGTTAACATGTTATTGTACCATCAAAATTTCTGGTAATTACAGACGTTAAGATGATGCTGTAAACTAATTCTTTTCATGCAAGATCAATATGCTGTTTCAAGTTCAGTGAATAAACAAGCCTTTCATTATTGTTGTCCCACTGCTGTTGTTTTTTACAGAGCTTCCGTACGGCTGGGAGAAAATCGATGACCCCATTTACGGCAGCTACTATGTCGAGTAAGTCGGGTACATCTTTAATATGTAATGGCTTGCTTTTGATTTTCACTGAAGCCCAGTGGTGCTGTATTAATCATATTTATTAGGAGCAGACTGGCGCTGCAGCCAGGAAGTACCTGTTCCTCTTTGTCAGCCTGCTGATGGCTCACTGTTTGCTTCTGTTTTTATCTGTCTGTGCTTACATGTATCTCTGTCTCAAACACTTACGTTGAATCAAGCTCATGAGCAGAAATCATTATGTTTCTTGAAGCATTCTGCACAACATCCCTCTGCTCACATATAGTATGTGCGTCTATCTGTCAGCTGCTGCAGTGGCTTGTCAGTGCAGTCCGCTGTCCTCTGTATTGAACTGCACGTCCCCTCCCTGTTCAGAGGTGTCACTTCTTTGGCTGGATGCTCTTCACTCTGGGGCGAAGGGACGGAGTTCTATTTTTAGACAGGCAGGGGGGGAGTCAGTTGGCTCGACTTTCCTCAAGAAAAACTCCAGAATGACATCCAGTTGCAGACTGCCTTATAAAATGCACTCTTCCCTTCAAATGTTCTTACTGTGCTGCTAATATCATGACAGAGGTCGCCAGAGCTTGATATTATGTAAGCTTGTAAAAATATAGTCAAGCTGTTTTGATAATTAGCACCGTGATACTGGGGCATTCATTAAAGATAAGGTGGTGTGTGTCTGTGTGCACAAAGACATCTCAAAGAGTAAAGGAAGTGTCTAATGATGACTAATTATTTCACACTGGCAAATTACAGTTTTTGTATTCGGCGACTGTGCTCCCCGCTTGCAAACCACATAAAGAACTAGGTGGGACGTTAAAGGAAATCACTGCTTCATGCACAGGTTTCCTCCCAGTCACTGATTCACATTCTGCCGCTTACAAGACAGGTTGAATTTAGGAAGGAAAGCTCCACGTCAGGCGTTTGTTCTCTTTACTCAGCAAAGCCATTCTGCAGCTCTCTTACATAATCTGGGGACCGGCCATTTCATTAATCATCAGAGCAATAGCTGCTTTGGTGCCACAATTTCTAGATCTGATCTTCGCAGCGAAGGGGGCTGCGTTAAGTGTAACAGGGTTGTCATCTGACATCTGAAGTCTGTACTGTTTTTTTTTTCTTGTTCTTTTTTTAAATCATAGCCATATAAATAGAAGGACCCAGTTTGAGAACCCAGTCCTGGAGGCTAAGAGGAGACTCCAGCAGCAGCAGCAGATGCAAAGCCAGGGTCTGTCCTCACTGCCCCTTCCCACCATCTACAGAGGTAAGACCACCCTGTTCATTTTATGGAAGACAAAACCCTTTACTTATCATTATTTAATCTGTAGGAACAGTGTAGTTATTATATGTATATATTTTAAGTAGATATTTTAAGTCAGATTTAATTAAACTACGAATATCATGCTAACCTCATTAGTATTCTGCTAAGAATTGTGTTTTGCACTTAATTTTCTCTTGAACATCGCTTCCTTTCAGTATAGATTATATTTCCCCTCTGAAAGTGTAGAAACAGCAGATCTGAAATGAATTAATTATCCAATATATAAGCCACAAAATACATGTAAATCTGAAGGTCCTACAAATGTAAAGTGAAATGCGTGTTGTTTTTCAAGTATTTTTCAGTACATTGTTATTTTCTGTTTCATAGTGGACAGTAAAGTGATGACTGGAAAGGGTAGAGACATGGATGCGACACATGTTGCACACAGAGCTGAGAGCCAAAACAAGGATGCTGCATTTCACACTTAGTGTCCTTAACCACTCTGCTTCCAGGTTGTGTGAAATTTGTGTGGGATTTGTGTCACTGACAGCAACAATTGGCCTACAACCAATAAATTACATTAAAGCAAAGTAAGGGTGATGACCATGAACTGCTTTATCCTTGATTCCAGGACATTTCCTGTCTCTCCACCTATTTTCTGTCTCCTCTCTATTGTCACAAAAATGCCTGAAAGACAATATAATGTGTATTGTTTCATGGGTTACAGTAGTAACATAACAGGGGGTTACTCTCAAGTGTGATAGCTCCTTCTGCTCATAAGGTGTAAGATTTTATTAATATGTAGATTGAAAGCAACATACACCATTTGGTTAACTTGTAAGGGATCTGACGTTCTTGTTGGCAGTGATGGTCAACTTAAAGGTCGAGGGTCAGGGTAAATAACATTTTTTGATGCTCTGCCTTTTAATCATTGATTTTGCTTTCGCTCCACTCACCATTGTTTTCATAGCAGCAGGATGTACTGCTAGGAAAACTGTCTGGACTGGCTGGTGAAGTGGAGGTTTGTTTCCGTAGTAACGTAGTAGTGCAGAGCTGTGAGTAGAGAGCCTGTCTCTGTGGTTACACTCTGTGTACATTCCAGTGAGGCTCTCTCTCCTCCCTCTCCTCATTTCCTCCTACTTTTCCCTTCAAATCTTTGGTGCCAGTGGAGGATGCCAGCCCCTTTGCGACCCTCCCCAGATCCTTCCTTGCTCAGGTTAGCCCTGTGCCAGAGCGCTGCCACAGCCTTGGCGACCTCTCCCGCTCGCCAACTACAGGTCGCAGAGCCGCTGCGTACAACACATCCTCCTCCGCCAATGTCTCCCCACTCCGGCGTGTTCTGACTCGGCGGATGAATATGTGCCCCCACCAGCAGCAGCAGCAGCCACTTCCCACCTCCGCCTGCACTGTGGTGCTAGAGCAGCCTGTCTGTAGCCCCTTCTCCCTGTGGCACTTTGTCAGTAAGTAGGCCAAGACAGAAGCAAAGGAGGCTGACTGTCGTTCTCATGGCTGCCTGCGCTCGTGTGACTTACTGTAAGCATGCTAGCTTGCAAGCGAGCTTTTCCCTAGAGGCAGCTGAAGGATTGGTGTGGTGATCATGTACCATGACACGTCTTATCGTCTGGCATAAGCAGACACAGAGTGTAATCACTCAGTCTATGTCTGGGCCAGTGATGGCAAACAAAGGTTGTAAACGAGCACGCCATCCACGTTTCCTTCCGAGGTGAAAAGATTGGAGATTTAGTTAAGTGTGACTAAGCTTGCTGGCTGAGATCCTTTCATTCCTACAACCGACACCCCTCCTCCAGATATCTCCCAGCTCTCCTCCTTCAGAAATCTCCCAGTTCTTTCCTAACCCTCCTGAGCATCTTCTCTTGAATCTGATCCCTGATTGGCAGCATGTCATTTGCTGAGTTTTGCTGCTTCCCTGGTAGCCTTGGAACTGAAGAATTGCGTCATTGATCTGCACCCCTTCTGCCCACCATATCCCAGCATGGGACACAGGAACGGACAATGGTTTGATATATTTGGGATTCCTAGGGAAGGATTTTGCATTTCTACTCTGCACGGGAGCAAAACTATTGAACCACACCTGCACCTTTCAGCATCACAGCCCCACCTCTTTCCAAGTTTTGCAGTTAAGACCATACCCTGCAAGTTTTCCTGCGGCTACGCCCATGTCTTAATGGATAAGCTTCACCTGTGCCCCCACCCATTGAGCACTGCCCTGCACCAGCTTTAACAGTCCCTCCTGTCTTTGCTTTAAAGCCCTCACAGTAGAGATGTTTGTAATTGGTTAATTTGTTTTCATGTGTGTTGTTTATAGAGAAGCCGCTGTTCACGCGGGACCCCACTCAGCTGAAAGGCAGTTTCTTATCCACATCACTCCAAAAGAGCAACATGGGCTTTGGCTTCACTATAATTGGAGGGGACGAGCCAGATGAATTCCTGCAGGTTAAGAGTGTTATCCCTGATGGGCCTGCCGCAGCGGATGGAAAGATGGCCACAGGTAAGCCTCAGGCATGGCTGAAACGCAGCCTGAGAATCAGACAAACCGAGTCACACAAACAAAAACACATTTTTTTAAACTGTATTCATGGATGGAAGTAACAAATTACAATTACTCTAGTTACTGTACGAAAGTAGATCTTTTTAGATTAGGATTTTTTCCATTTTACATGTAATCTTTTTTTACTTAGTACATTTATGTTAAGGTATCATATGTTATATTTAAATTGCCACTGTTCATAAGCAACGAGAAACATGAGCATTGGGGCCAGGAAGCAATTTCCTTAGCCAAGACGGCAAGTGCAAAAGAGTCAAGAGTAAAAACAAATTGATATACATAAAAGCAGACCTAAATGAATCTGAATCCCAGTGAGCTGAACATAAAGAAATCCTTGGCCATTTAAGGGAGAAATTCATTTTTTAGTAATTTACTTTTTAAGTGCAATTAGTACAAATAGTAACAAGTTTTACTTGAGTACAACAATTTAGTACTCTGTCCTGCCTGGTACCTTGACATACATTTGCCATGAAATATGGCTGTGATGCATGTGTATAGGAAAATACATTTAGTACAAAGAACTTGCATGCACACAACAAATTCAGAATTTGTGATCAGTCCTAAAAGCTCTGCAAATGTCTCCTGAGCAAATACAGGGCTTTTCTTGGAAGTTTCACATTTGAATAACTCCAAAAAACAAACATGAGATTAAGCTTTCAAGCCCCACATTTTTTTCACATTTTTTTTTTTAAGCAGTGTAGCCTTCGCGTAAGCAAATTCAAGCAAACGTGCCATACACATTTACACACAAAGATGTATATGCAGTACACAGAGAGCTGTATGCACCTCCTACAGGATGAAGTGGCTATAAGTGGATTCACACATTCACACACTATACACATTTGGTGTGTGTATGTGTTGTATGCATGTCTCTGTGCGTGAGAATGTGCAGGTGCAACTTGCCAAGCTTGCATTGTGTGTGTGTGTGTGTGTGTGTTTGTGTGTGTGTGTGTGTGTGTGTGTGTGTGCGTGTGTGTGTGTGCGTGTGCGTGTGTGTGTGTGTGTGTGTGTGTGTGTGTGTGTGTGTGTGTGTGTGTGTGCGTGTGCG
>JAPQRN010000005.1:13511491-13545831 GCA_037367275.1 Coranthus polyacanthus | reverse complement strand
GTGTGTGTGTGTGTGTGTGTGTGTGTGTGTGCATGTGCGTGCGTGTGTGTGTGTGCGCGCCATCTGCAGAGTTTTGCTCTTTCATTAATCATGAAAGGGACTTTATGAGCATCATAACTCCTGGTTGTGGCCACATGGGGGAGGAACTGCAGCATGTATGATCAGACACACACAAACACACGCACACACTGGGACAGGCCAGCTGTATTAAAGGTCAAGGGAAGGGAGTTGTGGGTTTGTCAATGCTCTCAGTATGCAATGATGTTTTTATCTGTAGAGACTGGAGCAAACACAGAGTTTATAGTCATTTATCACACATGAAGTAAGATGGGCGGCCGGGGAGCTTCCTTTACACTAAAACCATTGACAGAGAGAGACTTTTCTTTATTAAACATCAGTCTGTTGGAGTGGGTCCTAAATGTGCTGTGTTTTTTTTAACATGTGGGTGCACAAGTCCAAATGAATCCCACTGAATACAAACAAAGCCTATCCTGACATTATTGGACATAAAACTTTGTATGTCTACTTCTCCTTCTTCCCTTTTTTTATAGTTTCCTTTTTTATATCTTCTTTATCCTAAAATAGCTAAGAAACCCTTCATACTTCTTTTTTTTTTTCTTTTCAACTCATCTCTTTCTCTTTCTCTTCCCCCACTCAGTGTCAGGCTACTCTGGAAAGTTCTATTTTTCTAATGTCGTATTTCACAAGTATTTCAATGCATTTTGTGTGTGAATTCTCTGATGACATTGATCCTCCTTGACTCAGACAGAAGTACACAAAAGCAGTTTTCTTTTAACTAGCATTAGCTCTTATCAGCTAATGTAGTTATGTAGCTTTATCCAATCAAGCTAATGCTAGCTTCTTAGGTTAGATTCAGACGCGCTTTATTAATAGCTGAAAATGCTAGAAAACACTAAAATGTACCTTAAATATGCACTATAGCTATAATACACGATACTGTGTTTAAATAACAACAGATGCCTGAACATGTTCAGGTACAATGTCACTATATAAGACTTTGTATAAACAGCATTGTTTTTGTATTGCAGAGTAGAGTTAATTGACCCTTGTATTATAAGTATTTTAAGAAAAAGTATCAATTTTTTCTTACACTTAAAACTTACAAAACTTAAAAAAATCTTCTTAGATGAGGCTAACCAAATGGGTAAAACATCTTTATAATTACTTACTTAATTAATTCTAATTAGTAGCACAGCTGTAATGAGTTTTGGAGTACATGCCACTCTCTTTAGCCTGACCTTCAAAGATACAAACCGATTCAAAAGATGGTAGCCTCGCTCAAATGGTTGCACCCTGCCGAGACTCTAAACAGCTCTGCTATCATGGCCTCGTCTCGGCAGAGCCACAGAGACCTCTTGTTATGTCAACAGGCTGCACTCAACACTAGGCCGAGATGAATATGTCACAAAGTATATGCAACGATGGGACAATGAAAGGTGAAGTAGCTGTGGGTGTGGGCCTTTCCATGAGTGTGTGTTACAGTGTGTTGGAAGGTCACATTTGTGGTGACTAGGGGGAGGGCTGTCAGGCCGGAGGGGTCACGTCGATTTACAATCCATTTGTTTTTCTGGGGTCGTGCATTTACAAACAGTCAATTCAGATACATATTTTGTAATGATCTTGAGTAGTTTTTGTCTTATTTGCTGACATTTTGAACTATATTTCACTTGGATTCCTGCTGCTTACCCAGGGCAGTAGAGATTGTACAGATATATTGCTTTCAAAGTGGGTGTGTGTAGATTATGAGATGCTGAGGAGATGTTATGATATCAGCATACAGTCGTGATCTTATGATTTCAGAACTCTCACTATTTTTGGTTCTTGTTAAATAATTCCACCTTTTTTGTCCTATGAAATGATTCACATTAACAGCAGAAAGTACAAAATGAGATCCAAACTAAAAGCTTCATCTTTTTTTAACGTTCAGTGTGTAATATTTTGTGACATCTAGAGTTAAGTTGCAAATTGTAACCAAGTGAATACCCCCATCCTCCCCATGGGTGGCCGTTCTGGGTTCTTTAGTTTAGGGGATTTTAACTCTGGTTGAAACTCAAACATAGTAAGTGACGGTACGCACCTTAATGGTGGATGCCACCTGCTTATGAAATGGAAGAAAGAATTGGGATGGCAACCAGATGTTTAAGAGAATGATTGATGCTTCAAAACTTGATCATATACATCCAAAAGCTGCATGCATGGTTACATATAATTAGAGATATGAGAGATGGTGCAACATGTGTCTATACAGCACATACGTTTGTAGCTTTCTCTGTCTGTAAAACAATGTGATGCTCTCCATCTCACTGCTTTTCCTCACTGCTCATAAAGAATGAGATCTGTGAGCATAGTGAGGGTGATTTGAGGTCACAACTCCATCATTTGTTTTCTGCCGCTGTGCTCGGCTATTGATTCTGACACCAGCACTCAAGGCAAATGTCGGCCACGTTTACCCAGATTAATTAAAAAGTCCCTCACGTCATGTTGCCTCAAGGTGTGAGCTCACTTTGTCAATACCGGCGGAGCGTTAAAACTTGGAAAGCCATCTCTCCACTGATAACCAAAACAGTTTACAGTAAGAGTGTGAACATCTTAGTGATTTCTTAACCTGCAGGTTGGTGTTGTCACTCTGAGGGGTTAATTGTGCTCGGCTGCTAATAGTCAGTCCAGAAAATCAATATAAATTGCCATGTTGTTTTAGTAAAAGTGTCATTGATCAAGCCATTAGTGCTTTTATAATTTCCTGTTCTCATTTCAAGAGAATTGGACAGGATGCAGCTCAGGGTTAGCAAGGTGAGAGCCAATCACTAAGGCATGCTTTGCTTATTAATCATGACAGATCTTTGCTTTTCACCCCCTCACTCTTCAATTCACACTCACCCTGCCCTCGCCCAAAAGAACCTGACAATTATGCCTGCAAGTAGAAAATAATTGTTTTCATTATCAACCCAGGTAATGCTGTTTGTCAGACTTTAATATGGATTGTGCCTCGTGTTTTAAAAATCTGCATGGTGCCTGCACCAGCGGGGCACAACACACTATATTTAGTAATCTGGTTGAGGCGATGATAAGTTTGGATGTGGAGGGCTTTTGTTTGAGAACATTTAATTGTCAGCTACTTTTTATCTAGAGTGTAGTATATTGCAGTCAGCAAATAAAAGCACTTGGCCCCATAAAAGGCAAATATTTTAGCAACTTGTCATCTGTATTATTTCACACATGAAAGGCAGATAAGACATTATCTGTGGTCATGTTTATCTGTAGAAGTGGTTTATGTCTGTAAGGGAAATGTAGGCAGAGACCAGTGTTGTACTCTACAAGGAAGCCATTGCCTTCAACCATATGAAGAGTAGATACTATAGCACAAGGGTTTTTTTTCATGTGTTTTATCATTATTTATTTTTTTGTAGTTTTTTGGTAGTTCTCGTTTAGCATCAATCTTTTTTTTTATCAGTCTTTCTGAACCTGGGATTACTGGCCACATTCAAACATCACACACAGTAGGTACATGAGTATCTGCTAGAGTTTATAGTTATATATAGTATATTGTTTTATAGCATTAATAAAATACACTTTCCATGAGTGTAATACACATATGCAATATTACACTTTTCCCTCATCTATGTTATCCACAAACACTTGTAATTTAAGTTGATTAACTTTTTACTTGTAGTCTTCACCTGTTATTTAAGTCCCGACAGAAGCCAGCACCAGGAAGCATTCATTTAAAGAAACTAAAAACCCAAAATGTTCAATAAACAAGATAGTTCCATGTATTTTTCTGAAGCTGATTCCCTGTCTAGTCAAATGGAGTGTGATGCCCACTACACAAACTGCACAGCATACTATTGAAGATAATGCAAGTAATTATAATATATGGCTGGACTATTAGTAATACATTATTACAGATGTGATTTTGAATGAGGTTTTAGACTTTGTAATAAAATCTGGAAGTTCTGGTTTCACTTTAATGCTCTCTAGCTTTTGTACCCACACTGACTCTTTCTCTCTGTCCTTTGTTTTTTTCTGCAGGTGATGTAATTGTCTACATCAACGATGTGTGTGTCCTGGGTACCACCCACGCCGATGTGGTCAAACTCTTCCAGTCAGTGCCCATCGGCCAAAGCGTCACTCTGGTTCTGTGTCGTGGATACCCTTTGCCGTACGATCCAGAGGACGCTGCCAACACCAACAACAACACCGCCACCACCACCCTTATCTCCCCACTGGGCATCATGGACCAGCGGCCCATCATGGTCAATGGCAGGACGGGTTACGACAACTACCTGGACTATATTTCTCGCACAGCCCGCTTCGTCACAGACCCCACTCAAGACCAGGTCAACGTCCAGCAACAGCTGCTCACCCCTCACCCGGGTGACACCCATTTAGACGGTTCACTTCCTCCCACGACGGGAACTACGCCCCCTGACAGCGTCTCAATGGCATCATCAGGGGCGACCCAGGGCGAGCTGTTGACGCTCACCATGGTGAAGGGCATGGAAGGGTTTGGCTTCACGATCGCAGACAGCGCCACAGGCCAACGAGTGAAACAGGTCCTGGAGCCACAGGGATGCCCGGGCCTCTGTGAGGGGGACCTGATAGTGGAGATAAACAAGCAGCCTGTGCAGGGATTCACACACACACAGGTGGTGGAGCTGCTCAAGGAGTGTGCCGTGGGAGCTGAGACCAGCCTGGTGGTTCAGAGAGGGGGAACAGGTAAGATGAGTGGCTGCAGGTAGGGACAGTCTGTTATGAGTTCAGCAAGAGCACATGAATCTCTCCACTTCTGCTCCATATTTGTCCTTCTGTCTGTTTATCTTCACCATCTTTGGCCGTTGTAGCTAAATGTGTCTGTATGTGTGCTCTAATCCAAATACCACAGAAACCTCTTATACAGTTCTGAAGTGCACAACAATGGCTGACTGATGCAAGACTCCTTCTGACTGCCACCGTTTCACACAGATCACTCAATCACTCAATTTCAGTGGATTTCCACCTGCAGAAATATACATTTGAACAATGAAATCCTTTGTTCCAACTGATTGTATTAATGATTGTATACCAACCCTCCTACATCCATGTATCCTCAATCTATAATACACTATCACTAGGCCACACAAAAAGACTCTTATGCACTATTTGTGTGCCTTTGGCCTTGACTCAAGTATCTCCAAGGCATAACATTACTTGAGAACCACAAAGACAAGAATATCATTATGGTTAACAAAAGGCAGTTTAAAATATTTAAGCTCAAGTAATTATCTGTTTGGAAGAGAAACGGCAGAGGAAAAAGCTCACCTCAAGCACACTGCCTGTTTCTCAGGGTTGATTATTTGACAGTAGTTGGTGTGTTTTCTCTTGTTGATGTGTGGGGCAAGCATCTACAGTAGGGCCTCAAACTGTCCCATGGTCATCCAACAAATACTGCCTGAAGCAATTTTTTTGATGGAAATGGAACAAGGCAACATGGAAATTCACACCAGACCTGTTGTGCATGGTTTTTCAGAAATTTGCTTTAGATTTTCGATATTCCTGCACCTCATTTTCACATCACACTAGTGAGAAAAGGTTTCTAGTCTGCTTCCTTTTGCAAAATGTTCTTTCACCCCACCACTCTGCCCTACACACTCACAAGTGATTGATAAATTTCCCTTGATTGGACTTCATGCACTTCACAGTGCTGAGTTATCTTCAAAGCCTTTTTTTTTTCTGGGTTTTTTTTTTTTTTTTTCCATGTCAGTTTCATTCGTATGACAAATCTTACCTTCTCTTTCCAGCTCCCAATATGCACCCAAAATTAAAGCATGTCAAAAGTAACAGCTCTTTCTGCACAGCTCTTCTACAAAATACTGCAAATGGCTCTGAAGTGCTTTCTCCCCACTGTTTTTCAGAATGTGTGGCCCTCTGACAATCATAATTATGCACTGCACTATGCCATGAGTCACACACAGGGTTGTTATTTGCAGAATCAACCGGTAGCAAACTGTTTTTATGCTCTGTGAGTGTGTGCGGTATTGTGTAGATGTTGAAGACATTGCGAAGTGTGTAGAAACATCTGTCTTGCCTTCATCAAAACCAGCAGAAACTGTGAGACAGCTTACTTCTAATGGCAATGTCTTTGACATTGAAAGTAGAGAGGTTGCACTTACTGTCACGTCTTTTCTACAGCTCAAATGACAAGACATAAGTTGTGTGTAAACCTGCTGTGATCTGCCTGCAAATTGAGCTTGCTTTCTTATTGAATTGTCGAGTTGTGCACCTGTCAGCAATGACTCAGCCAAAGCACCGACGTCAAAGATTAAAACATTAGATTTTAATTAAATCTCAAAACAGCAACAGCAGCTCTTCATCACCCAACTAGATATGATCTGTGTCTGACAGCTTGTAGTTAAATGTTGTTAAATTATTTCCCCCTTTGAGTTTACCTGTTCGTGATTTGTCGTAGTGTAACATAAGTCATGACACTTAAACTATAGCACAGTCATTCACAGCCTATACCACAGTGGAACCAGTTTGTAGTTCTGTCGTTTTCTACTTTGTGTTGAGTAATGTCACATACCAATCATAATGCCAACTGCCTGGTGCCACAGACACCACTGAGACTGGCCCACAAAGGTCAGCAGCGTCCTCTGAACAGATTGATTGCCATTTTGTTTCTTTATTAGGCTGCCCGTGTCTGTCAGTGAGCTGGGAGCCAACAAGCAGAAAGAGCACAATCAGAGACAAGGGTTTAGATTATAGGAGAGAAAACTGAGGCGTTCCTTCCACATTCAGAGAGGAAGGAATACATATTGAACCACATGGTTTCTGTGGGTCCTTAACAACATCTACAATCCAATTATTTTAATTTTATGCCTTAAAATGTTTAATTCTGACAGGCCTTAAAGGTTAAATGAGTAGGATTTAGAGGATCTAACTGCAGTAATGGAATGTATTTTTAATTTTATTTGGAATATATCTTAATTTATGTTTTTATCAGTGTATAATAACCTGAAACAACAATAGTTGTGTTTTTGTTACTTTGGAATGAGCCATTTGTAGCTACAGAGAGAGCAGGTCCTCTTCAATGTTGCACCACCATGTTTGTACAGTAGCTTCATCTTCTATCCAGCATTAAGATGCCCTACTGTCACCTACTATGTTTGAGTGACCAGAGTTATCATCCCCTTAACTAAAAAACTAAAAAGCCCAGACAAAACAAACTAGAGAGGGACTTTTACGTTCACAGTAAGGGAGGGTGAGGCAAGGGGTTATTCAGTCAGTTGCAATCTGCAACTTCACCACTAGATGCCACTAAAGGTTACACACTGAACCTTTAAAAAAAGTGTCATTAACTTCAGTCTTGGATTTAAATGTAGTTTTAATTTAATGTAAAGTTTGTATTGATCACGCTGTAACAAAACTACAAATGAAACCAACACAGAGCCAATAAACACTAAAGTAGACTCTGCCGCCCGGTTCAGAATTCATCTATGGACGTCCAGCTCGTGTCTCAAGTGAAAATTGTTTACTTTCTGCTAATTTGGGAACAATTTCAACGTCACACCAGTTAATTTCAGATCTATTTCATATTCATTCATATCCTTCCTTCGTCTTAAAATGTCTAAAATGTAACTTGTTGAAGCCTGCAGAAACCTTGCATGTTTTCTGGCAATATATGAACACACATGCACACACGGGAGAGGTTAAAAGTTTCGAGCCATCGTCTCAAAAAGCTTCAGTCTCTCAACGCACAAACAGAAAAACACGCTCCCATCTGCGCAGATAGCTAACAGTGAAGCGTTCTCGCCATCTGTCCGGGGTCTTCACTCACAGCAGAGCTTTAGAAGGTCGAAGCAGGCGCTCCCATCTAAAAAGCTGCCTACTGGCCCATGGAGAAAATGGCAGCCTTATTTACATGCTATATTTCTCTCATTATTCCAAAATCTGGATATGGCTTAGCTCCACTACACAACAATACTCCAGGGTGCAGTGTCACATCTGTTTGTGTTGATATCCTGTGACATGACAAGCTGTGGGTGCTTGAGGTGAAAAAATCGTCAGTGCCACCCAGTCTGCAGTTACAGTATCATGACTGCATATGTCAGAAATATGTGTAGAAATAAGTAAGACTAAGAAAAGGTGCCAGCATATTAAATATTATTTCTGGGTGTGATTAAAGACATCTCCTAAGAGTATGTTTGGGATTTAACCAGGAAAACACAGTCAGACGTTAAGCTCATTAAGATCAGAGAATGCAGACACTCCTGGGAGAAAATGGTCACAATAAAGGCTTTTTGAAATGTTTGTCTGTAAATTAATTTATTCATGTTGGAGATAAACAAGGAGCAGTGTGACTCGGCAGGAATCCACATATCCAGATTTTTTAATGTGCTAATGATAACGTTCTGTTATTTTTGTTAAAATCTGTTCATTTGTTGAATTTCACCACTGTGGTCGTCTGTGTAGTTCACATTATGATGAACGCTACTGTTGCTCACTGTTGCTTGTGGAGAATTGTTTTAAGAATATTTCTCATTTTTTCCTCTCTCAGGGTTAGGGTTAGTCTTAAGTTATTTTACATGTACATCAAGCTGCTGCTGTCAAATACACAATTGTCAAATACAATTTGTATGATCTATTATATATAGTAAATGTATGTATTAAGAAAATGTATAATTATTTTTCGGGCCAGATGTTTAGTGGTTTCAGCTTCTGAAAATGTGAGGGTTTTATGTTTATTCCTGTTTTATATTATTGTAAATTAAAAACAAAACAGAGCACAAAACAAGCACTTTAAAGACAGATTGGTCTTTGGCAAACTGTAATTTTCTTAAGTGTTTTTGGCCCTATACGGATATATAAACGTATTATAGACAAAAATAATCTTTAAATGATTAATTGATATTGAGGACAGTTTAAGCCCTATCCTTCATTTCTTCATGTCTTATAGTGTGATATTATTCATTAAAACTCATATATAAATATATTCATATATAAACTGACACTGGAAATTGATATAATACTAAAATCAACAACCACATCTGATCAGTTATTTTTCATTTTATTTGAGTAATAAACTCCTACATGTCACCATGTATTTGCTGCAACAGATCGGAGTGTGCCCTGTGTTTGACTCACATCAGCCACTGTAAAATTTGAGGTGCAGCTGATTCTCTTTTCACACCTAACGGTCCTCAGAGAGTCCAGCTCCGAGCGTTTAGCCAAGCTATTACCCCGGCGTAATAAAACTGTCACCATGCTGCTGGAGTGATGTACCACCTCTTAACACACCACACTTTGGCCGCCTCCTTAGGACCACTGGACACTGGCCACACAGCCTAATTGAACTGACTGTTTCTCTTGTTAAGGACACCACAAGTCAGTAAAATTAAGACAGAGGCGGCCGAGTGATAATATCACCAAACAACTGTCGCAAGTGCATTTCTCGCACACTCTCCAAATATTTGCCAGTTCAGGGAAGAGCACACAGCTCATCGCTTTTTCTGAAAACAACAATCTGCAGCGGGGGACTGGATGAGCACCGGGAGCTGACCAAGTTTTGATGTATGCATATTTCTACATGACTGAACCATTATCCTGCAGACAGAGCTCCCACCTCACAAAGAGGACACACAAACACACACATACTGAGCAGAAGTAAAGTAGACCAGGGTCTCCACCCTCGTACTCCCTCATGTCTCTAACTCCCACAACCAGAGTCCAACAGGTTATTTTCTTTCCGTTGCTATGACGACACACTCCTAATGTCCAACATAGAAAATCCTTAGTGACTGTGAGGGCGGAGACGGTCCACAGACTGAGCTTCATCAGTAATTACAGTTATCCATGTACACTTCTCTCTCATATATGAATACATGCACAGAGACAATATATGTGACGAAACGGAATCAGTGAAGTAGAAACAGAAAGGAGATTTGAGCGGAGAAATAATGGGCAGTTAATGTAACTAGAGAGTGAGAAATGGAATGGGAGAGAGGCAGCGTTCTCCGGTCTGTGCTCAGCAAGGCTCCTCTCCCTCAGCTTGGTGTTGTCATGGACACAGCAAAAAGTGAAGCAGCGGGTTATTGTTAAAATGCAGAGTGTACACATAGCTTTTTATCAGGCCATTATTGGCACCTCTATTTTTAGGTATAGGTTTATTACATCTGCCAAGGAGGTTATATGATCACTCCTGTTTGCCTGTTTGCAGGATCGCACAAATGTTACTGCACTGATTTTCATGAAACTTGGTGGAAGAGTAGGGCATGGGCCAAGCACAAACCTCTTAAAAAGAGGTGGAGGCTGGAAATTGTCATCAATGGCTTTTTGTAGCATTTTGAAATTGACAGTTTTATTGAATTACAGTACTGTAATCCTTATAATCCTTGGCAGAGGTACATGCTCTCTCAGTGACCTTCTAGTTAACAAAACACACCATTATCAAGAGGAACATCTGATGACATTGGCAGTGTTTTACATTTTGCATCACAGCCTCAGATTTTCCTTTTTTCTCTTAAAAGTTTTGGTCCAAACAGAACAAAGCTTTACGAATGAACTGCAGTAGAATTTTGTCTGTGTTGAAGACTGCTCTATCCAGTCAGTACTGAGTGATGTGTCCTACCCATGGATATCATTCTCAATTTACCCAGAATTTGCGCTATTAGTTGTTGGGCAACTGATCAAGAAAAAATGTCTACCTTACACGAAAAACATGAGCAGCTGCATCAGTCTCATCACCATGGCATGTACTGGTTGCTGTTTCTCATTAATGTAGCCTTAGTTTTAGAAATGGCTTTAAGTCGGTTTGATACACCAGTATTTTTTTTTTGTCCCATTTGTTGCATTTTCTCTGCTGTATTTTTAGGGAAAATGTCCTTCAATTACACTAACTTTCCTTACCATGTCTATCCATCATTCAAGTTCCATAACAGCCTTTAGACAGTTCCTTTTTCCTGGAAAACAGTGGCATTTTAAGTTAAAGACTGCATCTTATACATACTTCTTAAATACTTGCCAACTCTCTTAAGGTTTAACATAACAAAAATGTAACATTTCTATGTGTTTTACAGTTGTGCATTGGTAGAAATGCAAATGATTAACATGCATGTGCCCACACATCCTTAAACAGTTCTTTATGTGTTTTTTATGTTCATTCTGGCATGTGTCACAGTTTTACAAAGAGTTTGTCATTTGAGGCGGGACAGCAGGGCTAAGCTGACCCCCTCTTCACTGGCCAGATATGAAGCTATTTATGATCGAACCCACCAGTCAATTAAGCCCCATCACCATGAAAAAGCCCACACTGGTAATATAGTTTTGATATTTAGCCATCCCTTGAATTTGAGTTTGACTCCTGAGCCATTTTTGCCCAACAAATGGGCACTCTGTCTCTCATCATAATTATAATGCCTGTGTGTGCAAAGCAGCGTATGCCTGTGTGTGTGCGTGGCAGTCAGCCTCATTAGTGGCTATCTAGACCATTAACAGGCTGTGTCCTCGTTGCCACACCAGCAGAGACACAGGACTGTAATTAGCTGCAGAGAGTTTCGGCTCGTTCACATGTACACACGTCTATTTAGCTTTCACTAACATGCCGCATTCCCCTCTCTCACTGCTGCCTGCCCACACACTCTCGCACTCGCTGAGCCACATGGTTTGATTCACACAGGTTGTATGCACACCTACACAACAGGCAAGCGGACACTTTCCTCGCCTTATTCACACACATGCCAGAACAGCCTTTTGCACACAAGCCTCTACACACTTACGTAAACTCACTGTTCTTACAGTATCGTGGGTAAGTTGTGCCACCTGTCTGAATCTGAATCTGTTTGACCTGAGCTCATGTGCATGCAGAAACCCAGAGGCCAGTTTAAAAACCACAGAGACCTGAGGTGAAGGTCTACTTTTGTAGAGAAAGAAAAGAAGAAGAAGGAGAGTTTGATTCACTGAGCCTCCTCCAGCCTCCCGGGGAATCGGTGTGTAACGAGACAGTGATTCATTGGATGTGTGTGTGCAAGACAGAATAGTTGGAAACAAAGGAGAGAAAAAAGAGAGAGAGGAGGGCAAGCGAGTGATGAGTTTGGGTTTCTGCCAGCAGATCACAGACTGTCAGCCATGTTCGCACTTACAGCTCTGTCCTCGCCATCACCGCTCCAGACCTGGAGGAGCTGCTCGCCAGGGATCGATGTCCCAGGAAGACAGCCAAGGGCTTTATGCATGAAGGGCAAGATGCTGAGATCAAATCATAGCAGCAAAACAAAGAGTTAAACCAGGCCGATGTTGTGTGGCCACGGTGTCTGTGGAATTAGATCACAGGAGCAGAAGTTAGGTTGTGTGTGTGTGGGAGGTGCAGAATTACTAACCTTGGTATCCTCTTTAACAAATCAAGTTTGGGATTTAACAGGACAGAGTGATGCATAAGCATGTTTAAACAAATTATGCCATTTTAACTTTTAATAAAATGCATATTGAACCATGTAGTTTTTAAATAATTTATTTTCCACACAGCTACAATGCAGCTGTTTTTTAAGACGAACATGGTCAGACACTTGAAGTGCATACAATCCATTTTCTGCTCATGATGTTATCTGATGTGAAGCTGCCAGCATCCCTCGTGAAATAGTGATACATATTCATAAAGGGTTATCATAGTCTCATTTAAATAATTGAGGGGATAGCGTTAGCTTCTTGTTGGAAAATTTAACAGATCTGTGTTTTTAAGTGGGTGAACAAATGTGTGTGTGTGTGTGTGTGTGTGTGTGTGTGTGTCATCCTTTGATGTGGGTTAACTTCAGGCAGTTTTACCTGTCAGTGTTTTTTCACAAGGTTTTTTTCTTATTATTCAAATGTTGCTAAATTATGGTCACAGTATAAATTTTAGTAATATTAGGATGTGGATGAAAAAACATTTTTACAGCTCATTTAATTCTGGTATAACAGAAACACAATAGAAAGTCTCTAAAAGAAGTCAAAATGTGTGTATGAGTTTTCCAGCATCACATTTTCACATTTACTTGAAGCAAGCGCTGCCCAAAGGGATATTGTGACCAAGCTCAGCTCTTGATGCTGCTCTAGCTGCTCTCCCTCATGTTCCTAGACATCTCGTTGTTCATCCTCCTCTCCTACTCCTACTCTTCTAGATCTTTTCTGACTCTGATTAGACAGACTGGGTGTGAAATTGTCATTGTCAGTCTAACATTAAGTGAAGAAAACCAGTTACAGCCTACCAGTTACATAAGCAGATTACAAAGTAAACCTGTGCGAAAAGCATTGTTGATCAATCTATGCAGGTTTGACAACATGTCAACAACAACTATGCTGAAGCTAGTTTTATTTAACACGAGCTCTACATTAGCATTACTATCATACTTATTTACTTAGTTTTCCAGCTAAGTCCCCCCTTTGCATTTCCTTGTTCCTTGACAACAACACCGCAACTTTATGGTAAAATGCTGCCCTCCTTTGTTGATAGTTGGAGTCGCTTTTTGTGTCTTAATCTTACAAATAGCCCCTTTAAAGTGTAAATTAAGGTTTCACATTTTTCTCAGTTGTCAAACTGCAAACTCTGGCACTGAGTCTGATCAGTGCAGCATCATTAATACTGGACAAAATAGGTGACTCTGCAGCCTTGTAGCAGAATTGCTCTCCAGTTCAGAACTGTTTAATTGAGTTTTTATGCAGAAAATGAAGACGAGGCAGAACTGCAGCCTCATTCATCATCGCCTAAACTAATGCCAGGGTTAAGGTGGAGGTGCAGGATCACATGTACACATACACAACAACACAATCGTGTTCTTTGGATTTAGGAACATGAAAAAGTGAGATAGTTTGCCCTTGTTCTCAGTGTTATACTTGTATGCCAAAGGAATGGGTGACACCTACAGTAGGACAGGCCACTGGTTAGCTTTAGTGCTCAGTGTTAGTTGAACACTGCAGGGCTCGTTGCAGCAGAGATGACAAGTCAGGTTAGCATTCAGTTTAAGGACCTTCAGCACCACGGACAGCTCCTTTCAACCGCTCTCTTTTTTTTTCTGCAAGTCTGTCCTGTCTCTCGCTCCTTCTTAACTTTTAGCCACGGGACTCTGTGAGACCCACATCCAACTAAATGACTGGCACGCCTGAGTTAACAGTGACTGTGCCCTGAGGATCACCTCGGTCAGTGATGCCTGGTAGGGCCCCTCCCTTCTGTCCGTCCAGCTGAGCTCAGGCTCTGTCACACACTCAGAGGACTGCTCTGTTCTTAAATCTTTTACTCACAGGGCCTTTACTGGCTCAGGCGCAGGTATTCTGGACAGAAAACCACTTTCACTGGCCCTTTTTTGTAAGAAATTCTCTCTCTGCTTTCGTCTGTGTAAGTCTCTAGTTTTCAGTTGATAAAATAGCCCTGTGTACACTGAACGTGAAATTGGCATGAGTTGAAGCTGCTGTAATGGTTTTTGTTTCACACTTGGCCTATTTTGACTGAGGAAAACTGACGTTCTGAAAAAAAATTGCTGGATTTCTTTGTGTTGCTTTTGTTAATTTCCACGTTGTCACCTTTCAACTGGTAGCACAGTTAGACGAATGTTTTTACAGTGTGATTGGTTTCACAAGTCCAAGATGGGAAAGCCTGGCACATAATTCGAGCAGTCGCCCCGTAATTTGATCCCTCCATTTGCATATGCTTGAAGCTTCCCAGAGGGGAGACTGTGGCAGCACTTGAAAGACGGGAGGGAGAGAAATTCAATCAGGAGGATAGAGCATGCACCTTTTATACATGCTGCTGAATTTGACTACAGAAATAACACTGAAGCATGCCGTTAATCTATGTATATATGTCTGCTGCTACTGTTTTTTACTGACTCCTTTTATCATTCAAGTTACATTTCTGGATGTTGTGTTTGAACACTGTTGTAAACAGCAAAAACATGTGGCGCACCTTTTTAAAGGTCACAGTAAGATGAATGTAAAAGCCAAAGGAGAATATGTGCCCTTTACCCAACTGCACTGTATTAAAGTGAAACCACTTTATTGGGAGGTTTATTCATACTAGTCCCACTTAGATTTCCAGCAATTTCAAATTCCACGGCTGTTGTAGATTCATCACAGAAATTAAAGATCATGAACGTCTGTGCACCTGATGCAGCTTCATGTCTGACTTAAGTGTCCAGGTCGGTTTCCCTTAAAATTTACAGACTAGATCAGAGGTACGGTAGTAGCAGTTCTGATCTTATTACACAACTTTTGTGTCATATTTGGTGAAATGTTCCACCTTTACCCTCTTATTAAACATCATTTGTATGAAGTACCAGGTCACGTGTCTATTATATCCCTCATTTCAAACTAGTCCTGTATAAGGAATCTGATATGAGTTTTGTCTTAAATTGCTTATATGAGCAACTAGTTTGTCTGGTGCTACCTTTTTGAGATGTGATGTGAAAACCAAGGTTATAACAGTTGTGCAATTTCCTCTTTTTGTTTTCAATTTCAGTTTAGTTTCAGTTAGTTAAGTCAGTTGTTGTCAGTTATTATTTTATGAAAATGCATTAGTTTTGATTAGTTCCAGTGTTAATTTTAGACTCTAAAAGGTCAGGTAATGCCAAATGTTGGTCCAAAATACAATTTATATATGAATATATATATAAGAAGAATTTGGGGCATTTTTTTCAGTTAAAAGATGTTCTTTCACTCCTCATTTTCATTACTTTGTTAGTTGTTGTTACTAATGCTAATAAAGCACTGACGTTAGACTAAGAAATTCACAAACAGCTGCAACATATTTGACGGTTGTACGAATGACTAATTTCTTGATTGATGGCGTCTCATGTTAAATATCTGTTTAACTTACATAAAGCGGAACATAAAATCACATCATTAATAAAATAAAAATTACTGCTGAATTAATAATTACTTGTGCAAAAAGATTAGTTTGTTGTGGCTTGAAACATTTTGAAAGAGCTCAAGTCAATCGTCTCAATATGCAAACATGTCACATAAGACCATGCTTTTCAGCAGCGCATTTTTCAACACATTCATGTCTTTCTGTCTTCAAAGTGTGTATTACAGAAATTTTCCTTTTTCCTTTTACTGTAGCTCATTTTATTGTTGTTTTTCTTTGACCTTGTTACCATGTGCAAACATTTTCACATTGTTACATTTCTGTTTTGTTCATTTTTAAAACACAGATAAATCGTCGCACATCTCATTATTTTATTTTTTTTTCTCATGATCTTTTTTTTTCAGTCTAAAGCATGTTTTTGTTCTCTCAACACTGCAGGTCACTATTCACCCTGGAAGACCCCTAAGCAGGTAACATACATCAGCCTCCAAAGTGTAAACTGTCCTCATTTCTGCTTTTTAATCATTACTATAGATTTCCACTTTAGCGCCAGTGGCTGCAGTGTACATACGTGCTAACTGGAATGAGCAAATATTGTCTTTACACTTTGTCTTCTGTCATACTTTATAAGATGTAGGATTCTTCTTTCTCTCCTTTGTCGTACTAACTCCTGATAATTCACTGTGTACCTCCGTGGCTTTTACAACAGCTCGCCCTTTTGACATTCGCCCATTCTTTATTGTCGTAAGATGGTGAAAAAGGTCAAGTGGCACTCTCATAACTTCACTAGACTCTTGATCCTGCGAGTCAGCCCTGATTCATTGCCTGACTCAGTGTCGTCAGGGTTATCCATGAATTGCACTACAGCTAAAGTGCTGCTATCTGTCTGCTTTGCCATGGCCCAGATGCACTTACATATCTCCTTTACTCTTCATTTCATCGCATATCTTCTTTCTTTTTTGCATTTCATTTTTCAAAGTTCACTTACAATTTTCCATGACCCTACATTTGTCTCTTGTTCTGGATTTCCTTAAGGTGAAAGCTCATGTTTTATCTCTGCGTACTTGCAGAGATACATCTCATATCTTTCTTCTCCTTTTTTTAACCACAATAAAACCTTAATACGCATCTCTAGTATCATCTGCTCTCTGTGGCCCCCTAACAGCTCTACCCACTAAACATCCTCTTAGATCAGATTCAATTCACTTTGTCCTTATGTGTATTTGTCACGCTCACATGCCTGCACACGAATGTGTCCGCCAGTCGTTCATTGTTTCTCTTTGTGCGGCTATGTGTGTAATCCATTTCATGCCTGGACGTCCTCCCAGCGCTGCTCTGACCAGCCCCTGACCCCGGCTCATTGGCACAGTTATTGTCCTCCTGCCAGATCACAAACAACAATACAGTAACACATCACACAGATCATCCATTGTGCTTAACATGGCAGCTTTTACGACACTTGTCCCCTGATATCCCCTCATTGTTTATCATTTCTGTTCCCTTCTGATTTAAATAATCTCCTCCATCTCCATCAGAATAATAGAAATTTTAGCTTTGAGGAAAAAAGCTTTTTAGAGTCTCTCAGCAGACGGCATGCAAAGCCTCTCTCATCTTCACGTCTGTTCTCCATCTCCTCCTCTTCTTACCCCCCAGTGTTCATTTGTTGGCCCCGCCCTGCCCCTCTCGCCCAGCTGCCTAACCCCTCACACACCAGAGTTCAGTCTCGGTTTAATTGGTTATTATTCATTACAGGAAGACTTCTGCAGCTCTGAGAAAGAAATATGAAAAAAATTGACTAATAGGGAAAGACGGGGGAATCGCCTAATTGTCATATCGACCTACAATCGAGTGATGGCTCAGCCTGCAGCTCCCTCAACTTTCCTTTGCAAATGAGCTTATAGAGATGTGTCTGTCAGATCCAGAAACTATTGTAGGTAACACATACATCAGGTCCTCGTACAAAAGTAGCCTCAGTGGGCCCCAGGATTGAAACTAATGATTGGTTTGATTTCTGCTAATTATTTCCTTGATTTCCTTACACAGTATGTAATTTCTACTGCTAAGGGTCTCTCAGTCAATAACAAAAGGTTTAATAGTAGATGACACACGTTTTAAAGCTTTATTCACATTACATGTGAATTAGTGATGTATATTCACATTATGCCATTTCATTCAAATGAAAAAAGCAGCAAGTAACGTTAACATCATTGCTAGGCAACCAAATGAAACAGGTTATTACGCTAAATGACATGACAGATTTGCCAGGATTTGAACACTGTTGGAAACGTATGATGTAATGTAAGTACACAAGTCATCATGTGGAAATGTTACATACCGTAGTATAGCTTTAAATACTACAACAAAATAGTCAGTTATTTATTGAGGCAACAGTCACAGTTTAGTAATAATACTAATAAGATACAACAGAAAGTCTGTAAATGTAATCACATTTTTATGTGAGGCTTTTTATAGGTTTCCTCGTTTGCCTCCTCGTGTTGGGGCCCGAGGTAGTTTGATCTGCTGTTTCCCATATTAAGACGGCCCTGCAAGCAGCCGTATTTACTAAATAAAACTGTCAAGTACCGTAAAAAGGGACCTGCCTTCAGTGTTCTGCCTTCATGTAACATAATAGATTATAGCCAGAGTGGTCTTGCTTTAGCAGCACTAATCAAAAAGAGACCGAGTGAAAGACAGATCAGGATACAGTCGTCTAATCCCAGCAGACGGGTATGTGCAGACAAGTTTCACATCAGTAGCCAACAAGACTGAGACTACAAAGAGGGGAAACACTTTTTGATTCTGACCGGCACTTTTATGAAGGTCTAATATTTATTAATACATTATTCAATATTAAAGTCTGCCATATGCAGCCAGTCTTAGTTTGAAAAGCTCGTCATTCCCTCCGGATCCGTCTCACACATTTGCGACATGTCAACATGTCATCTTGGCTATCTGCTTAGTGTCGTGCCGTGATTCAAGCAGCGCGGCGTATATCTGACACATCGAGGCTGACACTCTGACTGACTGGTGTTGTCAAAACTGCTGGTGTCATCTGAATCACTTGACAGCACATTTTCCAATATGTTTTCAGATGAATGATTTTGTGTACATACTATATACTTTAATCTGCGCTGCAAAAACAGACTCCCTTATGTTCTATTTCCAAGAGCTTCTAACATTATACTTTTATTCATTTATCTTTATTTATTACATTTTTCTATATGTTTTTCTCTCTCTACATACATCAATGGGGCAGATTGTGATTGAAAAAGGCAGGCAGCAGCTGGACATGTTTCCCTCGCTTTGACGACTAACCTCACTAACTGTCTGACTCTCTGTCTGTTTAACTTCAAAACTCATCAAAGCAAACTCTCTGCTTCAGCGTTACTATCTCAGTTGGGAGTGGACAGGCTTTTAGGACATTACTGACCCTTCACCTCATGCCGCTGTGCTTTACAGGTGCTGGAGCAGTGGGAGTCCCAGCAGGGCCAGAGCAGCCCCGCTCAGACCAGCCTGTCAGCGCCCGTTATCCCACACAACGCCCCCTTCCCAACACACCATCTTCACAGGGCCTCGGTCCCAGACTCAGCCTCCGAGGCCTTGGCCCTGGCTAAACCAGACCCTTATGACCTTTACGAGAAGTCCAGGGCTATCTATGAGAATAGGCGTAAGTACCGGAGCTGATCCTGCAGGCTGTAGCGCTGTGACAAACACTCCTTTCTATGGAGTGAAGCAGCATAGACTCCTCATTGGAAGGTGAAATAGTCAAGATTCATCACTCTTTGTCTTGCAAACACACACTCGCACTGGGTTCCTCTTCTTTGTTATTTTGCTGCTCCACAGAAAATCCCTCTGTTTGTGAGTTTTCAACACTTCAAACCAACGCATCAAACCGTAATTAGAAATTTTGCTACACTTTACAGCCGCTTAGCAGCATACGATCTCTTTCGATCAGCCCACACAAGTCAGTACACAAAGAAACAGATCCTCCACTCAGCGGGTAGCTTCTTCACTGACTGTAAACATCTTTACATCCAGATATTTACATTCTGTTCATTTGTGCATGAATAAACCCCGCACACAACAGCTGAGACATACTGCTGGGGCATAATGTTTCAGTACAGCAATATAATCATCTATTGACCCGATGTAGTGAAAGTCATACTGGGTTGTTATGATATCAAGATGCATCATCAGTGTTTCACCCTGTAGGAACTAACACTAAAAGCTAGCGTTTGTGCTCATTTCTATACTGTATGTGTGTTTAAATATATGTCGAGTTGCTTCACGAGCCAGTAGCAGCCTGTAGTGCTTTAAAAATATGAATATAATCCGAACAAGTGGCAGTTTCTTGTAGGTTGCCTCTGCTCTCTTTGAGGTTGACGTTGCTGACATGAAATAGTAACGTTTGACAGTCACACACCTGTTATTCAAGAGGACCTGGCTGTCAGCACGTTTTCCTTATCTATGCTCTCAGAGTGCTTGTGTCTGTCTGCGTCTCCACTTCAGTGTACTGTAGGATAATAGCATCATGTTTCTTTCACTAAAGGTCAGAAGTTTGAGTCTGGTGAGAAAACACACAGGCATATTTGAAGTATCATCCATTTTGACCTCTCACTGTTGTGGGTAGTTTAGGTCGAGACCTTTTTAGCAGTGTCACGACCTCCACTGGCCCCTTGATGGGTACTTTGAATTTTCTTTGACCCTTGGATGAATGAATGTGATGATAAACGGGTAAAATCTAGATTTTTTTTTTTTACATTTAGCTCCAGTGGGGGAGGCATATTTTTTGTTCTTTATATTTTGAGAAGTGTTCTCTGGCTCTTTTAACCCTTGGATTGTCCAGAGTATTGACTGGAAAGAAGTGTTTCTGCTGATTTTATTCAAATAAAGTTTTCTACACTGCTATGAGATGGATGGATACACACACAGATGGATGTAGGAACTTAAAAAATATAAATCTTAAAAGAAGAAGCAAATCAAACTCCTGTCTTGATACGGTAACAGAGAGAGTTCCTTCTTTATGCAGAGCAATGCTTCAGTATCAACATATGGGAATAAATCATTGTTTTATGGGTTTCTGCAACTGTGGTATAAATTCACTATAAATTGAGCAAATTTTCTTTTTCCCCCTCCACGTAATATATTTTTTTCATGTATCTTAAAGCATTTTTGCTGAGATTCAAACTTTATTTCGAACTTTGGAAACAGCAGATGAACAAAACTTTCGCCCCAATTTGAATTTAGTAGCTGATAATAGATGAAAACATCTTCAAACAACTCAGAAGAAATAGAAAGTTGAGCATCTACTCTACACATCAGTCCATGTATTAATGGACAATTTGTGAAAAAAAAGCATGGCTATTGTCACTTTAGTTTGTTTAAAGCATTTGCTGTTTTTTCCTGTATTTACGAGTAAAATCTCTTAACAAAGCACTGTATGTGGTTTCTGTGGTAATAGCTGCATCACTCTTCTTCTCCGTAGTCATGAACACTGTGATTTTCTCGTTCCCATCATTCCTGCTGAGTCCCAGCAGAGTGCTCAGTGTGATTAAAACAGTTACAATTGGAATCAATTTTTCATTCACCATCGCACGTCTGCGGTTGAGTTCATTTTGCTACTTTGCAGATCATGAAGTTGTGTAAAGCCCCTGATTGCAGATCAGTGCTTGCATCCCACTGAATACTGTAAATAAGGCACGGGTATATTACATGCTGTAAGCACTTCCTGACTTTTATGGATGATGCTGAAATTCTGCAGTGACAGTAATGCTGAGGCAGGGCCTTTCTGCCTTATTCTAGCCTTTACAGGAGCCCTTTTGTTTTCTGGTGCTGTCTGTCTGTGTGTGCTTTGTCAGTGTATGTACAATATTTGTGCATTTGTTTTTGTTTATGGCTGCTTCCTACATTTTTTTCTATCTAGAGCCAAGCCAACCGAGGACTGTTTTTCCAATGGACTCCTCAGGTAAATACGTAACATCTGCAGCGAAAGTGTTAGGAAATGCACTGTTTTTCCAATCAAAACATGTTTCCCATGGTGTCTGTGGTCGTGTTGCTTCAGGAGCAGAGTACCAGGACATCGAGGTCCATCTGCGCCGACAGAAATCCGGGTTTGGTTTTCGGGTCCTGGGCGGGGACGAGGCAGGACAGCCTGTGAGTCCGGAGACGCGTGAGAAGGCTCGTATGGCGATGGGCGTGGAACCCTGTCATTTTCTCCTCTCTAACCCACTACACTGACTGTGTACACCTAACCTCTGACCTTTGACCCCTGAGAGAGTGATGGCTGCTTTAGTGCTTTAGTTGTATTGTCTGTTACAGTAACAAAACAAAACAACAATCAGTCATATTATGTATTTATAACAACCACCTTAACACCCACTGCATGTGACACTGAGACTCTAATCCTACAGCTCTCCTTCTTTATGTCTATAACAAGCTGTATTTGATAACAGATCTTGATCGGGGCGATCATTGAGAAGAGTCCAGCAGACCTGGATGGGCGCTTGCGGCCTGGCGATGAGCTGCTGTTTGTGGATGGGATCCCTGTGGTGGGAAAGCCGCACAGATACGTCATCGACCTGATGCACGGGGCGGCGCGTAACGGCCAGGTGAATCTGGTCATCAGGAGGAGAGTCCAGCCAACAGGTCAGACACTTTACCATTGACCTCAGTGTGTTTCTCTGAATGTGTGTTTGCTGTTTACTCCTTATCTCATCTCATCTCATCTTATCTTTTCTTTACACTTTTATTGAACCATAAATTACTCATTGACATTAGTGTTCTGGCCAAGACAGACAGGTTTGCAGCCATAAATCCATTAAAAACATGATGCAAATCACTATAAAATAAGTTAAAAAGATATGAAGTAACAAAATCAAAATCATCAATAATCGATCAATATATAAATCAATCAGCCAAAACATCTACAGCCAGATGTGCCCATCTTCAAGTCATTTAAACACTTTGAATGTATGTAACAAAACCAGCTCCTTACGTTTTAAGTCTTTTTTCATTCCCAGCAGACGGAGCAGCAAATTCAAATGCCTTTTTTTCCCGGTTCAGTTCAGGCCTTTAGTACAGACAGTAAGAATAGAAGACTTACTGCACATACTTTACATATGTAGATATGTAGGTTTGAAGATGTGATGGAAGCAGAACTAAAGTAGACAAGAATATGGCAGTGTTTCAGTCTTTTAGTCTGTGGGTAAACAAGACAAACCATCCAACACGAGGAAACAACAAGTAGTCGTCTGTGAGGGATAGAAAATTTGTAATGAACTTGATCTTATCTCTTTTTATTTTATTTTATCTTTGTTATTGAGGTGATGATGATCTTCTTATTTTTTCAAAACAAAAATTTATTCATGCAAAACTAAAATACATTTGAAATATTCAGAAAAAATGCATTTCCACAGAAGATGACGGTTGAAGTAGGTAATGAGTTTGTTATGTTGGAGTTTAAGTTGCCTTAATGAGCCTCATATCTGATACATTACATAATTTATGCTCTGTTCATCATGTTCACATAACTTGGAACTCATATAAACATTTACAAACCTTGTTTTCCTGGCCCAGCATGAGAAGATGCTTATGCTTATGCTTCAGCTTCAACCCCTTTACCGCTTACAAATCTGCGTATATCATTTTTGAAGAGGGCCATATGCTTTACCAGGTTTTAATGATGAACTGTACAGAACATGTGGTGGGTTGTTAATACATGCACAGGGTTCACCTTGTCCCTGGTCTATGACTCAAGATACACAAGCCTACTTGTTTACATCCTTGACATAAACCCTCTCTGATTGTTCTCGCCTCTGTTCACTAAAGATAAATATACAACACTGCCTGCTTCTTTTATTGCCG
Organism: Coranthus polyacanthus; assembly: GCA_037367275.1. Taxonomy (NCBI): domain Eukaryota; kingdom Metazoa; phylum Chordata; class Actinopteri; order Kurtiformes; family Apogonidae; genus Coranthus; species Coranthus polyacanthus. The sequence goes on along the minus strand of JAPQRN010000005.1, from coordinate 13,522,145 downwards.
TTCAGTTAAGTAGTTAAGTAGTGACAAACGGCTCAAAGTGGAGAATTATTCAGGGCTAAAGAAAAATTCTTCAGGTTTACAGCCTCTAATACCCAGGCCAGGCGATGCCAGTGTTCACTTCCTGTTTCTCTCTCACCTCTCCTCTGCTACTCACTCCCATTCTTGTCCTGCAATGATTCAGGAAACAGAATTTAATCAGTCACAAAACCGAACCACTAATCTCTCTGAGTAATTACACTGAAGCCTCTCCCAAAAAACACATTAGCACACTGCTGCTCTTACACACACTGTCTGGTCCTTATTCAAGCTTCTTAGCTCTCATACCTTTGAGTTCGGAGAACTGGATGTCACTTCCTCCTGTGCTCTCCAGCCTCCCCTGTTCTCATTACTGCTGCCTCCACATACACACATACAGGCATGTACACACACATGTGCACACACTTCTCAGCGATCCACTTCTTCCCACTCTATTCCACCCTCTCTTGTCAATTTCTCCTCAGCAAAGGCTACTGTCTGACTCATGCATGGCCTCCAGTGCGGCCCTTACTTCCATCCTAATTGTCTGACTCCCACTGGCACTTTGTGAGGTGTCAGACTATGCTCTCTGCTCTCAGCTCATACTTCTGCCTGTACCCACATTTTACACAAGTCATTTTGCCCTTTTTCATAATTTTTCTTCTTTTTTCCATATAAAAAAACAACCATTTGTCAGTGTAAAGAAATACTACATGTGGTGTTGGATCCTTGTGCATCATTTTAGACTTACAGATATCACTCTTACATCATCATAAAACTGAAATGGTTTAAATTCGGAAATGTTAAGCCAGAAGAAAATGCAGCACTACTTCCTGATGGGCTATAAAAACAACAACACAATATGCACAGATGCCTGTGCCAACTAAATAGGAGGTGCTGTCTTCGTTCTGGGTGGACTGACTCGATGCTGCATTTTAATGATGTATTTAACCCCCCTGTGACTGTTCTTTTGCTTTTTGCTTTGCTGTGTTTACTCTTGGTTCTTCACAGTGTTGTGATTTGGCTCCAGCTTGTCCAATTTTGGTAGGAGAGGAGAGAAGAAGTAGTGTTTCCTGTTAAATTAATGGTTTGTGGACATGCACTATCATCTTCAGATTCTTGCAGAGCAACTACGTTTCACACTGGTTACTTTTCTTTATAACAGTCTCACAGAGATGTTCAGGAATTGTGAATCGACTAGACTTAAAAGTAAGGAGATGTAGCTGCTGGTGGGCTGAATTACTATCCTAAAATGCTGCCTGTGCTTCAGTGAGATCCATGTTTCCTCAACCCAGTTTCAAGAAAACAAAGAAATACATTCACCATCTCTAGATATACATCAACATTTCTAGATACATGTACATCCTATGTTGTAGTGCTTTAACCAATCATGGCACTTCACTTCAGCTGTGTAGAAGTAGGGGTAGAGGTAGACGGTCTCATCTGGTTCAACAGAGGCAGTCTGGACAGAGACCTTCTTTTAGGTCTCTTGTGGATTTCCTCCATCTGTTTCCAAATCAGAAAGTCTCTGTCAGATGATTATCTTCTTTTTTTCATTGAAGCCCTTATGAGGTTGTTCAAAGGATAAATCAAAGTGAACTTTTCCTCCTGCCTCCACCCTTCTTTGTTTTTCCAGGTCCTCCTGTACCTGGCTCAGTGCTGCCTTCATGTTGTCTGTTTCCTCTGTTTGCTCAGCCAGAGCCTGTCCTCCTCCCACTCTTGTATCACGTTCAGGTTGTACCTGTACCACTCCCAGGTTCTTGATCATCTGGGAATAGGAGAACCTCCATTTCAGAACAGGCCTCATGAGCCCGTTCATTTTTTGGCAGGTTTTGTTAGAGCAGGCTCTGGTGCAGTGTTGGTGTTGGTTCAGTTGCCATACCAGATTCAGGTTCAGGTATCCCAGAAGTCTCTGTCTCCTCAGCTGCTGAAGAGCTGTGGCTCTCCTCATGCTATCTGAGTGTCTTGCTCCACTGGTGCCATGGATGTTTGTTGTTTCTTGGGCTCAACAGAGGAGGAAACTCCTCATCATGATCCAGTTGGAAGGTACTGACCTCTGAGAGATTTCTAATCTGCCAAAACTTGCCTGGCTGACAGATTTTTCTTCTGGTCGGCCGGCTAAAGGCTCCACATACTGCTGAGCAGTTACTTCCTGATTCCTCCAGATTGCTTTTATTCTTGCCTGTGTGGCCTTTGTTTTTCCAATACTTCTCCATCTTTAACTCAAATCACTCTGGTGGTCTTTGAGAGTTTGTTCATGACTATGTCTAACTGCTGTGGGCTTTTAGCATTTGTTTTTAAATTGTTAGTTTATTCCCTTTTGTTCCTGTCTGTTAAAAGTGACCTAGATAGAGATTTCTACTCCAGCACTAGGAGAAAAATCACACAAAGGTATTGTTTTGTGTGATTGGAAATGTACATTATAGGGAATTAAATTGTGATCTGTTATAGTGTTTGTCAACAAGGCTATAAATGGTCGCTCTCAGTTTGTTTTGAGTATATTTTTGTAATTTGAAAATACAAATTACTTGTATTATACATATACATTTTCTAAGACATGTATTTTGTGTTTTATTTTGATACATTTTATGAGCAGGTATTTGTAATTTGTAACAAGATACTTTTCTATGTATTTGTGCCCATCTCTGAATTCACCAACTTTTATGGTTAGGTTTAGATACTGTCAGCACTTGGGAAAGGAAAGGATATCAGGGCTTGTTAGTAATATTTTAACCAAAACACAGTGTTTTACTAACCCTAGCCAAAGAATGTTTATTGCCTAAAACCTTGAAACTTATAGGACTTGGGATGGATTTTTTACATTATACATACAGTTTTGAGACCGCTCCACATTTCAGACCTGAACCAACTGAAAACCTCTGAAATGAAGCTGAGCTTTAAGCTACATGAAACACAAACAGCAAAGTGAAAGAGAGAGCATCAAAGTGTCCATTTGAAATCCAGATAAATATTGATTAATAGACAAATATTGATTTCTCAACTCTTGCTAAATTAAATCATTATTGTGTTGTTTCAAAATGAATTATTTAGGGTGTGAAAACACACACAGTTGTTATTTTCTGCAAATAAATGCTTCAAATGACAATGTTTTTATTTGGAATTTGGGAGAAATGTTACCTACCTGTAAATAGTAAAACCAGTGGTCTCTTAATTTTTTCCACAGCTGTATCTGTGGTTTGTAGAAACGTGCAACGGCAGTGTCCAGGCCCCCCCCTCAAGGGGGCGCCAAAGATCACAGGACTTTGTTTGTTCTGAGGTTGACAAAATAAGAATTGTAAATAAAATAATAACACACTAACACACTTGTCTGAAGTGTGTGTGTAAATCTCTAAAATATCTAAAAAAGGTAACTTAGTAGCCCACACCTCTTCGACATGTCAGCTCAAAAGGGATGTTAATTATATCAACCAAATCAAAATGAATCACTTTATTCTTTTGATGTGTGTGTGGCCTTGAGGGGGGGCTAAGCTTTTCTTAAATAAAAGTAGGGGGGTCCAAGGATGTCGTAAACGACTGAATTAGATCAATACGTAGATAAAAAGCTACCTGCTCAGCTCTCTACCTCCCCTGACAGGTGAGTCGTGTCCGGAGAACGGCCGCAGCCCGGGCTCTGTGTCCACGCAGCACAGCTCGCCACGCAGTGACTTCACATATGGCAACAGCACCCAGGCACCCAACGCCAGCATGGGCATCAGCGCCACTTCAGACGGGACGTCGACCCCAAACATACAACCCAGTGACGTCATCATCAATCGAAAGGAGAGCGAGGGCTTCGGGTTCGTCATTATCAGCTCACTCAACCGACCAGAGGCGGCTGCCACCAACAGTGAGTCCAATGATTGGTTTAGTGGTGGAGTCAAGTAGATGTTTCTGTATCATCAGTCATCCTCTGCTCTCTGCATAACAGCTGCTTAAAGTGCTTTAGTTCATATCAAAGCTCTTAGACACATGTAAACTAGTAGGTAATCTCTACATAGTGTCAAGATAACAGCCAGACTTAAGTATAAGAAGAGGTCACGGCTCAATGCGAAGTGAAGCACCTCTTATTTTATCTCCTCAATTATACATGCCCTCCCACAGCACGTCAGTCACTCACATCTATGGTGTGCAGCCGTAAGCATCAGCACATCGCCCACACACATGAAAAAAACCTGGATGCCTTACATAAGCCTGGGGTGAACAGCAAAATGAGAGAGACAGAGAAACAGGCATTCAGTCAGTGAGTGGTGTGCGAGCACAGACAGGCATAATCCTCCAATCTGCTGCTACTCAGTGAGTCTTTACTTGCAGCGTGTTGCGTTTGAATCCTCTAACAGCTGTGCCCCATAAAATTGGCCGCATCATTGAGGGCAGTCCGGCAGACCGCTGCGGGAAGCTGAAGGTGGGAGACAGGATACTGGCAGTTAACACTCAGTCCATCGTCAACATGCCGCACGCCGACATCGTTAAGCTGATCAAGGATGCAGGCCTCAGCGTCACCCTGAGGATCATACCACAGGAAGGTGAGAGCACGTGGACACACACATAACACATTGTGGTAGACAGTGATTTATGACAGTAATTGAATTATCTCTGGTGGAGGAAATTTGTAATATGAGTTTTGCAAAATGTGTTTTTTTTTTTTATTAAATGTCCCTTGTCAAGTTGTGTTGTACTGGTTTTGCAAAGTCTCCTCACTGAGTCAACACTCTTTTGAATGTAAATGTTTGAGCTGTGCAACACACAATGTGATATTAATAAAAGTAAAAAATATTTTATCTTCACTAAGAGTTTTAGCAGATTGCCCAAAGCAGTTAAATAATCCATATATTTAAAGATGGATAAAATATGATATTTTTTTTCTCCCAATGCTAAAAAAGGATTTTAAGAAACCAGTGTTGTTAACATTAATCAGACATAGACACACTTTTTATCCTTAAACCACCCTGATGTTTATATTTTGTACTGGTGCAGTAGTCTGGACATTTGAGTGTGTGACTTTGTGGGGTTTATTTGCATTTTATATTTGCTGTTGTGCTTATCTGTCCAGGGACTGCAGATGGAAATTAGCCAGTAGCTAAATCTTGCACAATGCATCGCCTCGCTTGTAACAATGTTTTTCTGTTTTAGACTATACTATACTATACTATAATATAACTGTTTGAATAACGACAATGGTGGCTTCTTCTCTATGGTACGCATCAACATTTATAAGTGCATTATGTGAAGATGTGCCTTGCTTGTGTCTTTGCTTTTCAGTCAAAGTGTTGTGAACGTGACAGTGTCTGACAACGCTCTTTTTCTTCTTATTGTTCTGCTTGTGACAAAAGTAGCACTTCAGCTTAGCAACCTCTGACTAAACATTTATATGCAATAAAGAAACCATTAACAAAGGTTTTCAGCACACTGCAGTGTCACTGACAGCAGATACAGACACTTTAGTGTTCAGTGTGTATAATAAATGTAAATGTTCAATGTTCAATTGAATAATCATTTATAATTAACGCTATTTTATGCATTTTTGAAAGAAGCATGTGAAATATCCAGACAGCATATATGGAAATATATAATTTAACATGTGATACTTAAATGCGACTTGATGTTTTCCCATAAGGTGTGTAAATGCACATTAATATTTCAAAATCACATGCCTACATTTATCATGCCTGAAGTCAGAAAATACCCCTGTGCCTCTATTTGAAATTGTGTTTGAAATATGTTCCACTGACACATTAATACACACTAGAAATGTCTGAGCGTGACAAAAATGTGAAAATTCAAAACAGGACGTGACCTGCTTAAATAAAGGTTAAAACCACTTGTAATTAGATTTTCTCATATTCTGTCCTTCTGTCTGACTGTCAGAGATCAGCAACCCTCCATCAGCCCCCAGCTCAGAGAAGCAGAGCCCTATGGCCCAGCAGCACAGCCCTAAGACCCAACCCAGCACCACCTCCGCCTCCCAGTCCAGCTCGGCAGGGACGGAGCCCGGCCAGTCTGCGAGTCAGCCCAACCCCGCGCCCCACCAGAGCCCTGTGACCCAGCTACCCGCCCCTCCGCCACAGACCTACACCCACGAGAGCAGGTAAGATGCATGGCAAGTTTATTTTTAAAGTGGTGGCTTATAATGAAAGCTGCTTCATCCTCATGCTGCTGTCACGCTGTAGTGTCAGATTTGCAGCTGTCTCGATTTTCTGATGCAGCGAAGCATTTTATAGACTATCCCTCTATCTGTCTCTGGGGCAAAACACTGTTCCTGTGAGGATACAGGTATGAGTCAGTCATACACTTTCATCTCCCTCGTCCCCATTCTTTCTACCTTCCTTTCACTTTTTCATACTCTTCATCTCTTGCTTTAGTTTGCTTCTCTTCCTTCCTCCCTTTTTTCACATTGTCTTTTCAGCCTCTTATCTCTCACTTTTTAGTCTCTTTGCTGTCTGTTTGTTTCTCCCCTTTTCTCTCCCCACCGAGTTTGTTGTATAACATCACTTAACTCTTATGGACTGCTAAATTATTTACTTAAATTGCTGCTTTATTGAGATCTGTTGAATATTTTACCAAAGAACTACAGCCCGAAATTTACAGTGTCTTTGCCTACACAGAATCCATAGCTGTCTTTACTAAGCATTACAGGCCTCTGAGAGAACTTATTATAAACATTTTATGTGCTAAATTTTCCCACTTAAGTCACGTATAATGACTGTCAGCGCAGACCAAAGCAACCCATGTGTGTGAGTGCAGGGTGACCCAGTGGTTAGTCAAAAAGCTGGATCTTAACATGACTAATGTTATCCTAAGGTGATGAAGGCAGGCCTTCTTAAATCTGATTGGTCTGTTAGTTACAGGTCAGAGGTGAAGGCGAGGCAGGATGTTAAACCAGACATCCGACAGCCGCCGTTCACAGACTATCGGCAGCCTCCAGTGGACTACCGGCACCCCCCTGTGGCCGACTACCGACAGCCGCCAACGTTGGAGTACAGACACCCGCCGCTGCTCGACTACAGACAGTTAGCCACTGACGCTAGACAGTTCACCATACCAGACTACCGAATGCCACCAGTTCAAGTAAGAACACGTTGAACAACACAAGACTGGTTCATTTCTTAATTGCTTAATGCTGGATATATTAGGTTGATACAAAAATCAGCATTTGAGAATAAAAACGTGATGTATTTTTTAGCCTAAACAAATATTATGTACAAAAAAAAACGTGTTAGGGACCCCTTTAATTTCTTTGTCAAATAGCTGTGACCAACGTATGTATTAATTCCTTTAAAATCATTATCTTCACTATTGTTACACCCCAATAAAAAAGCTTCTTACAGAACGGCTGTAAGGTCAAAATGCATGTATGAGGACTCATTTGATTTGTTAAAGCACAGCCTGCACTACCATCAGCTCAAACTTGAAGAGAAAACCTTTTCCGTAGGCACACCACCCAAGCATTTTTGTACAGCACCTAAGCTGAGGAAACAGAAACACTCTGCTGAGATTTCTCTACCACTCTGGAGAGAAAAGATGCCATATTAGCCCGAAGACAAATGGAATTCTATTAGAATTGTGTGTCGACTTCATCAATTTGTTTCAAATTTCTTTGAGCTATTTTTCTAAATATTAAAATAATATAGGCCCAGAATTAAGCAAAAATATATAATTCAACTGAACTTAAATCTGCATATTTTAACAGCCTACATTCATATTTCGGGTTCTTCTCTTGTTAAAATTGGCAAAGTATAACCATTTATTCAGGCCCTTATAAATCAGAAATCCATCTTTTGCCTTTTCTGTGCTTTTGGTGTCATTTTTATTTGAGGAGTTGTGTTTTTGTAAAAGTGGACTTTGTGAAGAGCTGACAAACAGAGACATCACTCCTGTGTGTTGAAAGAAAACATTTCAAACCTATGTCTAAAGCAGGTACCTTTTCCAGAGGAATTCGTCTTGGTGTTATCTTCACCCAGTATTGCTCACTTTTGCTGACTCCTGAAACTATTTTCTGCTGTAATGGTCCAATTGTAACGTAATGCTCGGATAACACAAAATCTAATCATATCTGATCTCTGCTTGTCTCAGCTTTCACAGGACTTTGACTTCTTCACAGTGGAGCTGGAGAAAAGCGTGAAAGGTTTCGGTTTTAGCATCCGCGGTGGGCGGGAGTACAAGATGGACCTGTTTGTGCTTCGACTGGCTGAGGACGGGCCGGCCATCCGCAACGGGAGAATGAGGGTACGCGTGATTATGTCATTTCCTTTAACAACACTATTACACCCCTTCAAAAGGTTAAGCTGCTCTATATCTTTCTGGATTACATGGCAGGCGCTCACTGTAATCGTCTGATGTTATCAAAGCTGCAACAGCAACTTTTCAAACCGCCCCAAAAAATCTGTCAAAATAACTCTGTGACGGTTCGTCCAGTTGTAGTTGAAGATTGTTTCCTCCCTATTGCTGCTCCCTAAAACTAATTTCCCATCTGTGTTTAGATAAAGATAGATAAAACATTTAAGTAGGCCAACTTAAATTACACTTTGTTTTCAGAGCTGTATGAATCTCCCTTTGGCCATAATTGCTACTGTACTATTTGGTCAGAGAAAGCTTAAAGTAATAGGTTCGTAAAAATATGGTTGTAATAAAGCAGATGACTCCACTTTTCCAGGCTCTCTCTCATTTTAACCACTGCTTCTGTTACATTTCCCATCATTTGCTTTACTGCCAGCAGAATATAAAAGGACAATGCTTGGCGTCACAACACCAGGACCTAGATTATAACTTTTCAATGCAGATTTAATCCTGCAACCATCACCTTCCTCACTCTCAATCTCCTACTGTCTCCTTTTCTTTCTCTTTTTCTTGCGTGTCCTCCAGGCTGATAGCCCACGTCTGCTCATCATTGCTTATCTGTAATGAACCTGTCAAAGATAATGTGTGCAAAATGCCCCTGGGGGAGGAATTACTTTTCCTCCTTGGTGGTGTAGTCGATGAAGTCCAGTGGGCTCAGACACCACGTGGAAGAGGAGGAGGGAATCCCTCTTGAGCTCCACTTAAAGTCAGCATACAAGCTGCCATGAGCTCTGATTTGTCTGAGACGGATGTCCAGACACTAATACTGCTGCTAGGATAAAGACAAGCAATGAATTTAACTTATTTGAGGACAAAGGGGAGTTTTCTCTCTCTGTGAACACTGGGATCCTTCTTAGATCCACATTGTGCAGAGAGGGATCAACATGCACTGAGCTTAAAAATGAAATGTGAGACAACGGTCAAAAAGCATTTTGCACACCTGTCACTGGCTTTGACTGGTGCTTTGAAACATACTAAGGTGTGGAAACCAAAAGCGCACTTGCAGTGGGAACACCTGCAGTTACCCTGACATTTTTAAGCAAGTCATTTCTCCTTAACAGGCACTTTGTCACACTTTTGAAAAGGGAAAAGTCTTTATATTGACTTCTCATCCATCCTACTCACCACAAACTCATCCACTGACTTGTTATTTTTGTAAAAAAAAGAAGCCCTAAAACATTTTTAACAAGCTGAAGAGCTAGAGCGGAGGCTTTTAAGAAAATTGTACAAAGTTATTACAGATAATCATTCAGCCCATTTAATTACCACACTAAGCTTTAAACCTCAATAAAAGACTTGAGTTATGCTCGGGCTTCGGCTGCACACTCCCTCAGCATTCACGTGCCGTCCTTTCAACTTTGTTCCCTTTTTATTAAAGATGAAAATGGAGATCATTCTCCTCCGCTGTGAGAAGGTGAGGATTAATGAGCAGACTGTCTTGCCTTCCACCTCTCTTCAGACCACAGTAATGACACCTAATGGCTCCCCGTCTCTTGACTGGAGTCCGTTCCTGACGTTCAAATTACCCCAGCCATTACCGGAGGCCCTCTCCATTTGTTAGCGTAATTGGCTGGCACATTTTGTCCTGTTCCCCGTGAATCCTCCCCATTAGTCAATCCTGGAGACATCTCCTGAAGTGAGAGTCTTGACTGACATTTGACCCGTCCTCATTGATCTCATGGAGTGGTCACAACCTCAGTGTGGAGCTGAAAAGGAGAGTCGGGTCTGTACATATTTGCATAAACACTGAAGTAAATATTATGAAATTGCAGCTTTTATGTGCAGGTCTCCTCAGGGCATCATAGTATGTTCTTTAGCAGCGTTTGTAATGAGTACGTCGAAATTACATGATAAATTGCTGTCACCGGTTCATGGCTTCTAATGCTTATTAACTCAGAAGCCCATGAGAAATACAATGAATTATAGATCTGAATTGATTCTCATGTATTACTGTCATCTGTAATAAAAGAAGCCTGTTGATATTCTGTTTCATGTGAAGGGAACTCATTTCTAAACAGATCACATTATTGACTCTCTGTTACAAACGCAAACCCATTTAGATTGATCGTATTTGGACCTTTGTGAACTTGACCTGGACGTTCATGTAACAACATGGCTGTCGATGTCATTTTTCTCTCTTCATTAACAAGCATGATCATTATCCAACATTTCAAACAGCATAAAACAGACAAATAATAAAACGTAAAAAAACAATAAAATTAGTCAGTCAGTCAGTCAGTCATTATCTGTAACCGCTTAATCCTCCCCTGGAGGGTCGCGGGGGGGCTGGAGCCGATCCCAGCCG
>JAPQRN010000005.1:13463579-13505811 GCA_037367275.1 Coranthus polyacanthus | reverse complement strand
TACATCTATATTCATGTTATATCTCCTGTCTTTTCAACTCTATTGTATTCTTTAGGCTTTTGTTCTGAAGTCTCTTTGCTGTTAAGAAACTAATCATATGTCTCTTCTGTCTCGACTAACAGTAATTTATCTTCTGTCCATTTCAGTGATCTATCACTAATTGATTGGTCTAGGTTGTTACTTCCCCTTCTATAGGAATGGTATCTTCCAGTCTCTCCATGTGCATGAAAAGTGACAAGCATGGCTCCCCCTATTTCTTCCTAATGGGCCACTCTAAAGACACGGTTTGTGACCATAAAAATGTTTTGTTTTTGTTTGTTTTTTTTATCTTAACCCTGGCTTTCTGTGCTGTGGTTTTGCATGGTGTGCGCTCTGTTGTGACTACCTGTTAAAGGTGCATGTAGCACTTTCATATTAAAACAACTTAATCACTTTGAGCAGCAGGAAGTTGTAAAATTAGTGAACACTCCCCTCTTCCTGACAGAAAGATAAATCAGCAGCCCAAAAATGTAGCAATATGATTCACCCCAAATCACCCAGAGGAGATGAATGTGAAATATTGCAGCAGATTATTTACTCAGTGAAATCTCAGCACCATTTGAGCGTGGAAGGGGACTTTTTTTGTGTGTGTGACAAAAACAAAAAAGTCCAATACGTCATTCAGTCCTTCTGCACCAGCATGACGCTTGCTTTTCCTACAAGACCGTCATGACAGAAAGTTTAGGGCAACGGCATGGCACTAAAGCCCCGGGTGACGGCCATTCATCACCCTCCAGCCCTTTAAACACAGGACATCGAGGGTGATGTTGTTTACCTTGTGTCAGTCCTTTTCTGCCAGCCGCCTTCCAGCCAGGGATTTAATCTCTCTGTGTGGAAAGCTTTTGTGATTCTTGCCTTGAGGTCGTTATACACCCTTGAAATATGCACACAGAGTCTCACTGTGGTCAGCCAGAAGACATGGTGCTCCATCATTAGACATCCTCCTCCTGTGTTAAGTTCCCCTGCTACCCAAAAGAAAAAGCAGCTTTTTAACCCACAGGTTGTGCTGTGTGTGGGGGCTTAATTCAGCATTTTAGCACTGGTAGTTTACAGGCACTTTATTTGCATACTGGAAGGTTATGCAAATCATCTATGGTGATTAATTTGGCTGTTTAAAACATTAGCATAATAATGTTCAAAGCAGAAGAATAATTTTTGTTGGAGGTTCTTCTGCTGCTTTTTATCGAAAACATAAATGCAAAATGAGAAATGCAAAAACAAAATCAGCAGCGTAATGTTGGTATAAAACGTTTTGTGAGCATGTGCATGAACATGATTGTACACTTTTCTGTGTGTGGCATTGTGTCCGTTTTCAGTCTCTTTCTAGCATGAGTTCTAAGAAACCACCAAAAATGTGTCTATAAAGTCAAATTAAATGAGTTCTTTGCTAATAATGAATAAAAAGACTCAACACAGGCATTCAAAATAAATCCTGAGATGTTTATTTACGTAAATGTTCTCGTGATTTTATGGTCTGCCAAAGTCAAATGCGCGTAATCGTGAATATTCCCACATCAATTAGTAGGAATCGGAACGTTTCAATAGACAAAATAGATGAGGCAGAGTCTGAGATGTGGGCACAACACTAGACTCTACATTTACGTTAGTGCAACGTCTGTATTTTACGTCTTTCAAGCTCTTTTAAAATGTACTAGTTGTCAAAAGCAGTCCCATTCATTCACAAGGTACATTACTGATACTTTTTCACTCCCTACGATGAATTGGTGCCAGTTCACTGTTTAGATTCTCTTTAGTATTTTAAGTCAAAAGAAAGGAAAGACATGATGTCATATAAACATTTGTAAGTAGGAGTAAAAGTCGAAAAAAACAAAACTTTAGGTGCTTTTGATCAATACATGTTCAGTTTTATTGTGTGGCTTTAAGATAGAGTAAATGTGCATATTGTAAAAATCTACTTAATAGCTTTCACTCACATTATGCAGAGGAGTAAAGATCTTTCAAACTACTCTTTCCAAGGTCAAGAATAAACATTCACACACACTGCGAGTTTGTAGTATGCTATGGTAAAGGCGAAAGTTAACTAACGCCAGAAGTAAATGCAGCAAGTAACAAAAGTAGAAATAAAGATACTTGTCTTAAAAAAGTGGTAAAGGTAGAAGTACGGATTCAGCTTCTTTAATTTAACATCTCTCTGTGCAAAGCAAACTGAACCTTGAAGAATATTAAACCATTCTAACTTTATGACACCTTTTCTCTGGTGTCCACTCTCCCCTTTTCTCTTACGTCGTTTTTATCTTGTTAGGTTTGCGTGATATGAACCAGTGGATACACCCAGGGACTGTCTTTTCTATGTGTTATTATTAGGTTGAAATTGGTTTTGGTGTTGGGAAGGTGCAAAATAAATATAATCGATAGTTCCCCTCAAATGCATTAAAACTAAAGTAATGAGGCCGTAATGGAAGGAGTAGAAAGTACAGCTATTAACGTTAAAATGTAGGGAGTAAAAGTAAAAAGTTCAAATAAAATACAGACGCCTGAAAACTCTACTCAAGTACAGTAACAAAGTATTTGTATTTTATTACTTTCCACCTCTGCACACAACTACCGGCACATTCCCACACATAAGGGCCTCTAGAGGTCTAATTTTGTGCCACACTTCAGTAAAAGCTGCCCATAATGGGCGACTATGTGTGTTTAGAAATCATCGGGTACCCCTGTCTCCCTCTAAGCCCAGAATCTAATATGCTGCAGCACTGCATGTGAGTCCTCTTATAATTGGACCTCATGGCGCTCGTGTAGTCGGCCCAGCCTGTGCCCCCTGCCTAGCCCGCTGAAAATGACTGATGGCCGAGGGACCGAGACTCACCGGTGCAGAAACAGAAGCTAACAGTCCGTGAGAGTGGAGAGTTTTGGAAGAGCGTGCAGTAGATTCACCGCAGCTGCTGCTCCGGATACAGACTTCTTCAGACTTAAGAGAGAGAGAGGCACTTGGCCCCTGAGGTTTTCATTCTCGCTAAAGCACCACCCTATTGGGCACATCATCCATTTCATTAAACCTGTTTTCGATTTTCCGCCAAGGTTTTAGATTGGCCGGGGCTTTAAAGAGAGCTGTGGGAGGCAGATTGATGTTGTCTAAAAGCAGACTTGCCCTGTGACACGGTCGGAAGTAGGTTGTAGTGCTGCTCTGATTTTTCCTTTAATGCTTTTAGCTTGTAGAAAAGGAATGATTGCTGTAATGATTATTTTTGTTTTGCATTTAGTTGTGCAGTGGCATGTGTGTAAGCTTCTTAGTAGAGTGTGCCAGTGTTTGTTCTTATTATTAACTGTGTGTTTGTGTGTTCCAGACAATGCCGCCCCATGGGATGCTCGCCCTTCAGCCTCCCCAAGCCTGTCGGAAGTAGCCCCTCCCATCGACAGCCTTTCCATGTCATCGCCTTCATCTCATCTGGCCCCGGCCCCCGACCCGCCTCACCTGCCGCCTCTGGATGTCCCTCGAGACCCCGTGGCACGAGACAACAGGACGGAGCGTTCCAAGAGCCCGCAGAAGGCCGAGCTGCTGAACCCAGATCTGAGCAGCCAGGGGAGGAGAGCGGCGACTGGTGGGAGCAGCAGAGCCAAGAAAGAGGGTGGCAGGTCCACCCACAAGGGGGAAGGGGGCAAGGAGGGGCAGAGCGGGGAGCTCAAACCTTCCAGGAGCAGCAGAGGGAGGTCCAAGGAGAGAAACACTGGGGACAGCAGCTTTTCCAGTGGGAAAAGAGAAACCACCCAATCTCCCAGCGGCTCCAAACTCCCGCACACTAACGGGAACAGTAGGGAAGATGTGGAGCGTTACAGTGGAGGGCAGCAGGTGGAGCCAGAGCAGAGCAAGCCCAGGCCTAGGGAACTGGACCGGGGACTGGGAGAGAGCCGGCCTAGCCTGCCCAACAAGAGCACCAGCAGTGGCAGCGTGGCAGGGAGGAAGGCCACGGTCTCTCCTGGGCCTTGGAAGATCCCTGGATCGGACAAGCTGCCCAGCACACTGCGCACAGGCACGTCCACACTGAGCAGATAACCCCGCGGTTCTGTCACGGTGGCCATCCGAACTATACCACCCCATCTAGATGAAGCTACCTTCTCAAGACCCCATCCTCTCACCTTCCTGTGCCCTTGCTCCCCCTTTAACCCCCTTTGATCCCTCTTTCTCATAGACCACAGAGTCAAAACTGAGGGGGGACTGAGTGATCTGGACCATGTGTTTTTAGAGCGACTTTTTATTTATGATGCCGTACTCTAAATTATTTTGAAAAATATTTTACACCCACCACCTTAAAAACTGGAAAATCATCCACTTTTAAAAAAAAAAATGGAAGAGCAAGAGGACCGAGAAGAATGTGTGTGTGCGTGCGTGCGTGCGTGCGTGCGTGCGTGCGTGCGTGTGTGTGCGTGTGTGCGTGCGTGCGTGTGTGTGTGCGTGTGTGTGGCGGGGAGTCATTTGGAGGATACAAAACTTTAAAAACTCTATTTTGAGTTCCCTCAAATTTGTGGAGCAGCAAGACTGGGGAACAAACATGCAAATATAAACAACTGACAAGAAGCGCTTGCTATTGATTTTTTTATATCTACACAATGGGAGTCTATTTTATGAAATGGAATGTTAAAAAAGACGGTTTGCCTGGTTTTGACAAGAGCGAATGAAACAGAGAGTGACAGCAGAGATGAACTTTACTTATCAACGGAACTTTGCCTTAACAGAGACTGTGTGGGCCTGAATCTGTCTTGAAAAATCTATCAGATGATTATAGACATAGATATATTATAATGAATATGAATATGTGGGATCATTTTGTAAATAAGATCATCTTTAAGTGAACAGAAACTTAAATTGAGACGATGGAAATTCTAGCCCATGCGTAGATGAGCAAAGCGGCGCGTTATGGACCAGATCTTTCACTGCTTCCTCTGTGCTCCCATTCAGCCCTGTGATTGCAAGTTTGGCGTCTCTGCAGGCCTGCTGCGGTTGTGCTTGAATCTCCTGTAGTTCAGCAGGAGTGTCGTGTCAATCCGTTCTCATGATGAGCTCCCGTGATACTGAAAGGGCAGAGTGCCTTAGACTGACAGAGAGGTTGGCTTTTAAGTCAAAGGTTCAACTCCGAAACACTTTAGAGGGTTCAAAACAGGCTGCTATACAACACCAATTTTACAGATACAAATAATATACTGTATTTTTTAGAGTATGATACAGTGAAATATAATTCATTTCACATGTATATGTATAAAATGACTCCATTACCAGAGGTATTGATGATTCTTTTTTTGTTGAAGTGGTTCATTTCAGGTCATGGTAGTTTTTATTACAGATTTCTTAATGAAGTCTGACACTAGTAATTTTCATAAAGAATGGTGTATATGAGATAATGTAATCAAGTGTCAGCACAGAGCAGAGCTTTGCACCCAAACTAAACCAAATTAATATAAATATTGACTCGTCACAGTCAGAGAATCCATCTCACTTGTCAAAATCTTACTCATCAAACATTCTGTAACCCGACTCAGTGCCCTCGATTTAAGAATAAAACATTTCTATGGTTTGCCGAGCGCTTGAGAAGAGGTTGCACCTGTCACAAACATTGTCAGCTCATGTCTTCAGTCTGCTTTAGGTCAATGTGATCTGCACTGTGTGATGAAGATCTCCACACCAAAGCTCCTTGTAGGTTTTCTGAAATCTACCGTGTGCTGTTGTACAATAAGATAGACGGTCCCTTTCGTGGTGATGATTAGAGCAGTAAATCTTCATTTAAACGAGCCGATATTAAGGAAAAAAAGAGTGACATTAACAGACAAATGTTTCCTCTGTTTCCACTGGTGAGGGAAGTGCAAACCGTGTTTAAAGACTAAGAGCTGAGGGAGACACATCATTATGTTTGCAACTGTAATCCGTAATTACACGAGGAATACGCGGAATGACTTTAAAGCACAATCTCACACAAAGGGTTTGGGATATGAATTATTGTGTCAGGAAAAAAAATCATCAGCCAGGCACAAATGGCTCATCCCTTCAATCACTTGAGGACGGTGTGCAGGGGGTAAAAAAAAGAAGAAGAAAAAAAAAAAAACAAACCAAAATGTAACATTTTTTTCAGACAAAAGGTAGCAAATGCTTCCTCTCATCACTTGACTGGACTGCTCCTTTATTTTGTGACTTCTGTGTCAAGCAGAAACTAAAATATGTCCGTACGTTTTGCTCAGCCTTTGCACAACTCACTGCTTTCCACATCTGAGCTGTATCCGTTGAGCCAAATTGTCAGTAGTTTTCTACAGAAAACAAAAAGAAAAAAAAATCTTCATCTATAGGTGTATTCAAAGTGTGTGTGTGTTGAAATGACAGCACGCGCTGCACCATAAACCCCTGCCCAAGCAGCTCAGCATCACTGTGTAGTGCTATAGCAGTGTGTAGACCCTGAAGAAATATCTCTATAAATATGACTCAGTGTACTATTGATGGTCACAAAGACTGTAAGTGGAGCAACTATTTTTTATGAAATGCAACACTATGGATATATTAACTTTTGCAAAAATCTTGTTTACCTGTATGATATTCTGAAAAATTGTCAAAATAAAAAAAATCTTGACACAACATCAATGATTAATTTAGGGTGCGCTGCTGTGTGACATCGTATGTGTGTCTGTTTTTATCTCAGTGTGCGGAAAATGTATTGAAAATGAAAGTTCTTGATGAAAGTGCAGGTCGATGATGATCCTGTAGAAGCTACGAGAAGTGTCATGAAGGTTAGAAATGCTAAAATAATACTTTAATGTAATTTCCTCTTTTGGCCACAAGGAGGCATTTAATGTGTGAGGTATACTGTGCGGATAATAATCTGAAAAAAAGCTTTAGGGCTTTGCTGTAATTATGTTATTTGCTTACGTAGATACTGACTTTAGATACTCACCGTATGATTACTGACAGTCCCAGGTCTACGTTTAGCAGATTCATTAGAAACTCCAGTGGTTTTACACCTGTGTGCACGTTCTCTGTGTCTCCACTAGAGGTCAGTGTAGACCAGACTTGTATATCTGCAGCTTAGTTTCATAATTTTTGAACTTACATAAAGTTATTAGTCACACATTTCCTCCTATAACATGTTACAAGGATTTTATGATTCAGTATGATGTTATTATGCTTTCAGTGCATCACGTTTCATATATTTCTCGTAGATTGAAGTGTTTCTACTTTCTTATCTCACATCATCTTCAACCTCCTTTTCAAATTAATTTCCTCAGACTGAAGCTGTGGTTTTCACACATACATCCTGTTGATTTGCACATGAAGAACACAGCTAGAGTATGGTGTTGTGGTGAATTTCAGAGTGGATATTACATTTTAGCAAAATATTGTTTTGACTGAGTAAAAAAAGAAACCGGTCCTTTGTCTCTTTGTGCTGTTTGCATTAATAAACTGCCCATGCGGTTACCAATGAATGTGCATGAGACTGACAGGAAAAAGGACAAAAAAGGAGCACAGAGCGAGAGATGAGCGGGACAACGAGCTCTCCTGCAGAGGCAGCGCTGGTTGAGGCTGCTTGCTGCCAGCTGGAAGCTGCTGGCTGGTGCCTCTGTTCTCCACGGGAGTGAATCAATCCAGAGCTGTACTCATCTCTCCAACGGGAGAACAAGACGCAAAGCACAGGCCTTAACACACTGCTCTGCTGTTTCAGAAGACACGCCGAGGACGAGAGAGCTGCGGAACCACCTTCAATATGTTCATCAAACATCACTAAAAGGCCGCTGTTTTATTCAGCGAACATCTTCAATTATTTGTAATACCCAGGAGATGCAGTCAAATATTAAACAGGGTGCTATGCAATAGGTTTATGGGCTGAAACTGTTAATCTCGTGTGCACAAATGAGCAGTATGGCTCACATCCTTGGATCGCAATTGTGTCTGACAGCACCACACACTGTCCTAATGTACAGCATCTCCCAAAAGCATACACACTAATATAACTGACAGTAGGCATGACTCAGATTTTCACACCAGTGTTTGATGGATAGCTTTACCCCTCCGCAGACGTCCCTGCTGTTTTCACTCACTGAATTGCTTCATTCTGAAGCGTCTCATCAACATTAAACATATTGCCAGTAAAAGAACTGCAGTGCAGAGATAATACAAAGTACAATGACTTCATCCTTCAAGGAGACTTCTCTGTACTGCACAAAACAAAATCTATAGCGGTATCTCCACTGATCAAAGGTTTCAATATCTGGGACTCGGGATTGTTTCACCTTAGCCTGCAGAAACTAAACTGATGCTTTTATCTGAGGTGAGTCAGGAATTGTTTTCTGCACGAAAGAAGATGCTTCCTCATCTTCATGTCACCTCATTTGCAGGGGATCGGGTGAGAAACCTGAGAAGGATTGCAGGTCTACTGGCTCCTCATTAGCCAAACTGATTTTTTGACATTTGCAGGAAAAACAATTACCTTCGTCACAGTTGCTTAAATGGCAGAAACGCAGGATTTTGAAAGTCCCAAGCATGTACACTACTGTGCTCCTAAAACACATTGTAGACACATTACCGCCGCCTCTGTGAGATTAAATCATATATAAAGCTTATCTGTCATGGCTTAATTTCTGCAATTTAATTCTGCAAATTACAACCTGGATGAAGGTGAAGTGGTAACAGCTGCTTCAAAAGCTAACAAACAGGATGTTTCACAGCAAGGATTACACATCTCTGTGCTTTTTATTAAAGAGAGAGATTGTCTTTTCAGGATGCGTTCAACATCAGCGCATCCTGTCAGCATGTGAGGGCCATGTTGAGGTTTGTGGGTAAAACGCCCAATCTGCAGGCTGCTCTTTAGAGTGTTTAGTGTTAAGATGCACTCTCTTCAAAATCATGGAGAAAAAAAACTCATTATGGGAAACACCTCAGCAGATATTTTGTACACACAAACATGCCTTTCTCCGGGACCTGTTCTACCACATGCACTCATCCTGTCACTGTTCATACTTTTATTTTGTCCGTTGTTTTACGTATTTAGAGAGATGTGCAAAAATGCTGGAAATCTGTGGCCCTCAGCCTAAGTTAACAGGACAGAGCGGAGTTTAAAGGGTTCTCCGGACGACGAGCTGGGTGTAATAACCGATGAGGTGGTATTTGATGCCTGGTACTTTTTTGATAACTTTAATTATACATGAGTGCTACGCAAGCGGGAGAGCAAAGGATCTCCCTAGCGTGTTCTTATGTGGGTGTCAATAGGAAGGGCCTGTCATGACAGGATGTTTTAACTGCAGAGTGAACAATGGGTTCAGTGTAAGAGAAATCAATGGATTCTTTTATGTCAGCAGACGAGTTATTGTGTCTAATCAAAAGACGCTTAAGGTGGTTTACCACAACACTGAACAGTGTCACTGCTTGGGCTGTCAGATAGGTTTGATTTTTATTTGATGTAAATTGTATGATTACGACCAGTAATTATTTAGAAAAACATGGTCAACTGTGCAGTGTTTCACGTCAGAAATATATTTTGAAGTCAGTATAAACCATAACCCTTATACTCTCATATACTAACACATATCACACATCAACTACTACGACTATTATCGTTATTAGTAGTAGTAGGAGCCTAGTAGTAGTAGTAGTAGTAGTAGTACACCTAATATTATATTCCCACAACTTATCATCACTTAGCCTGCTTTATAGAAGGTAAAATAGAATATTTAAACTTAAAGGTGTTCATTTCAGAAACATATTGCAAAATAATGTGTTGCTTCGTATTTTAACATTATGATAAGTCACTGTTAGGTTGAGTTCGTGGTCTCTTCTTAAATTTGAAGGAGCCAGTCTTAACTTTTTCCAGGTTTTTCAGTGATTTTCTTTCGTCCCACGCGGTCTCCAGGCTACACGGCAGGATTGCGCGTACCGGCTGAACCAGGGGAGGGGCCCACGGGCGTGGTGACACGCCCTGCCCACTCAGTATCATATTTGTGTAGCAGGCTGTCTGTCCAGCTGCTGTGCTCTGCGTACAAGCCGCCTGTACCGGGTATTTTAACGGTGGAAGTATCCCAGCAGCCAGAGCCCAGGGGCGGCCGGTGGGAGGAGGCATCGAGTCCGCAGCTGCCGCACCGCACAGCCTCTTTGACAGCCGCGAGAGGAAGGAGCCGCCCGCATCAACCCATGACAACGGTAAAGACCTTTTTATTTCGCATTTACGAGAAAACCGCGGCTCTTGTGTTTAGTGGGGTTGCGCTATGAATTGGCGGGAGCATCGGTGTGTCGTGGCACGCCGCTGTCGGAGCGTCGTTCAGTGGTTTTGTCGGCTGTGTGGTCGTAACCGCCGGAGTGAGCATCAGCACGCCGGGGCTGGAAACGCTGAAAATGTCCCCGTTCACATCCAGCCGGTAAATGAACAGGAGGCGCTGTATGGTGTGTTTAGAGTCTGCTTCTTTTTTTTTTTCTTTTTTTTTGGGTGAACGTGGTGGTTGTGTAAGAGCAGGGGGACGCAGTTAGCACAAAGCCGTTGCCGCCTCTGATGGCAGGGCGGCGGGATAGTTTGAGCCGCAGTCGGCGTGGAGCAGCTGCGTCAAACGAAGCGGCTGTTAGCGCCGACGGAACGGGAAGTACGGACTCTGGCCTTCAGGAGAAAGCCCCAAGCGAGAGGTACCTACAGTCCAGGCACGCGTTTAATGGTTTTTTTTTTTTAGCTCGGGGAAATGTACGGTCGCTGAACTGTAGAGTAGCTAGCTACACCTGAATCCACAGGTTGTGAAAAACCGACGAAAGAACGATGCCATTCACGGCCATTATCTGGACCGGAGCTGAAGGAGACGTTGATGGGGAGGTCAGAACTGGTGTGAAATCTCAAACGGGTTAGCCCCAAATGTTATTACACGTAAACCGTTTTACAATGAAAGGCTGTGGATCTGACACGCAGCCCCTGCCTCCGCCTGGGTCGGTTGGAGTCAAATCGGCAACTTTTCATCAATATTCAGTAATATTTCGTCAATTTTATTTCACCCAAAAGTACTAATGCCCGTTTGAGACGCACACGCAGTGACACACAGCTCGGCTTGGACTTAATGATAGGTTTTCGTGCGTCTTCCTTTTTAACCCCGGTTTATTTTGAAAAGTCGTACCGGAAGCGGCATTTTAACACCACGTCCGACTTCACGTTTTTTTCGTGTTGGCACGGATTTGTCAAAATACAAATTTTCGTTGCACGTTAGATTGAATTGTTTTCCATCTGTCGCAGGAGTAAATCCCCGTGCCTGTGTGGAGAGAGGAGCTGTTGTTTTCCGGTGGAGAAGCACCGTGTTTTGTTTTGTTTGTGTTTCTTCTTCTTCTTCTTCTTCTTCGTGTGCGTGGTTTGCCATGTGGAGGCGAGCCGTCTGAATCGCCTCTTGGCTGATGTGATGTGTTGCTTTGCGGTCTGACGGAGATGATAGAAAGCCTCACTTAAGCGCGAAAGTGTAACTGCATGGGCAGCAGCTTGTGTTCAGATCAGGCCTTTGTCCACCAAATTGATCCGCATCAGAGCCCACTGAGCCCAAATTTGAGAAGATTTGTGGTGTTAGGATTACATAACTTTCTGAATGAGTGCCTCCTCTTTATCTGCCAACGTAGTCTGTGAGATCTCAACAACACAGATAAGTAGCAAGTGTTTAATCAGGAACAAAATGATTCAACACAAGTTTTTTTTTTTTTTGTTTTTTTTTGCCTAATCAAATTATTTGTCTGGATGACACCCTGCTCGCACTGCTAAACAAAGATTCACAGTACAGTGCCACTTTCCATCTTTGATTTATAAAAGGCCTATATAAAACATCTGTAGGCTACATATGCCGCAGACTGTGAGCAGAAAGCGTTTTGGGATAATTGCTTAATGAAAATGTTTCTGGTCACCGTCTCGGTTGGTGCGAGGAAGCAAAATTTAAAAATGTCTTGCGCTGGTTTCTAAATGAGGATCACAAAAAGAACACTAATTATCATGAGGCGATGGCCTATATTTTGTTCTTATGTAAGTGTGCACGCACAGTCAGGAATGTGTGCTCATTTGTGTATTTATAGAGGCACTAAGCATGATCTGGTGCCATTCATGTTAACTCGTATGACTGCAGTTGCCTGAGGTGTTGGAGTTACTGCAGTTGGTTTTCTTAAGAAAGCCACCCACTGTCTGGCCGTTTACTCATTTGGTTGCTCATCCTGTGTTCTGCTACCTTTCACTTAGCTCTTCTTTCATTATTCTCCTTTATCTATCTTTAAATCTCTCATTCCCTGCTTTACTCATGCGCCCCCTTCCTTTTCCCTGTCTCTTGTTGCCAGTCTGCGTGAGTCTTTAAATGCTTGTTGAATAGATCCGTCTTCTCTTTCCACTCTTCTTCTGTGCATTCTCACCATATGAGTCGTAGTGGGTACAGTAAGTGCACAGGCATGATGGGGGAGAGCTGTGGGAGCAGTTCCATCCCTGCTTCGCAGTGTGCGCAGATGTAAAGCAGTGGATTGCAGTGCGTGTGCTTCCTCTTTAGTGTCCAGCAGATAAACAGCTACTGCAATGATGTAAATCAGTCAGGGCTGATGTGGGAGTGTAACGTGGAATGAAAGGCCGTCACTGGCAGGGTTTTCTTCTCTTTTTTTATGTCCATTTTGATCAATGTAACATGTACAGCTTGGCTTGAACATGTCAAGAAACACTGCAAACGCCACAGGAAATTTTAAAATGTGAGTTAGAATTAGACTTTTAGATTAGTTTTTTATGACTCCATTGAATTAAAGGTGCACTACGCAAGATTCACACATGCTTGAGTGCTTACATGAACTTTATGTTGGAGTCTGTTTTGTGCTGGTCCTCTGTTGACATTAGCTAACCCCATTACTAAGAGGGTTTCAGTTGCCTACATGCATGATAACAGCCTCTCAAGTTCTTCGATGCCTCTCTTCTGCCCCTGTACCACTGCAACAGTGTGCAACACTAGGTACTGTTAGTTTAGCAATGTGCTCCGCTAATGTCAACACGCAACTGCCTCCCAGCACAACACAGACTCCAACACTCCGCCTTCGTGTAAGTACAAGAGCGTGTGCAAATCTTACATAGAGAACCTTTATTTCCTCATATGCCAGTTGTTTTCTTGCTGAACTGATTATCTACTAAGTTTATAGGATGTCAGATGTGATATTTTATAAGAGATTTTGTCTTCAACGTCCAGCGGTAATACAAATAGTGATTTATTGTTTGCTTGTTGATTGACTAACTGATCAATCTGAAGTAATGTCATGACTTTGTCACCATTCATCATGTGATGGGCTTTTTTTTTTCCTGCTTGTCAAAGCTGTTAGACGTCATGGTTTGTTTTTTTCCTATCTGAATTCACATAACCTGTCTGGTTAGACAGATTTACTTCATGCCAAACATATTAAATGGCTTTTCGCACGGGTTGGTTTGTATTGCTTGTACTGCAATCGTGCTCTTCTTTAATTTGTAGTCATGCCAGTTAAACCAGTGTCAAAGCAGGTGTAAACAAAGTGGCTCTGCAGCACAAATGATAAATGTTGCAATTCAAGAGAAAAACACTGAATATCCTTTTTTAAATACAGCAGAAAGTGCAGGTGTTTAATGAAAAAAGGCTAAAGGGAAGGTAAAGTAAATCAGCTGAAGTAGGGCTCACAGTATATCCGTCAGCGGTGCCATTTCTCTCGAGCCGGGCCGGGCAGTAATGAGGGAGAGGCGTTCCTGCACCTGTGGTTGGAGGGCCCTCACGGGAAGACTCGTATAGTTTGAATCAGCGTTTGGTGCAAAGGCTATGGATGGTGAGGATAAATGAGCAGGAAAAAGGGGCCAGCGACTGTGAGGGAGGGGTGTGTGGATCCAGGTTTCACCTTGACGATGGTCTTCCAAGGAAAGACTTTGAGTTGATTTGTTGATGTTTTAAAGGTCTTTGACAGCGGGTTTGTGGGGATAAGCTCCTTTTTTTTACTGCAAAAATTTGGGAACATTTTTACTGATTTCATATTTACAGTTTTAGGTGTAGTGCCTGATATCAAACCACAGTTTATTTTTAGCACTGACTGAAATGGCTCCCATCTGCCAAAGCACCATATTTATAAACTTATAAGTACTAAAAACAGATTTATAATCTTCTCAGTCTGTGATAGTTGCTTATTTAAACCGTTATTTTGCCAGTTGTAGACTATTTTATCGCCCTTCTGTTATTTAATATTTACTGTAACATGTGTGGGCTTTCATTTCTTTTGTTAGATGCAAGTTTTCCTGGAAGACCCTATTTTTATTAATATTTTTCCAGTAAAGTTAATTCATCAGCACAATTATGGTATATCAGCACTATTAGGCTAATTGAATTTGTACACTTAAAAAAAAAACTTACTGGAAACCAATGACTGCCTAGAATGAAGGGGGACGAAAAGCAAATTTACAGCAGTGTGCTTAGCCAAATTTTCAGCTATAACATGAAGCAGACATGATATGAATGGACTAAAACCTACAAAACCATTAATTTGGCCCCGTTTTAAATAAAAGGACCAAGCACATATAAATGAACACTGCTCACCTTGCATTACCCTCTCCATCTGTGTCTCTCTGCGCTTCTTGGCTGTTAATAACCACAGGGCTATACTGTGCTGCTGTGATTTGTATGACATTGAATCCCACATGGACATGGGTGCTCTGTTAACTGCATGTCACAAGAGGGTAATGGAGAGGATTTAAAAGCTCTTCTGGCACTGGTTCCCCAGTGTTGATTAACAGAGCCAATGACCACCACGTAGGTGTCACTGAACACACGAGGATGTCTCATAAAGAGCTCACATTCACTAACTGAAATAATCCTAAATTAGATGGAGGTGGAAACAGAATGCGGAGAAAAACATTAAACAAACTAATAATTGGGGAAGTCAAAAATGTATTTCTGAAACAGCTTTAAATTATAAAGTAAATGTTGCAGCATCTTGAACAATAGTTGCACTGTAGGAGACTTGTAAGAGACACGACAGTCAATATTGGTTCTCCTATGGATTTGCTTATACTGCTCTATAATGGTCTTTGACCTTTAGTGCTGATAAGTTTGTAACTGAATTTTCTTGACAGTGTTGACTGAAGGCTGCTGTCTAACTTCCCAGCTCCAAAGCGAGTTTATTTAATGAGCAGACACATGTTGCAATGTTACTTTCCCAGTTTAGGGGCATTGTATTCTCCTACAGAAACATGATATGACCGGTGTGGCTTCCACTACAGTACAATATCCACGAATTGCTACTCTAGATGCTGGCAGATCCATTTCTCTTGCCGTGTGTCTGAACCAGTTTAAGACACAATGTTTGACTGTGTAAGAGAATAATTCACCCATTGATTAATTGACCACCCTAGAATGAAAAATCGCAGAGTTTGGGAGCTGTTTTTGGCACCAAATGATACCCTCACAGAATGTAAAACAGGATTGGACATTATGTCGCTGCACAATTTATAATAGCAACAGAAGTATTGAATATCTGATGGATTAAAGCTTAGTAGAATGTATGCTCTTAAACATAGTATTGTCACTTCCTTGTGTTTATCATGATAAAAGATAATGGGAGGGAATGTGGTCTTTTCAGGTGAGAGAAGGTGTTTGTGTTCATGGGAGGTGCAGTTGGGAGGGATTTATTTAACTTATGATACAGTAGGTTGACATTTGAGTTTACCGGTGTGCTAGCTTACTCAGGAGGAAACCAGAGACATAAAAGAGTCCAGTTACTCCACAAAAGGACAGTAGCATATTCATGTTACACTTTTGGTTTCACTCTGAAATCTTGATCAGCAGCTGGTAGAAATGTTCCTTGGAAGTATTTAGACTCAAATTAAGGTCAAAGGGGAATGCTTCTGAAGACTTTTTTTAAGGAAGGAATGCGTCTGAGGAAGTTTTTTTTTTTTTTTTAAATTTTCGATTTTTATTACATAGTCAGTACTTCAGTAAGTGTTACCCCTCCAGTTGATAACGTTGCAGCTGTTACACCCCTGACAAGACTATCTTGAATATCTTAGTCCCTTTTCTGATCTGGCATTAACCTGACATGTGTCCGGAGCGATCTGCAAGTGGATGGTTTCTAATACCAGGTGTGAACACAGGATGCATTGAGATCCGATCACTCAGGACACATTCATGGGTGGTCCAGGACACATACAGTATGTCAGTACTGGGTCTGGTGGATTAGCCACTGGGGCTAATTTGGAGTGATTGCTTGTCTGGGACCCCATTAGGGATGTCTGTAGCCCAACCTGGCTGTCTGTGTCTGGGACACTTTTGGACGAACGCCCAGCCTCCTATGCATGGACCATGTGGCCGACAGCCAAAGCTATGCATAGCCTCATCTTACGCTTATGGTCCTTTTTATTTCCATGAGACCTGAGCATAAATATCTAACAGGGTATTTTCTGTCACTTGCCTGATTTGTCAAACAGAAACACGAGAAGGAGCTCATTGCGATTGCGTTCTTCACACAGGCAATGCAATGCATCCCAGTATCAGCTGATCACAGAGGAGATAAAGGCAGACACTCCCAGCGCTGCTTTGAATCAAACCATGGAGCAGTTTGTTAAAGTAAGAATGTGGGCTGATCAAAGGCAGTGTTTATCTGGTCTTTAATAAAGCCTTTAAGCTAGTTGTTACTGACTGCAGGCCTTTTTACTTATTCTCCTCTATCCTCTATAAACATCTTAGGAAAATTAATGGACAGTAATTTTGATACTAATTTAGGGTGTAATCAAGCAAAACTAGTAGCAAAACTAGTAGCAAAACTCACCTAAACAGGCAAAAAGGGGCATTTTCATTATTATCAATAAAACCATGTCCCTTTGTGACACCTCCAGGGACTTGTAATCTCCACCATGAAATCATTTTGAATCTTGTGTACATCACATTTACCAGTTTAAAAAAAAAAAAAAAAAGAAAAAGTATGTCATCTTGATTTTTGGGCCACATTGACATTGACAGGAAGGTTCAGCTTCGAGTGGCCCTTCTGAGACCACCTCCTCGGTCTGATCCCAGGAAGAGAGCAGCCTGTCTCCTAATCTCTCCGCCTGCTCTTGTACCCAGCAGACAGCCAAAGCTGATTGCATCCTCTTTTCCCTGAAACACACACACACACTCCTGCATCAGCAACTCTGTCCTCCTGGCCCAGATTCAATTGTCTTCTCTTCACCAAAATTGGCAACAGCAACTGTGCTTACATGTTTTAAAAGTTGCTCATCTGGTCTAGATAGAAATGCCGACTTTGTCAAATGTTCGCAGATCCTGTGTGATTTTGTATGGATGGTGTAAAGTTGAAATCCTCTTGCATTACTGTATCGTAATCTGTCCACTAGCAGCATGCTGTACATCTGAAATAATCTGTAGACGTTCATGCCTCTTGTGTTCAAAACCAGCAGCGTTTTTGTGATGTTTCCGACCTCAGGCTCTAATCTGCATGTGACGTGGATGGATGGATGGATGGATGGATGGATGGATGAGATGCTCAAATGGCTCACCAACTGATGCCAGAGCTCTCCTATCATTAATTATAGACCCCAACTGGCAGCATCGCAGGGTGAAGCTATCAAGTATGTGTGTGAAGAAGTGCATTACTCTTGTGTGTGTGTTGTGTGTTCACTGTAATCTATCTTTTCACCGGATACCTGATTAAATCACTTGGTCACAGATATTGGTTTCCATGCAAGCAAGCTGTTGGCTATTCACAAGCTGGGCCAAGTCATTAAGAAGAAGATGTGTACAGCAATATATCATCCCATTAAGGTTAGTTTTACGTAAATGTGATTATAACACTCTACTCTTTAAATTTTAAGTACTTCCTAATTATTGAGCAATCATTTACCCTCTGGAATTAGTGGTAACCTTGTGTATCATGTCAATATTAATTGTAATAGTTTTGCATCAAACTATCATTTTAATTTCAATTAATCTGCTGATTATTTTTGATTAATCTTTCCTCAATAAAATGAAAAATGGTTTGAATTTCCTTCAGCCTAAACTGAGATGTGGACATAGCTGTGTTTTATTAACTATTTATTTAAAATATAATAAAATATTTGGTTCAAGAATTAACCTGCAACCTGATAAATGTTGGCATTTTTGGATGAAATAAGGCACAGTGATTAATTACCAAAATGGTTGACATATTTTTTTGTTAGGTCAACTAATTAGTGAATCGGCTAAATGTTGCGGCTCCTTTTTTTTTTTTTTTTTCTCAGTTTTTCTTTTACCATATGACAGTT
The DNA here is from genome assembly GCA_037367275.1 of Coranthus polyacanthus. Lineage (NCBI taxonomy): Eukaryota > Metazoa > Chordata > Actinopteri > Kurtiformes > Apogonidae > Coranthus > Coranthus polyacanthus. The sequence continues at coordinate 13,487,575 of JAPQRN010000005.1, read as the reverse complement.
TGACGAAACATACATGCAGTGTAAGTAAATACAGGTCTTCAAGGGTCCACAATTTTCTTACCTCAAAATTTATGGTTTTCTCCCACAGTAATTATGACGTATCACATAATCATATTAATTTGGACCCTACAACACTTGGGTGCTGGATCTGGTCTTGTATAATGAAATTAACTGTGTACAACAGAGCTGGACAATAAACTGAATTGATAAAATTATCCTCATCATCTATCTCTTTTGACATAAATCTAATCATTTTGTAATTTAAAATACCAAGACAAGGAAATGAACAACCAGTCAGCAAACAGCTCAGTATTTTTGGTAAAAACGACGTTGCATCAAATAACTTTTGCTTTGCAGAATTTGCTTGCAAAATGTTGACAGCAGTATTTTCTAAAAACATAACACAACATCATGCTGCCACCAAAAGTCAAAAGCTGACGCTGAATGAGTCGGCCCCACCCAGCAGTGAACAGCACACATACAGAGCACTGAAGGTGGCTTCGAGGAATGGCTTTCTGGGCTCCAGTGATACCATGATACATGCCTCTTTCCACATTAGGAAAATGAGTCCGCAAGCCAAGTGACAGGGCAGCTGTGCACTGTGCCCCAGTCTGTTTCTGTCTCTGTGATAAGAGGCTGTAACTGCCAGACCAATTAAGGCCTGCACCCATCATCACTGCATATCTACATACAGTGTGGGTGATTGTCAGGCTGCTGAAAGCAACGGCCTTTTGTCAGCCATTGTGATAATGGCTGCCTCAAATGGATCCTCAATGATGACGAGGCTCTCTGCAGCTGGAGTTCGTGTATTTTGTGCTATTTCTATTGTGTATCTACCTGCACATCCAAGGACGTGTTTTGTGACAATTCGACAGGAGCAAAAACAGTGCATGTTGAAGGGGCAATTGCAGTGTAATTTGTTTGGGGAAAGAGGATCCAGATGATGAAGACCACAGAGCAGGTTCATGACCTCTGAGCCCTGCCGCAGCACTGAGTTTGATTCAAAGTCTGGCCCCGAGCCAGTTGTAAGCTGACACTACAGCACTGAGAGACTGTCACTCGGAGACGGCTGGTGTAATTACAGAATCTCTCTGCCATCAGACATAATGTAGACAACACTGATGCATGCGAATAGGAACACATGGAAACATAAGCTCTTACACACACGGTCTCCTGTGACCAGAGATGTGATAGTGAATCTTGTGTACATCTGAAACTGATCTATATGACTGATGAAACATGGTTTAAAAGAAAAAAAACTACGGAATTAAAGAGAGACAGATTAAATCCACGAAGCCCACAGCTAATATAATTCATTTCAATTAGATTGGCCTTTAGCTGTCTTAGTAAAAGATGAAGTTGAAGAGAAGACCTGCTGGTTTTTGTGCTGTAATGCAATCCTGAACGAGAGCCCATAAAAGCACAGCGCAATTACGTGGGTTGTATAAGAGACAATGTCACAACCTCACATATTGAAGCAGGGGAGCTGAGCTGGAAATGCAGTAAAAGGTTTAATATGGATGCATCGTCATGATGGAGAAAGTGCATTTGGCTGGTTTCTATTAATGAAATACCACCACACTTTGAACACTTTGAATTAAAGACTGGGAGAAAAAGGTTTAATCATTCCTTCATCAGCCGCTTTTAAAAATGTATCTTTTTCCACAAAAAGCTAAATGATGCTGAAGTTAATCTTATCAGGTCATTACCACACCCTCATCCTCAAGCTCAGACAAGTTCATTTCCTCTCTACTTGAGATTGTTTCAGTGACAAGAAAATGCGTCATAAAGTATAAGCAGAACACTCCTTTACGAAAGGCTCTCATCCTGTAGCTTTTGTAGGTGACTATGCCTTCTTTGCTGACTAAGACTCATTCAGGTGGGTAATGTCTGCGCTTGTAGATGCAGGACATGCTAGTTCCTGTGTTGAGTGGTGGTTTCCTTACGGGGTGTTCTAGATCCTGGATGAGATGAGTAGCAATGCACCAATTGTGAAATTCTGGACAGAACTTTTTTTTTTTTAAAAAGTCTTTCAATCCTTCATCACGCTATCTTTCTGTCACACTATCACAGCTTCAATCATAGAAATGTATCTAAGAAACTTTTTAATGTAACACGAGTGATAAACATGGGCCACTGCAGTAGGTGATTGTCATCTTATTTGCCGATGTCCGTTAACAAGGCAGGTATTGGCCAATATGCCAGTATGTGAATCCCTGAGATGAGACTTGTTTGATCCCTGAAACCCTTTTGTCTCCTGGTTTAAGATTACCATTTGGACCTTTTCAGAGATCTGCATGTTGGCATTCCTATGTAAAAAAGACTGCCCGCAGTGTTATTACACTCAACTGAGCCTTTCAGGGTCTTTTACACTGTTGGCACTGTGTAACTTGGTGAAAGAGACTGACTTTTCCTTTGTGTTGCTTAGCCCTGGCATTCAAGTTGACTAATGCTGCCTTAATTATTGGCTGCATTTTGCAGCATTTTGCTCTATTTTTCCCACACTCTCTCCCTCCCTTCCTGCCTCAGTCGGCTTTTGTCCATTTATAATGGGTCTTAGCCAGCGTACAGCTGTAGAGCTTGATTTTTGCCTGCATCTCCAGCAGCACTCAGCTGACCCACTAATGGAGGGGTTGTGTGAGGAAAGGCCAGAGGCAGCAGAAGGACTGCAGAGCTGCAGCTCAATACATCCCGCCTCTGACAAACAGCATGGACCTCCCGGGGAGAGAAGCTTTGAGAGGGAAAAAACCCCTAATATTCCTTCATAGCCTTCAATCAGGAGAAAAGGCAAACATGAAATATAGCTAGAATGCATCAGTATTAGCTGAGGACAACCAGAAACCTCTTCTGCTGAAGTATATCCGTATGCTTCTAGCATCTGCAAACTTTATTTTAGAAGTGACCCTCAGTGACTTTGTACATGCTGCGGCACTTTGTCAAGATGGCATCACAACCTGAGAAGCTAGTCCCTTAAGATTTTAGTGCTTGTCCTTGCTGCCCACTGCTTTGACTTTCCCTTTGTAATCATAATACAGATTCTAAAAAGCATGCTGCCTTATTCATCAGTGACAGCACAAGGTTAATGTTGAACTTTATTCTGCTTTGTCTCTTTGTGATCAGTTAGGACAGATGGAAGGATTTACAAGATCATTGAAAAATACAACTAAGAACATCAAGAGTGTGTTGCTTAAGTAATTTATGACCAACAAGAATAAAGAAAAATTAAACATGCCGGCAGCATGGGGAAGCAGGAATGTTAGTGCGTTCATGCATGTTAAGATACTGTTTGTCTGATTCATTGTCATTGTGCTGTCCTTTTCCTCTTCCTGATCTCTGAAATGTTGGCCACTGTGAGAAATGCTAATGGAAAAATAACTTCACTGCTGTGTTTGAGACTTCAAGTTGTTTATTTGGCATAAACCAAAGAGAATTACAAATTGTCGTTTTCATGAATCCTTTTGGAAACTCTGGAATTTGTTTCTTTTTACAGACTACCGAGCCTTGATAATCCTGTTTAGATTTTTGAGGAAAAACACTGCGTTCGGTGATATAACCGGTGTAGCTCCTGTTTCCTTGTTTTGCCTCTGGCTGGACATCATCATCCTCACTGACAGGCACAGGGAACGGCTGGAGGCAGGGCTGTCTAACCTTACAAGAATGCTGTACTTGGGTTGTGTATTTGAGTATTGTCATTCAGAGTTGTGTGCAGCTTCATTCCAACACTTTTCCAGCTGCAGGAGCATTTCCATTGTAGGGCGTTAATCCGTAGTGACTTTCAGCCCCCCTGCCCTAACCCTCATGTCCACAGGGAATCTGAGTCGTCCTCTGAAGCACAAAGCTGGAATGTTGGGGGCCTGAGCAGAGGACCTTGACTTTGACCCGATTATTTTGGTGTCTGTTGATACAGAGAACAAATTTGTACATATTACCTTGCCTGAGATATAGTGCTGATCCCTGAAAAAAGGATTAAAATAATCTCGGTGTGAAATTGGTCCATATTTCATGCAGCAGTTTTGGATAAATTGTGTAAATGTAAAGCTCAGAAAGCTTTGCTTTCATCTGTTTGAAACCCAGGCTTTAGTTTCTGTACCTCTTTTCAGTGGAAGAACGAATCAAACACACAGTCCTCTTTCACTTTGTGTCTAAGGGTGTGTGATGTTACATGCACAGACGGCAGAATGGAAGGGAAGCAAGTAAATACAAGATTGTTTTGTTATCTGGGCCACATTTGGCTCAGGAGGATTTGGTTTCTGTCCTGTGTCTTTGGGCAGACTTGCCGGGAATCAGCCTCTTTCATCCTCTCTCCTAGGCTGCAGAGGGAAAAACCTCATCCTGTGTACAAATCACAGCTCCACTGAATCACTTAAAGTGCTGATCAAGCGTCGATCTTGGCAAAATGCTACACTATTGTTGCCAAGTGCAAAATTTTACAAGTAGGCGTCCCATCAGTCCTGCATTTGAACAGGCTAGTTGGCACAGGTTGGACAGGCCTGCAAGTGCCATGACTGCTAGCTGCTTCAGTGATTGGCAAGGGAAGAAGTGTGATGCCAACCAGAGACGGGAGGCTGTCATGCGCTCTTTAAGAGGCCTATGATGCATCAGTATTGTTGTCTTGGTTACACACAAATGAGCAGCAACATTGGCAGCATAGCTGAGCTTAGCCCACACATTGCTTTGATGGGAGAAACGCATAGTTGCAGCCCGCCGCTCTCTGAGTCACAGGAAGGAGAAAAAAGCAGCTCAGAAGTCACATGACTCCTTAGGTTGAGATCGTATTTTTATTATTGTCTAAAGCGAACAAGGGCAAAGTGCAAAACCGTAAATGTTTGGCCATGCAATGTACTATTCCAATAAAAACAAAAAATGCAATAAAATGTCACAATGTCAGCTTTTTACTTTTATGTGAATATGCAGTATATAAAGGCAAGTGAATCATAAACCATGCAAACATGTCTTTGTGCTCTACACAGAAACTCATGGAGGTACAAGTCACAAGTATAAAGGTAATGGTAAACTTGTAAATAAGATGATTTATGTTTCGATAATAACATCTATGCTTTTGTCTGCTGCCTATTCTCACAACTTGATGTAACTAAAACTAAGCACACAATAAACTAGGTACTCATATTAATACCATGTACATTTACATCATGCTTTCCTGCCTCCTACACTCAGCCTTGATGAACTTCCCATCATTTCCTCAAAATCTTGTCATAGCCCTCTTAAGCATCCCAAAATACTGACTGTAACATGAGCACAATTTTAAAAAAAATGAATAAATAAAAAAAATACAATTTTGGATTTAACTATATGTATCCATCAGCTTCACTAAATATTCACATGTCACGTTTAGAACGTGGCGAGTAGTTCTGCTGCCCAAATAACATGACTGACCCTGTCCCAAATATAGTACAGAGATACTATATTGCTGAATTGCTTCTGCTGGATACATTATACTCACAGTATATATAGTCCTCTTGCCCAAGCCCATTTGTCATAGCTTCAAAACGGCAGATAATGGCATATTTAACAGTTTTCTGATGAAGAGAGGATCAACTGTGGACATTTGGATTATGTTACATGAGTCTCTGTAATTGTTTTGACATTTTTGAGAGATATTTGTGTTGCAGTATCCCTTTAATCTGCAGGTGCCTAAACTTTGATCAGCAAGACAAAGCAGTTATCTACCAAGTTGACAGGAAAATGACTTTTTCTCTCATAGCCAACTGTTCCTTGCGCCTCATGAATATTAGGGGTAGGTTCAGTGTCTAAGCTAAGTGGCCCAACCTGCTGAATGTCAGTTGCCACATCAGCTTCTATCTGGTGTCTTTGTCATAATCAGGACCCTGTAGAACCTGGCTGTCTGCCACTTGCTAAAGCAGCTGATGCAGCTCCTGATTTATTGTATTGACTTGGCCCAAATAAGCAGACACAGTCCATTACACCAGTGCTATTAGAGCAGCAATTGATCTAATTAAGTTGCCATAGAATGAGGGTGCTGGGCATTCAGGAACATATCAAAAATAACTGAAAGAATGACAGCGGGCAAGGCTGGGTCACTTTGTCTTGGGTAAATGTGTGTCTTTGTAGGCTAAATCAGGTGTGTGTGACTCATTATTCACGTTGCTTGGGTTTTCATTGTTGTAGGCTGTTGAGTAAATGTTGTGGCTAACCAGGCCCTCCAGCGAGTGTGGATTTGAATCTGTTGCCACATAAGTCTCATCATGCAAGGATAACCTGAGTCAACACGACAGGTGGCGTTCTGAGAAACCCCTCGCACACAATCAGACGTGGTGAACTAGAGGCTAAACAACCTAAACTAGGACTACGCAATTCTGGGCAAAATATGAATCATCAATCTGAATTTTTTGAGGGGAAAAAAAAGCATGACAGCCTTCCCTCTTGATTCTTGATTTCTAATTTCTACATAGCATATTGTCAGTCTGAAGAAAGAGGAGGAACTGTAGAGTCAATAGTTGACGCTATTCACATTCCAGTACAGGAAGGGAACCTGCTTTTCACAATGCGCAGGACAACCATAACCACAACAGTATGTATTATATAACATGACATTGTAGTAGTCTGCCTACTAAATCAACACACATATTTCAGTCGAGTGCATTACTACAGTGGGATTTTTAGTCGTACATCCATGCACACATTGAATTGCTGTGGTTAGAATTGTCTTACTGATGAACAAAGAAATTCGTAGAGCCATTAGCTCTTTAAGTGTCTCTCTAGAGGAGTGTGTTTGTTGAGAAGGAAGTTTGGCTAACAGTGTTTTTTGAGTGGTTGAAAACAACACATTTCCAATACAGATATGAATATGATGATAATGGCCATATATTTACAAAATTAGATAAAGTGCTACCATTAATATTTAATGCAGGTCTGTAAAATCTGGCACAAGGAACGAAGCCAAGGCAGATAAATACAAAAACAGCGAGTAAAGGGTTTAGTTTAAACATGCTGTATATTGTTGAAAAGAAAGTTAACTGCTTTTAACGCTTTTAACTGAGGAATGCTTTTTCTCTGTTTTACATCATTGTAAATAAAATACTGAATTGAATGTATCCATTACTTTATGTTGTCTAGACTTGCCATAATCTAAAAAAAAAAAAAGCTTGAAACTGGAAACTGGTCCATTGCCCTGGTTGTACACAGTCTCTAATTTCAGCAAATGTGCTCACAAAGCTTCCCAAAGAGGTCCAAAGATTCATAGTCTCACACAAGCTAATGTCAAATTATGCCTGAACATTGCCCTCTCTCTGCCTCATGTAATGAATATTCATATTCATATAATTTGCATACTAGTTGCATATTTGTTCTAGTAGTTTGAAGGTCAGAACAGAGAGATAACACCTCAGTTAACACATTTGGAGTTGGTGGAAATGTGTGGTTTTTTTTCCTGCCAAAATATATCAAACTGACTTAATTAAAGGTAGCACATTCCTCTTCATCTTGTGACCTTGCCATTACATGAGTGTGATTTACCTCCCAAATTTGGCTTCACACTGCATAGCTCTATTGCTTTAACTCACCTTGTATGTAAACTTTACAGTATGTATGTCATACAGTATGTAAACTATGCGCCAGAACTCACGGTCATATTTCCTCTTTCCTTTGTAGGAGCTGGAAGGCCAGGACTTGGACGGTTTAGGAGAGCAGACAACTGAAGGACAGACCACACTGACAGACATCTGTAGTGGCACAGTGGGCAGAAGCATGGCGTCCATAGCCGAATACTACGCCGGCAAGAGCGTGCTGATCACAGGAGCCACAGGCTTCATGGGGAAAGTGCTAGTGGAAAAACTACTGAGGTCCTGTCCCGAAGTCAAAGCCCTCTACATCCTGGTCAGACCCAAAGCCGGGCAGTCCATGCAGCAGAGGGTCAGCGATATGATGAAGTGCAAGGTAAGGCGAAACTAAATGTTACTGTGATTGAACACCACTCACTGACCCAGAGCACTATGTAGGACTTTAGAATCTATTACTGTAAAAAATATGGCTTATATGGCATATTTCATTCAAGTAGTAAAAGAAAGGCCATCTCTCTGGACATTGTGGAGGCATATACTTGGTATCATTCATACAATGCTACCGAGAATTAAATTTGGCACCAAGGTCAACACAGTCAGTCAACGCAGGATAATGGCATAGCAGGCTACGAAGTTTAATCAATCTTGTCTCAGAATGACACACCTAAAAAATAACTTTTTTTTTTTAAAAAGGGGAAACTTGATATGTCACGACTAGGGCTGGGTACTGAAGTTTGATACTTGTATGGCAAGGACTAAATAGCTAAGGTATCATTGTCTACAGCACACACACAGCTTGTTTTTTTTTTTTAGCATTTCTGCTTTATTGTTTTGAACGATACCCAGCCCTGGTCATCTTACATCTCACAACTCGGTTGAAAAGCAAAGGCAGAAATAAGAGTCATTTATTGATAATGTTTCTGTGAAACCATTACAGCTGCACTTCTGATGCCATCATACCATGTGCTGTATACAACTGGATGTTTTGTTTAGTGGGCTCTTGATTCAAATCACCATTCAAAACCTGGCCTGTTCAAATGGCATTACAGTTGTATGTTTATAGAATAATAAAAATTTGCCTGTGAATTGTAGCAGCAGCTGCTGTTGCCATGGTGACATAGACTTCATGACCCCAGAAAACTCAAATAATTCATTTTTCAGCATCAGAGGAAAACGCATGCAGTGCAGGGGGGGGAAAAGTGAAAAGTCTGATCGGGAAAACTAGAAGTTGTCTCACTGAAAATGTCTGGACTGTAAGAGCGAGGGAAAGGTGAGAATGAGGAGGATGGATAATGAAAACAGGAAGGTTAGAGTACAGTGAGGAGAGGAGCAGGGACCAGAGAGATCAGAGTGGGAGAAGATGGGGGTTGAAAGGAAGGAGGCTGAGGAGACAAAAAGTCAAAGCACAGAGGGTGGAGAGGAAGAAGAGGAAGGAGTGTGATCCAAATATCTGGCGTCAGCTGTATCAGGCCAAGCAGCAAAGCATGACTCAACAAAAACCTCAAAACTATGTTGGACTTAATGAGGACCAAAGCATTGACAATAGGTGCGTATTGATGTGCTCAGAAACAGCTGCTGCATGCCCGTGGTTCTGCTCTGTTTGGGTGGTGCTGGCCTCAAACTGTCAGTACACCTAAGAAAATCATACTTTTGCTGTATTCCCCTTTTTCCTTTTCTGTCTACCTTTTAATCGCATCTATTTTTACTGCTCTCATTGAACCTTAGTACTGCATTCATTATTCTACTCACTGCTACAATAGCAGTGGAGCAGAAGTTTGAGCATTTGCCCCTTAATTTATCCTCGCACTTCTTGTTTTTGTGCCTTTTCCTTTTATTTCCCTCCCCCATCTGCCAAGGTGAGCATATAGTTGCAATTTGCACAATTCCTCTGTCTTTGTAATTAATTCACTGTGACACAACAGTAGAAGTGCCAGTTAACAACAGCCTGTAATTTTTGCGCAGCAGAAAGAGTGGGCGCCAAAGGGAGAGATGAACAGGCTCAATTATAACTGGGTTTTTTTTAATGCATGCTTTTACAGAAGAGGATAGTTCCCGTTGATTTCATTGACATTTAATAACTTGCATGGCAAAGTTTAGCTGTTAACCAAACCTTTAATCATCTCTTCATTTTGCTTTGTGGGGCTCACAAACAACCTCATCATATCGGTCCCCCCTGTTTTTTTTAAAACAGGTCCCTCTTGCACACAAGTCAGCTTTCTGTTAATTTTGACCTCACTTCAATTCTTGTAGATATTGACATATAATTTATCACCCCGAAGTGTTTGGAATATTCCCCCACCCCCAACGTTTTTCCATTGGATTTGGAATCACACTAATTGTGTCCACTATCAGGACACTGCTTGATCCTCTGCCAGGTTGTCTGGTTTCAGAAGTGATGTCATTAAATTTCCATGACTGAGCCTCAAGTACCAATTGGTATTCATGCGAGTCCTCAGGTTGGCATTATTCTTTCTCAGGATAATTCATGAAGGAGAATGGTGGTTTTGTCTCTCGAGTAGCCTCTCCTCTCATCCTTCAAGCCAGGCCAGTATCTTCCTTACCACCTGTTGCTAGGTAACAACCAAAAGCTCTGTCCCATGGTGTTTTTCAAAAGATTCAATCAGGTGAGCAGCTCCGAGCAGGAAAAGGACAAACCGATAAGAATCTCATTGTCTTTGTGCATCTCCACTGCATTCACTTTGACATTTAAGCTGTGTCTGTCTGTGTGGAGGCTACTTTGATTCAGTGGAAATGTTTAGATGCCCACAGCTCTTTCTGTGGTGCCAGGCACTGAATAGCATGTCAGGCATTTGATACAATTAGGCCTCTGGATAGCAGGGCCTCTCTCCTGATCTGTGGCATGCTTGTCCCACCTACTAGCGAGCTGTTGATCCCAGTAATGGTCTTGTGTTCCAGCATCTTCATAGTGCAAGGCCAGCTCTGTAGCTGCAAAGGAGGGACTCCGATGTCAGGACAAGAGGTGGGAAATAGAATGTCGTGGGTAGGAATGGGAATCGTGTGGAATTTTGCCTACAAGGCCGATCCTGTATAGGGGGTGGTTTGCTCAGTGCTACAGTAGAATGATTATTGATCATAGCTTTAGAGGCTATTCAGTGATCAGAGTGCCAGCTGGTACACAGATGGCTTTAAATGATACTGAATTTTGTCGGCGTGTGCAGACTGCAATTAGAATCGTCAGCAGGCTCTACAGAAAGACAGTCCTCTGCCAAAATGCGCTAAATAGAGTCATTGATTGACAAATTTTCTGCCATTTCCACATTTTTTTTTTAAATGTAATTGCTGCTTATTTGTTTGACTGCGTATCTTTTTTAGATGTATCTATCTCTGTAAGAAGGTGTGTCCGTCAGTCCCCATTGTGTTTATGACATCAGGAATTTCCTGACAGGATGTTGCAAAATTTGGTGCATACATTCACTTCAACCCAGGATGAACAGAAAAGATTGTGGTGATCAAGGTCACTGTGACGTCTTATCTGTCCATTCTTATGAACATGGTGTCTCAGGAATGCCTTGAGGGGAATTTTGTCAAATTTGGCACGAAATTTCACTTGTACTCAAGATTGGATTCATAATATTTTGGTGGCCAAGGGTTACCACTTCTGGTCATAACTCCTTGTAAATTAGAGAACTGCATGAAGACGCAAGGATAGTGGATGCATCTGACTGAAGTTACGGTTCTTGCTCAAAATGTTTAAAGGTATATAGGCTGCTTGCTGGACAAACACTTTGAATCAGCAGATACCTTCCACCATTTGCCTCCTTTTAGAAGACTGTTTTTGAAAAACGTTCTTAACCTGTTTTTACTTTGTATTACTAATGTACAGATTGTCAAAATCATCAACAGGCAAGGTGTTTGCTCACCATATTTGTTCAAACCAGGCACTGATTAGGCAGGAGCAGAAGAGAACAGAAAATATGTTGAACAAGTCAGCTTTTAGCAGATGTTATTTTACCAAATAAAGGTCGGTTTCACTTCAGATGAAGAAAAATAAGCAAGAGACAAAATGCACCACACCAAAGAATGTGATTTTCTATCACTTGCAATCTCAGTGATTAAACTATAACTTTTCTTGTTAAGTGTGTAGTGGATTCCTTTTTTTTTTTTTCTTCAAACTACATTGTCACATTTTGGTACAACTCGGATATGACTTCATAGTCAGTTCATGCTTGGGAACAAAGATATTTAGTGAATTCCCTGTGAACACATTCTGATCTTGTCTCATGGGCATCAGCATTTCAAAGCTATATGCCTTTCATGATTAAAATGAAATGTGCTCCACCTATGTTTTCTATGTTCAGGGAAGGGTTTGTAAGGACATGAATGGAGGGTGTGTCTGTTAAAATGTATTCAGCTTGGAGCACTGGTATTGCAGCTACTACAGTGCTGATTATGCTGTACCTTAGGCACAGAAATTAACAGGAGGTGAATAAGTGCAACAGTGCACATACATAAACCATTTTGTTGTGTGCATTTCTAAGTCTTTATCTGCAGTTGGTGCTGCTAAACAAAAAGATCAGAAGTAAATCCTTAACTAAATCGGCACTGTTGAGATGAATTAGGGGTTCACAGAGGATTTTTGTAGCACTCTGATGTACGCTGTGGAGGTGCAGCCCCCCCTGCTTTGTGGTTTTCAGCCATTTGCCCATTATCACATGAATACATTGTTGTATTGATTTCCTCTTGTTTGCATCCAGAGCCAGGTGATCTCTACAGCAGTACATAATCAGGATCTATTGATTGCTGCAGGCTCTAATAGGCAGCTCTGTGTTTTTCCGCTTGTGGGGATGAAGAAATTTCTGCCTGAATTGTTAATGCCAACTGTGTCAGCACAGGCACACCTGAAGTATCCGTCTCTCAATCCTGGCGCAAGAACAGAACACTTTTCACCTTCTCTGCTGCCATCCCACTGTGCGTTCCTGATTAAGCTATGTACCTCATAAGCTAAATCCTGCAGTTAATGTGCATGACAGCATGTCTAAGCGTGTCAATCTCTGTTAAAACAGCAACTTTTCCGACTGAAAGTGAAACGGCTGATTTGGGGCATTTGCTTCTTGAGTCCTGCTCACCGACAGGGACTAAGAGGTTGTAGATGCCAGACTGGCACCGTGCTAGGCATTTGCTCCTCATCTACGTTTGTTGGCATGTGATGCAGCAGTCAAGGGAGCTGAGAGGCAACCAATAGCCCTACAACTCCTCCCCAGAGAGAGGGGCAAGGGGGAACCAGTGCTTCTGTGCATAATTAGGCCACAAATTAACTCCCATTTATGAAACAAATTAGCACATTAAATGTAGCTGGTGAAGTCATTAAGGCAGTGCAGACATGCATAGTGAAGTTCTTCAGGGGACTGTTTTAGCCCAGCCCACTACCTCCACAGTGTATGAACAATCTGCCAACCATTTTGTCTGTCTCTATATCCATATGGTTCCACAGACTTCTGTGGCAGAGGGCCCTCTGAGATGATGTAATGGTATTTTCCCTTACTGTGGAGCCTTGAGTCTATCAATTAGAGGAAGGACACATACTTGTCTGTATCTTCACACTGTAAATCTTCATAATGTAGAGCCATGTAGCTTTTGTGCTCAGTTTTAGAGAAACCTTAGTTTCATTGCCATTAATGTGTCTTTTAACTATACAGAATCTTCTGTATTATGTTGGACTGTTCATATTTTTTTTAGGACTGTCTTCACATGAACTAGAGGGGAAAAGTACTGGGCCTGCTATGTAGCCCAGTTAAATTTTAATTTTCAATGAAGCATGACCAAACCAAACTGCTGGGCAACTTTGAATTACCTCTGTCTGAAAAAGCAAATTGCTCATTTTTTTTTTCCCTTTTTAGTCCAAGCTAATTCCATGTGATATTTAATGAGAGCACGAAGGCCTGGAGCACACATTATAAACTTGGTTTTATTTCTCTCCGTTTGTTCGGGGAGGGTAATAAAATTGTCCTTGTCTCAGCATGAGGTCACTGTCTGAAAGACTGGAATGCGATCCCACCAGCATACCGAACGTCATGCCCAGAAATTCAACATTTGCTGCCACTGTAAACCTTATTACTCTGTTCATATTGATCTTTACAATTGAGTTGTGTACAGTGATGGCCCAGAGGCAGACAGAAATCCCTCAATTTTCATTAGTTTGCTTTGATGAGCTGTTGCCTGCAATCCTTGATCACTCCCCTAAGCTCTTAAGAAGCTGCTGGATTGTGGTTGAAAGAGTTGAATAACTTCAGAGCGGTCATTGTCTCTTTGGAGTGGACAACTGTTATGCTTTTTGTAGATGTTTAGGTTTATCCTAAAGGTATACACATCTACAAAAAGCACCCAGAGGTTGAGCAATTCAGAGCTAATTAATATTAAACCAGTGTCTCTCAAGCAGGCAGAATTTCCAGCTCAGACAGTGAGGGTTTTGGGAATAGTCTATCTGTGTGTACTGACAGAATGTAAAATCTCTTATGCCACGGTGAGAGAGGTAAGGGTGGGTTTGGGTAGAAGACAGGGTGAAGAGGAGACAAGATAACTCCCTTTTCCTCTTAATATGCTGATACCTGCCCCAGGAGTTAGTCATGGTGGTGCTTCTTCAGAACTTCCCATGAGACTTTTCATATTTTGTCTCCTCACTAGGCTTAGAATATGTCATATGGAAAAGACAACCTCAGACTGAGAAATAATGATTTCTGCCCACATTCTCCATCATGTAGTTCCTTTTGTGCTAATGCTCATTGTAGTCAGTACTTTCAGTTTCAGTCATTGTAATATCTTTAGGAAAAACTCCCTCTTTTCGACCGTAATCCTGCTCACAACCTATTATTTGACTAATTTAGACAGTGCATGTCAGGAAATGGAGGTCAGCGCTGAGGGTGCAGCCGTTAATTGCTTCTGTCTGACACACTTTGGCAGACCTTCTCCAGCTACAGTAAATTTTCCGGCCTGTTCTTCTCCAATTGGCGCTGTCCAGCTTACTCAGCAGGGAAAGACCAATGGTGTTGTGGACAGCAGCTGCTTTATAGGCTCATACTAAAGAGAAATGGACTCAAAACCCAAGTACTAAGGGCATTTTCATGGAATCTGTGTCAGCGACTGCAGTATGCTTGAAATAAGCTTGTCTTTACCACATCGAGCAATAATCTGAAAGCAGCAGTGTTTATAGCTATTGATGAAGGCTTTTCTACCTCATCGTATACAACAACCTCTTCCAACAGATTATGCTGTGCAATCATTATCGTTCCATACATTTTTATTTTTATTTTTTTTGCCAAAGAAAGGATATATTTAACTATAGTCTTCCTTGTCCGTTTCTCACAACTTTTGTCCTTCATCTACTTTTCATCTTGCACTCTCTCCCTCCCTGTCTCTCTCTCTGTCGTCTCTTTGCTCCAGGGGAAAGGTCTGCAGGAACGAGGTTGTGAAAAGAGTGGAGCCCAGTTAAAGGGCAGTTAGCGAGAAGAGAGGCTGTTTAAATGGCATCTCAGGTTGCTTGGCTGAAAGGAAAGTGCCATTAGTGTTGGGTTTCTGTGAAAGTCTACAGAGCGGCTGCTTCAAGCACTCTTGATGAAAGAGTTATTGCCCTCAGGGTCTTAAAATGGCAGTATCCAGCACAGAGAAAGGACAAATGATGACCACATGCACACATCACCTCTACCACATAATGAGAGCAAAGTCTTTTAGTAGAGCTGAGTTTATAGATTGTCTTGACTGTTTTTTGCCCAAGGTTAGACAAATTTACTCTGAGGCTACATGTGAAGTATGACTTCATTACAGTAACCACAACATGTGCTACTAAAAAAGTCTTTCTGCAGGCATGGCTGTGGTGATGTTTTTCTTCCTTGCAGTGTGTTCAGGAAATGCAAACTGGTGGACTATTGTCTTTCTGTACAAGGCAGTTTGCTCACTGATGCCTGTGGGCTGGAGAAGGGTGCACTGGTGAATGCTGGCACAAAGACCACTTATCATCGAAAGAGCCTTTTACAACAGAGTACCACAGTCCCACAATGCCTTTTTCTCCCTGTGCCCATAACAAAGAGGGCTCTGAAACCCACATTCTGCAACCTCAGTCACCGCTTCAACCCTGATGCACTGTCTCTCTCAAAGCTGGATCTTTGAAGAGGTGCCTCACAAATGTTATTTACAACTGGTTTATCAGATCCACTATACCCTGATTCAGACTCATATTACAATTTTAGCAAGAGTGTAGTAGTCATGGAGTGAGAGTGTAACCTTTCATTTTTATCTTTCAAGTGCACAGTAAGCGATAGAGTTGCAAATAGTGAATGAGAAGTGTATCAGCAAGAGCAGTTTTGCACAACCTACAGTAGCAGTATTGATAAGAGTGAAATGAGGAGCTGAGGACATATTAGGAAGCACCATTCTCAGAGCTGAATGAGCAGCCCTGCCCAGAAGTATGAGAGTGAAGAAATTAAAAAAAAAAAAAAAAAAAAAGATTTAGCATATTAACACATTTTCATGTGCATAAGTCTGAGCAGAGGTGAATTATATGTTAACAAATGGTTTGCAAGTTAACTGTTATGTGCAAAACTGCAACACAGGTTTTTTTTTAATTGAATATACTCCTGCAGTTTTTTTGTATATGAGCCATACATTTTCTCAACAGCCAAAATGTAACAATGTACAGGACATTGTTACATTTTGGCTGTTGAGAAAATGTATCTGAACATACCATATTCTCTTGTTGGTAGTGATGAGAGGCTTTCTAGTGTTCATGTGCCACCATAATGATGCTCTACAGATATTGTGCAAACACCACAAGAAGTATGAATATCAGAGCACATGTCAGACTTGGACTTCCCTTTTTTAATTATAGTACTCCTTCGACAACTACGTGCAGGTCTTTCCCCAAAGCTTGTACAAGAACCCAATGTATTGTGGTTCAGGTTTCCTTCTCAGTCAGCACCACCCTCCCTCATCACAGTGTTGAGGTTAGTTCTTTATGCTTCCGTGAGACTGATGAGACACATTAACCTCTTGATCCCCAAAAGGCCTTACAGGAAGTGAAATCCTCCTCTTCTCTGCTTTATGATTTACAGTACGATGTACAGTCTTTGGCTGCAGTCTTTTACCAGGTGTGTCCCAAAAAAGTATGTGAGGGTACAAGAACCCAGGCTTGATTTGATTTGTGTACTTTGAAGACTTTCTTGTCAAACTACCAACCAACATTTTTGTGGACGATGGACGTCTGCCAAAATCTGTGTGGTTTGTTTTTGCTGCTAAGGTACACACCCCAAAGAGGAAGTTGAACTTAGGTCATTACATGACATCAACCACTCCATGAATCACACAGTAAAGATGGAACAGTTTGTGCAGTAAAACACATGCTAATTTGGAACTTCTGTAGAGCTGGTTTTGGGAAAGCTGCATATTGGATCTGTTCTACTACTGCTATCTTCTACACACTGTATGCCGCTGTTACTGCCAGCTGTTGGTCTAGAGCTGTAGAAGGGGAAACACTATTTGCATTACATAATGAAAGCAGCCCAACACTGTTGTGCAAAAAATATTGCATCCACCCCCCTCCCCCATATTGGGCTGGTTCTAGGTTATGACATGACATGACATACTGTACATCAGGATTTGTCCCTAATATGGGCAGCACAGGGTATTTGGAGAAGAGAGTAAAAGCACTACAAAGCACAAGATTGATTACAATACAGAACATGAATATAAACAGCTGTTTGAAGCTGTTTAATTCAACATCTGTCCTCCTCAGCAAGAGTGCTCTGCTTACTAGGACTGCTGACGCACACACACTCATGGCTCCAATTTTATAACAGAGTGAGCATGCACTTAGATGCCAATCCCTTAGCTTCCCGACTTGGCTCACCCTCTTTTTCTTAACATCTTTTTTATGTTTTTGTATGCAGCTGACAGTCGGCCTGAAAAGCCAGCCACGTTGGAGGCAAAGCTGTATGGCTCTTAGCTTCTTAGCTGCTCCTTATTAGACATATATAGAGAAATGCATGACGCATTATGACATCTGTGTTGCCTTTGGTTATCTCCCTGCGCTGCCCAACTGCCTCTCAAAGAGAAGGAAACAGTCCTGGACTGTGATGTACAGTCCCAAAGGGACTATGACACAGTGCCGGGCACTCTGCAGGGTGCAGCGGGTGTCAGGCAGTGGGGCTTGTGTGAGCTGGTAAATGTAGACGAGAGTTCACTTAATCCTCCTCCATGTTGGAATGTCGTCTGTAGCCCTCAGTGAGCAAACAGCAGTGTAAACAGGTGCAATAATATCACACAAGCCAGGCTTTGTGTTGGGTTACACATGGTGCACTGTGCAGAATATGACACTAAGTGTCTCAGTTCACATGCAATTGTCGTCATCAGACGGAGACGTTTTGACATAAAGAATGAACAGTTTGCTTGTCATGAGACTATTGGTGGAAATTAAATGAATATCCATTCCAATTTTTTAATTAATTGAAAAGAAATGTTTTTTTATTGTATCTTTGGTATCTGAATAGTATCTAACATGCTATTTAAAGACTTCACTTTGTATTGTTGGAAACTTAGATGAGCATTCCACTACTTTCAGAATATTTTATAGACAAATGATTGATTATTTGCAGATTTGTTCTCTGCTGTGAGAGCTGTACATGTCTTTTCCTCATGCCTTTTCCTAACCAGACAATATTCAGTCCTACATTACTAGATGCATATGTTTGGTATGTAGTGATACTTCTGTGTATGCGACAGGGAGTGTGTGTGAACTGACTCTCTGACCTGTTTGCTCTGTTTAGGGTAGTACATTTGTCATGAAACACGCCTCAGTCTGTCTCATTGTATTGACAAAGCAAACTCACTATCCACAGCAGCAACGCTTCTTTCTGAACTCTATGTGCAGCTTAATCCCTTTGTCTCACCTTGCTACCTGGCCCTTGTAGTTATCACATAAAAATTCAAATACTGCTTCAGTCCTCGCTTTTGTAACTAAGTGAACGTAACAGGCACATCTAGTGTATCGCAGATTCTGATCAATGTGCAAATAATTTCTTGTTTGTTATAAGTCGATGCAACAGATGCTTTTTTAAATCCACAGAGTGCTTGGACAGGTACTTTGTCTAAGAAGCCTGCTCCCTATTTTTACCAGGTTTTACCTCAAAGCACCTATTGTGTGCTTTCCTCCAGGTGTTTAATTTTAGCAGCTGCCGACAGTTGTCAACTTTCCACTTTGTTTATTAAGGATTGCTCTCACATTTAAACTCTCTGTATGTTCTCTTTATATTTTGATAGTGTGTCTGTTTGATGCCATTAACAGATTTTTCATCATCATCATGAGGTACTTCAATCTTGTTTGCTGGATTCACATTAACAGATACTGTCTCCTTATTTATTTATTAACACTATATGAAACCACTGTTTTCCACAATATATGCTTTGTAATGGTGTATCAGTTTTGTCCATATTCCCCATGCTGCAAGTTAGAACTTCAGGTAAAGATCATTTTCATCAGTGGTTTGTTAGCAATATTTGTATTTTTACTTGATGTAATGGATTGTATTTTTATTTTAAAATCGGTCTGAGCCAAACATTTCAACTCTGTGCTGATTTATTAATAGCTTTCCGTGTAGAGATTTGTCATACAGTGTCCTAGTGGAAGGTCACATGTTGTCATTACTGTCAAGTGTCTTTGACTGAACACTCAGCCTCAGGCAAGACGATTCCTGCTAATTATTACTGTGTTATTGTAAAGCAGGACAGAAGCTTCAGATCAGAAACAAATCTCATACTGATCTGGAAATGATATAGGAATGCAGGGATGGTTTTCCTCTGAGTAATTGTGTAAAGTCACACATGGGCTGACTTGAGATAATTTGTTTTCCTTGTCATGCTATCTTAGTGTGCATCCCCTGTGCTGTCGATGCTCGACTCTGCTTGTAGCTGAACTGCCAGCTCTTGTGCAATATGGACATAAATATAAGTGTCATTCAAGTCGGACGTTTTATTTGTGTCTTTCATTATGTTAATGACTGTTAAGTGATTTCTGTGTGTTCTCTGGCAGCTTTTCGACCGAGTGCGGGAGGACAACCCTGACTTCCACCAGAAGATCATCCCCATCAGCAGTGAACTGGTGCAGCCCGGCCTGGCCATCAGCCCAGAGGATGTGGAGAAGCTCACTGCCTGCATCAACATCGTCTTCCACTGCGCTGCCACCATCCGCTTCGACGAGCCACTCAAGTGAGGATCCCACTCCATCTGCTTTTTGCTGTCCTTAACTTACATAGACATAAACACACGTTCCCAAACCCACTGACTCATTGCTGCTTTTCATTACCACTATTCATATTTTCTTCACATTTTACTATTTTTGTTTTTTTTTAATGAAAATACAATAATATGGTGCATTATGTAATAACAAACCACAATTTGATGTGTTTGACTATACATGTTATATTTTAGTCTAAACAGCCCTGTAAAAGTAACAAGATCAGCTTTTTATCATTTATTTTACAAATCCAGACAAATTCCTTCATGTCAAAAGTCGATCTGAAAAAAACTCATTCATGCCTTATTTGTAGCAGGGTGTATTTCTTCAATGGTCTTTTGGCAGGGCTCTCTTCAGCCTGTTGCAAAATGCAGCTGCAAGAGCTGCTAAAGTGCAACATTTTCACTGCCATATGTAACAGTCTGTTACCAAATGCAGGAAAAATTATGATGTACTGCATCCAGACTGTTTATTACAAAATTAGGCAGGTTATTAGAAAATGCAGGTGTTATTGCATAATAAAGTGAAAATATACAACACTTGATCGAGGTCTTCCACAATTTGGTGTTTTTACATAATGCATTTAAATTACAAACTATAGTTAATTGCTTGGTTCAGTGACAAAGACATTACTCTACTCTGTTCCTTGTAACAGGAATTTCCTGCTGTAAGTCACAGAGGATGTGCAGCACACTGAACTGGCTGTTGTGTGTTATTGGTTTAGCACAGAGAGGATGTAGACCTGTTTATACAGCGGGACGAGGATGTGGAGAAATCAACCGTTCTGCCACGCACTAAAGGCGACTTAACGTTTTTTGTGGTTTGTCAAAGAATAGTCCCCCCTCCTTTTATTGAAGCTGGTGTGATCAAGCTAGAAGATACTGGAACAATAAGATCTGTAGGGGTTTTTGATCACTCAGGTGGAAAGTGATGTGATCCTGCTTAGAGTGGTGATATTCAACCTACACATAGGAGATGATTCTTATCTTGACTTATGTTTCAGTTACATCGGCCTGTGGGAAGGTGAAAGTTAAGCAGGTAAAACTGATTATAACGTGTTGATTGCTAGGGTTGTCTACAGGACAGTCAGCCCTCTGTATGACCTGAACCCACTCATGACCTCCAGCTCACCATAAGGCTTTACAGTGTGGACAGTGTGTTCCTGAGCTACTGACGGTTATCAGGTCCTGGTGGGGATAGTCTATTATATATGATAGTGACCTAGTTCTGTTTCTTCTGTTGCTCAGCACGGCTTCAGCTGATCACTTCTGACTCCCCCACCCAATTTCTAGTATTTAGTAAAGTATCAACAGTATTTATATTAACTACCCTCAGCCTGGCTCTGTGTTTGTAATAAAATACTTACTGTCTCTAAAATAAGTCTTCACTAGCAGCTTGTGCTAAGAGAACAGCTCAGGTTACACTGTTGTTGAATGCTCATCTGAGGTCAGTTCATCAGCCTTCTGTTTGCAGCATGCAAATGCCCATGCGATTAAGACTATATACACTTAGACAGCACATGTTCATCCACTCTTTATCTTGCAGTGTAACTACCCAATTACTGAATTAGGCAACATCCTTCCTGTAGCATTTAAACTAAAGAAATATAATCAATAAATCTAGAATCGAGAATGTAGCTCAGTTGTGAATAAATTACTGTTTCATTTGGCTTGTGCATACTGGAGATGAGCAGTGGTAGGAAGTACTCAGAGCTTTTACTTGAGTAAAAGTAGCAGTACCACAGTGTAAAAATGTTACCAGTCCTACACTCAAAACATTACTTAAAGCTGCAGGAGTTGTAATCGGGGGGGGACCAGAATTTGAAAATACACAGCTTCCTTCTGCAGCTATCTCCTCTCGGCCCAAATCAAAGACTAAATATAGAGATAGAGGACTTGACGTCGTTTCATGCTGTTATGGGAACAGAGTAGAGCAGCAGAATTGCATCCACGTCGCATCTGATGGAATCCGATCAGCATTCGATAATTACAGCTGTCAATCACGTATTTACCCCTCCTACCAGTCTGAAAACACCTGTGATTAGTCAGAATCTGGGCATCAGGGCGTAGATTTTCTGCAGCCTGAAAACACCAGGCACGGAGTAGATTCAGAAGTATCGTGTCACAATATCCTGAAAGGTAATTATGCTAAAAACACTATCAAGCTTTAAGACTATCAAAGCTTTAAGTAAAAGTACAAACATATTGGCATCAAAATATCTTTCATGTACCAAACGTTGAAGTGGCTTGAAGACTGGCACATTTCAGAATAATATTTAACTACTGCTTTATAATTATTGATGCATTAATGTGTTTAATGTTGCAGGTTGTAATGGTGGAGCTGGTTTTAGTTACTGTACATAGTGTTGGGTTTCTTAACCTCTAATAATGCAAGATCATTTATTAGTTGGTTTTAATTTTATATTTCTAATATGAATCTGCAAAGTAAATTTCATATAATAAATGTTGGTGCTTTTAAAAAGTACAATATTTTCCTCCAAAATACAGTGTAGTAGATGGATGAAGTAGCAGAAAATAGAAACTCAAGTAAAGTACAAGTACTTGAGTAAAGGTACTTGGTTACACTCCTCTCATCATCTACATTCCAGAGTGATTTTGTAACTGGAAATATCTCGTCAAGATTCAGTGAAAGAGGAAGTGTCCCATTTGCGTTTTGCGCAACTTGTTTTTAATATGTCTCAAGTGAATACACGTCTGAAAGTTGATAGCTGGTGTTTGAGTTGTCTTTGGACTACACACATGCTCGTGCTGTGTTGAAGATGGAGGCCACCTGTTAGGTTTGAATGACAGTTCACTTTGGTTAAAGCTGCTGGACTGCACTCCACACAGTCTTCTATTGATCTGTTAGTGCTTTCACCATCTCTCTCTGACCGGCTCTCTGCTCTCTGTCTGTCACTTCACTCTCCATCTTCCTATGTGAGTGGCCTTAACCTTTTGCTTTCTTCTCTCCTCTCCTCCTACTCTTCATTTAGCCGTCACTCCCATCTTCCCTCTTTCTCCCTCTCTTCCCTCCCATCTGTGTCATCTCTGAGCCATTACTCTGTTTGTGTAGCCGGCAGCCTTGTAAGCAGCGCAGGAACATAAATCAGATGACTCTGGTGTCTCTGTTTAGGTTTTGAGATTCAGTCCAGGGCTGCTCAGGCTGACACATTATCCTCTGTAGGTCTTTATCCACATTTAAAGGGTTTCATCACAATTTATTTTATGGTTTTACCTAGGGATTGACAATTATTTTCTTTTCTACTAATTCTGATTATTCAGGGATAATAATCAGGGAGAGCAATTTGGATATACGGATATAGATATGCAGTAAAAATGAAACTCTTGGTGTCAAGTTTTAGAATAATGGAAAACTTATTTTGAAATGCTTTAAGCTGACTGTCAAATCAAATGAAGAAAGTACAAGTCAATAATATTTCACCAATATTTGGTTACACATCATAAGTAATAGCCTATCAACACTGAAACGAGAAAAAAAAACATTAATTTTTTTACTTGTACTTTTCTGACAACCAGATAGTGCTGTGGGTGGGACATTGTCAAGACCAGAGTGGTGGACCACAGATGGTGGCGGCTGCACTACAGCCAAAGTAGAGCATTTTTTAACATTTTGTCAGATGCTGATAAAGTGTGTGTGGTGAAACTCTATTTAAATTTATCAAGAAAAAAGAAAGAATTGCAGCACTTCTGGCCGGTTGGATGCACCTCAGCGTCTGTCTTGGCCATGTTCCCTGATCCAAACAATTACAGAATTATTATTACAGACGGCTGAGACTATACATTAAGTAAACACTTCACCTGTGTACCTTAGATAGATCAGAGCCATGCTGGCCGCTAGCTGATACATCTAAATCGTGATAGATGAAACAGATGGGTGATGAGTCAGCTACAGGAAAGGGCACAGCGTTGTGTCCATCTTTTCATGACTGGGCTGCTGGCGTGACGCCCTGCATATGGTTCCAGGAGGCGGTGGGAAGATGGTACACCCACACACAGCGCCCGTCGCAGCCGAGCCACCTCCATCTTCCTCCCCTCTCAACGCACCTGTCATCACTTTGCTTGTTCAACTAACAAGCTGGCTCCGCCGGACCACATCTGACTCATGTCTGAGGACCCATCGCCCACCACACACCGACACACACTGTCCATCTCCATTTGCGTCTTATTTTTTCTGTCACACACACACACACACACACACAC
>JAPQRN010000005.1:13429303-13459129 GCA_037367275.1 Coranthus polyacanthus | reverse complement strand
TTAGCACTTTTGTTTCATAGCTACTGTTGCATTGCAGTCTTCCCAGGAATAGTTGTTGTTGTTGTTGTTGTTGTTGTATTTTCTTAGACTTCATTATGACCCTCTTCTCCCACACACCTTTCAGACCTAAAACAGCTCTGGTCTACAATTGCACAACCGGCGGCATCAACCCCTTCCACTGGGGAGAGATCGGTAGGTGCACTGTTTGTTTTCTTTCTTAAAAGTAATAAAAGCCTGTACCTGCTAGCGGATATTTATAGAGTTGTTTTGTCTGCGCCGGCTGGCATCCCGCAATAGTGTTGTCCTGGTTTGCTTTCATCATCACAAATCAATACTCCAGTGTTGTGACATAATGTCCCAGTGCTGTGGTTAAGATGTGGCGAGTGTCTGGGCTCTGGTGGACAGTGTCTGCCATCTGCTGGAAAGTCCGAGGATGGATTTAACCTTTAAACCTTTAAAAGTGGGATATTTAAGGCATACTTTCCTGTTTTTTAAGCAGGTTTTGTACATGATGTTCTTATTCTTTAGAGCGTGAACAAAACAGGTTTTCATGAAATGTTTTTTGTTTTGTTTTTTTTATTCAGTTTAGAACGACCCTAACTTAGTTCACCACGAGGTGTTTTGTCACTGTCATTCATTGAAGATGCAGAGATATTTCTACCTCACACATACTGAAAATATTTACTTTTTTGATCACTTTAATTAATGTTTTTTATGTGTATATATATATATATATATTTTTTTTTTTTAATAATACACCTCTCTATTTACTCTTAAAGTGGCCCGGTTATACTCCATCAAAGTAAATGTCAACCTCTTCATTTTAGAAATGTGTTTTTATTGAAAGAAACATGTTTATTTAGTAAAAGAGCTGCAGTTTGGTGAGACACATTGAACTGTGGTGACATAACCTAGAGGAGTCACAGAAGTCATTAAAGTATAAGATCTGATATTGTATAATTATCTGCCCGGTGATGCAGTTTGACATAGCGATGAAACTGCACATGACACACAGGAGTGAAAGAGTTTCCATGCCAGTGATCATGAGGGGGATTAAGAGGGCTGTGCGTGTCAGGCTGGTAGGATGACAAGAGACCCTCTCTCTCCTGTTTCCTCTCAGATTAGCAAACATGCTCCCTTCACCAAGGAAATTGCTACCAGATGGCTCATAGTGGGATTAGGTCTCATCACTGCAATTCGCTGTTATGAAAGTAGAACTGTGGACTCTAATCTTACTGGTCCAAATGAGCGCTACGAATGAAGCTAATCTAAAACAAGAGCATCGAAGTCAAGCAAATAACAAAAAAGACCTATTAGGGAAAAAAACATCCATGCATTACCTCGTATCTGCTTGTTACTGCCGTGTCTGCCAAAGAATTGTGGGTATTGCAGCACAGCGGAGGCCCCTACCCTAACAAGGGTTAGTGGCGATCCTTCCAGCCAGGCTGCGAGGAGCCACGCCACAGCTGGCTGTCACCTCAGATCTGGTCATTTTGGCCCCTGCAACCACTACATATCAGTCGCCATGGAAACAAACGGTGCAGGCCTAGTTTGCGCGCTCTGTGTGATGTAATATCTGTAGTCACGTGGCTGCTCTCTGTATCTGTGGATGGCTGCTGCTGGATTCTGGGAGGAGGGGCTGCCTGTGCTGCTCACTGGGGGAAACGATTCTGTGACTGCTTCTGCCTGAAATTCTCCTGAGAAGCAGAGCTGAAAATCAGGTTATGATTAAGGCCAGTCGTGGTTCCTGGAAGTCGTGATCCTGGCATAGAAATAGAAATCTGTCTACCTAGTTCATTGTTTGTGCTGGTTCGTGGATGATGTAGGTTATGTATACTCTGGATAACACCCTGAAGGATGTGGTTTGTGCTGCTTTGCGTGGGTTGTTGCCCAGCTCTATTTAAGCACGTACAAGCATTGTTTAGTTTTTTTAAATTTCATCATGAAATGGCAATGAAGGCATTTTTCACTTTTTGTCAGAAAACCAGAGCCTTGGGTCTCTCTTATTTTCGATAGGTTATCTGAATTTGCTTTCCATCCCTCATTCCTCCAGTGACTAAAGAAGGCTAGGAGTTAAAAATCTTATATATAATATATGTTAATTTTTCTTCTCTCCTTTTGAAGATAATACGTTAGTTTGTTGTCTAATCCAGACCCTAAACTGTGCATGTTCTGCAGAGCATCATGTGATGTCCTCCTTCAAGAGGAATCCTCTGGAGCAGGCTTTCCGCAGGCCCAACGCCAACATCACCTCCAACTACCTGATCAACCAGTACTGGATCCTAGTCAGCCACAAGTTCCCCGCCCTTATCTACGACCTTTTTCTGCGGCTGTCTGGACAGAAGCCACAGTAAGACCCACAGCTATCTGTTGTACTTGAAATCTAAAGACCAGATCAAGTGTGTAGTAACCTCTGGCCCCCATCTTTCACTCTAGGATGATGCGTATCTTTAATCGTCTGCACAAAGCCATCAGTCTGCTGGAGTACTTCAGCAGTCAGGACTGGGAGTGGAACTCGGAGAACATGACCATGCTAATGAGCCACCTAACCCCAGAGGACCGGAAGGTAGATCCATGTAAATGCTTTAGAAATGAGGAACCACAGGGCTTGAAATTGGACAGTTTGTTGCACACCTGGGCTTATTGTTGTAAACAAACATCGACTTGTGCTGTTTGACCCTCATGTGGTTGACAGAACAAGTTCTCTGCTGGAACATAATGCATCTCAAACAGCAGTAATGATAAGAATACTGCACCATCTAGTGTCTGATAGTGGAATTACATCCATTTTTAAAAGATGGTACGATAGCTTTGGTTTTGCCTTTTGTTGCAGCAACCTCCTAATGCTCTTTCCACTGTTGCAGACTTTTAACTTTGATGTCCGCCAGCTGAACTGGCCTGAGTACATTGAAAATTATTGCATCGGCACCAAGAAGTATGTTCTGAATGAAGACATGTCTGACATTCCCGCTGCCAGGCAGCATCTGAGGAAGTAAGTGCAAACGAGTGAAAGATGTCTGTCCTACTTCACTCTTGAATGTTAACATTTTTATGTTTATTCTGTTTTTTAAATGTACTGTTGACATAACTGAGAATGAGGACATGCGCTCAAGATTTAAATAAAGGTTGAATGAAATGGATGAGTATATGTATCAGACGATGCAGTGTGTTTTCAATGGATGCTTTATTTACCATGTGATTCGTCCTCTCCCTCCCTCCTTATGCAGACTGAGGAACATCCGCTACACCTTCAACACACTGTTGGTCGTTTTCATCTGGAGGGTGTTTATCGCCCGCTCCCAGATGGCCAGAAACATCTGGTACTTTGTGGTCAGTCTCTGTTTCAAGTTCCTCTCCTACTTCCGCGCATCCAGCACCTTAACCAACTGAGTCTTCCTCACCACCTCAATTCAGAGACAGCAGCCCTCATCAGAAACATCTCGGACTCTGTGAACATTCACAAAGGACTCTCCAAATCCTCCTCCGGTGTGAGCGCACAGGGCTCTCACAGGCGTGGGCTGCAGTTGAGTGAAGCATGGAAGGGATTAAAAAGAGGTCTACTAGCCATGAATTCTTTGTTTAGTTTGGAAATCTCATCAGTGCATACACTGTGACATACACTGTCACCAACCCCGTCCAGAAAAAGGTGTTGTCATTTATTTTGTACCTACTGTTTTCCTCTCAAAGTGGCCAATTATATATGCAACAAGAAGCCTTTTGTTTGACTTCCATTTTCTTTTCCACACCATCGTTTCCATCCTTCTGAATCTAGGTACATTGCCTTGCCTTGTGATGATTTTTTTCATACTTGAAATGTGGCAGTGCTTCAGTGGAGGAAAATTTCTACAAAATTATTTTGGTCCTGTTTTTTTTACTGTGAGGATGTCTGATCCTCTCTTTAGTACGCAGATGATTCGGATATCTGTATGTCTTGCTTTATGTGTATCTACTGCCTTTTTAAGATTACACACAAAAACCGTTTGTGTCTCAAGGCCAATCTAGAATGAGACAGCACTTGACTAGTATTAACACAAATTCTCACCACGTATTATTATACTACAGGAGCATACAGATCTGCCATCTTTCCTGCTGTCATTTACTATCTTAAATAACTCATCGGTATGTCTTTAAATATTGTTTGTTTGAATGCTCATCCACTTTCTGCCTGTTTGTACAGCAGTTTGTATTGAAACTAAGTTTGTATTGAAACTAAGTTTACTACTTTTACATCTTTATACTTGGGTCAAAAGCTAGTCTGATACGTGGTAGACCATGGCAGTGTTATATATGTGTGTTATATAACACTGCCAAGGTCTACCACGTATCAGACTAGGTCTACCAGAGTCAAAGTTTATTGTATAACAGTATCCCATACAGTGAGCAGTTAACCAAGCTCAATCTTTCTATCTCAGAATATGAGGGGAAAAAATCAAAAGAGGAATCTTCTTTGGGTGGGTAGGGGTGCAAAAAAGCCATCAAGTGGGACATTTGGAATATGAAGTCAACATTAATATGAGGAAATGCCAAATACAACCATTGGATTATAATCCAACGACGGCATTATAATGGGTTTATTGCTAAAGTAGTACAAATCTGAAATGAAGAAGTCCAAGAAATGGGTGGAGTTAAGTCCAGTATTTGTGCTTCACATTGTTGCGTGGTTGGTTTGTGAGGTACAGGGACCAGGCTTGGAGGTGTATATGGGGCGATGGAGAACGAGACGTTGGTTTGGTTAAGTAGGGAGCACAGCAAACTAGCGGGGAAGAAGCCATCGTGTGTTGACCGCTATAATTTTGAAGGTTTTCTTTTTTTTTTTCTTTTGGGCCTGAAGATCTAAGTTCTTGAGGCAGGCCTTAGGACATTTAAAGGGCCATGTGGTTTGTATTATAATGAGAGGCACTTAATTAGCCAAAACATGAATGGGACTCTAATTCAGGGATGCTAAGATTGGTCAAATCTGCAAGTGCTTGTAGAATTCTTCTGTAAATTGTATTTTTATTTTTTTCCATTCCAGAGGGAGAAAGAGCTTTTTGATGGTGAAATCACTATGGCTGATGACAAAGGCAGCTGTAATGATTTTACCAAACAGACATGTAAATATCAAAAAGTACGCCATCAAGTACAGAGAATCAATAGACACAGTACCTTATGGGATGGAGAGATTGAAAGATATTTTTAAGCAAGACAGCGTGACGTATTTCTGAGACATGACCTAAACCACATGGACCAGGGTCTTGCCCTTCTGGTATTTACTGTAGATCATTAATCCATGTTTGGAAGTTCTGTAAATAGCTGAACATATTATTCTTATAGACTACCAAAAACTGTATTTGACTGTTGATTTTTTTGCTTGGTGAGTGTCTGCACAGGCTCCACCACAGAGCTTCCTTCAGAGTCTACCAAAAGTGTTAAGTAAGCGTGACGGACACGTCTGACTTTGACAAATGACAAAACTGTGTACAGTGTTGTATATGTTGTGAGACTTGACTCTTTGACACAACACAAATACATAAGGGATGAGCCTTTTATGGGAGAAAAAGGGATAAACTAAATGTTTATGCAAAGCCCCTATCTGTGGTGTAACCATGGTAACTGTCCTCTTATTTTCAAAGGGGGATTATGAACCAAAATGTCTGCAGCCGTACAGGCCTGTATGATGAAGTGGTTGCGTCAGATCTGTCCTTACGGAGCTACAGGGCTATTGCAATGGTGTCGTCATTAATGAAGTTGTTGCTCTTCTGTGTGTCCATCTGGCAACAAAGTGCTGTCTTTGCCGCGTCCAAACTGAATGCAGAGCACTGTCGGTACAGTGAAGCCCAGGCTGGAGCTGCCGTTACTGTAACGGCAACACATAACCAATGAGTTCATCTTTTTCTTTCTAATGTCATTTGCAAAATGTCTGACCACTTTTATTCCCTGCTCTGACATTTCATTCAAGTCTGCTTGGCAAAACTGAAATAAACTAGAGGAGAAAAAGTGCAAGTGTGCTGCAGTCCGTTAAACCTGCCTTCTATCATGTGTCGTTTCTTTGAAAATACCCATCGCATCAATGCAGGAAAAAAAACTGCCAGCATTTTAAATTAAATAGTGTAAAAAAAAAAAAAGTTTCCAGGTTTTATAAGATGCCAGTTGTGCTTCTCAAACTCCTTGTCAGTTTATTTACCAATATGTCCCATTATTACAGAGGATATCTCTACCTGTAACGCTGGATTTTATGTCTTTAAGGATGCTAGATTTACACTAACAAGTCAAGAAACAGTTTATGGCTTTTCTGAACAATGGCCTTTTGTGCCAATAATCTAATCTGTCTGCACCAGGAGACCTGAGTGCATCAACAAAACAATATCTGTTCATCACAGTGTTGTGTGTGATTGCTAAAGCATCACTTAATGCTGAACCCCATATGTTATGTGACTAATCTGATCTCAACATTTCTGCACATGTTGCCGCTCTAAACTTAACAACTCATGTCAATACTCATATCTTCAGTATTTAAACTTTAATGGAGTTTGAAAAACAACCAATGACGTGTGTGTGTGTGTGTGTGTGTGTTGTCCAGCAAATGGGACAAAAAATCTCAATAATGAAATGAACACTTTCACAGTCTTAAGAACAAATGTATGAATACAGTCACAGGGCAAACATTTAACTAAAGTGCAATGAACTAATGGTACAGTGTTTAACAGACAGCATCACTCTTTCAACAGAAAAACAGTTCATGACATAATGTTAGCGACTGTTTACACATGGAACAATGATAAATAACGTTGTATAAAGTGCGGCGGCTTGCTTTAAACCATCTGTCGCTCTGAAGAAATCACAACAGTTCATCTTCCCACCTCCTCGCCACTGCACCATTCAGAAGGGTGAGTCAGCAGTTTGAAGACGACAAATAAAAAGGATTTACTCCTGAGGGGCGTTGTCGGCCAGCAGAGGGGTCTGGTGGTGGTTCAGGTTGTTCATCTCGTTGTGTGCCTGCATATCATCGAGACACATTCACTCTATCTGTTGTTCTGTTTTAATTACGGTGAATTAGTACAAACAGACCGACTATAGATAAATATTCTACTACTGACCAAAAATCTTGCTCATAATTAAACCTGTGCAGTACAAACGAATCAGATCAGACAGTGCCTCTAACAGTGCTACAGTGAAATTATTTCAAATGTGCCGAGGGTGTACTCACTACAGCGCGTTGCAAAATTGTAAAAGACTCGCCTCTCTTTGCCTGTAAACTCCCAGTTTGAGGCGACAGCAGAAGACATCAAAGCAGAAGCCGACCAGCCCGTGGAGCATCCCTTTGAGGACAGAGGTACAAAGCAGATTAAACTACCCATTAACACCATTTTTTTGGAACGTATGGTTTGAGCGGAAACTAAACTTGCCTGTTGTGGAGAAAATGCCCCCAATAATGCCACAAAGTCGCACCAGAAACTGCCACAGGGGCATGTGCTGCTCGCTGACCGTCACCATCAGGGAGCTGGTGTCGTACTTCACAAAGATGCCAGAGACGCCGTGGCTTCCTGCTGCGTGGTTTATCACTCGCTCCTGACAATGTAGTATCAAAGATATCACATGCCACCTCTCCACTTGTTTGCATGTTTTGTGAAGTGTAACGTGGGTTTTGCTTGATCGGTTCTTCTCTTTTTATTAAATACTCACCCGCTCAGTCACAGAAAACTGGTGTGTGTCTGCAGATATCTTGTATGTGTTCAGTCTGGTGGGAACCACCGTGATGAAGTACTGGAACATCTGATTGTCTGGGATATGAGGGCACAAAATCTATCTAAATACAGTCTTCTCTATCACATGGCTGATCCTCTTTTATCTGTGGAAGCAGCAGAGGAAACTTACTGTTAAAGGTGATTTTCTCTGTGCCGTCCAGAGGATTGATGATGCCCGGGATCTCCTCCCCAAAAGATAAATGGTCTATTCGATGGGAGAAGTTGTACGCTGTAAAACAATAGTGAGGGAAAGCGCAGGTTCAATCAGGGCAGTGGAGACGCATTCAATGATTTAGGAAAAACCACTCTGCACTTTTGGACCTGCGTATAGCGCTGTTTAAGGTTCAGCGATTTATTTTACAAGTCGACATTTACCAAGGATGAAACCTCAACAAGTGTTGTACCTGAATGGCTCAATACATTCAAATTCAAGTAAACCCTTGGGATAAGAGCAAAAGGAATCTCGCCTGCACCAAACACAGACAATCAAAGACCTATGTGAGCATAATTAGAAAGAATAACCGGCTTACTTTCATGGCTCACAAAAGCTGCAATGTGTGCATGCCCCTGTGGATGATGAATAGGCCTGAAAATGACAAAATATGGTATCAAAATTAACCTGACACTTTCTTTACATGAGAGGAAATGCCTTCAGTTATGTCTGTCAGCGCTTTTTACACTTCAGCACTTTCTTACTTTCCCACAGTGATGTGCAGGTTTCCGGCCACTTTGTTGACGTAAACATGTCCGTGTATCCTGCAAGCATTAAGCGGCTCCGTAGAGGCATCCTCCCTGTACGCAGAGATAATTACTAAGCATACCGCTTGTCTGCACTTATCATGAATATTTGATATACAAATAAACCAGAGGTTGGCTGGTAGCATTAAGGCCTTTTTCTTTTCTTTTTTTTTCTTAAGGAAAGTGAAACTGACCGTGGCGGCAGGGCAGTGGGCGCTCCTTTGAGCAGAGTTTTGTAAAGGACTTCCTGAAGGGCGTGCTCCTCTCTCAGCCTGTTCTGTATGAGGAGCAACGTCCTGGAGGCAAAGAAAAGAAATGTGGCGATAAGCAGAACCGTCAGACCTGCTCAAAGTTACACTTAGACACTGACACGTTATCTGGATCAACAAGCTTCAAAGGGAGAAGGAATTTGGATGGACCAGATTGGTAATGACAGTTTTAAAACATAATGAGCTTTCCTTGGCTTTTTATCAGGCTGCTGGCAAGTTGTATCTGCTAAAACATGTCCATGCCTGCTTTCATTTCCTATACCACCGTCACCACCCCCACCCCCCACCCCAAAAAAAAAAAAAAAAACGCACCAAGCTGCAACATTTAACATTACGTGACTTTTGTTTGACTTGTGTTGTAAAGCTTACCTTTGCCACAGTCTCTGTTGTGGGGTCAGGTCAAAAATAACCTGTTTGAATACACAAAACCAAGAGATACAGTTTTTATAATTAATTAAGGTCCGAACATGCTGGAGAGAAAATGCTACAAGCCTTTACTCACGGGTTCATACTGGAGCCCGCTGGATGTGATCATGGTCTCAGCCAAGTCCAAAATGTCTGCTCCAACATCTGCATTCATAGTCATTTAATGCATCGCGACTGTATTAACATTTGTGCATCTTCACTGTGAATAAATACTTTACAAGAGAAGGTGGATACTCACGCTGACATCTCATGGCAACCGTAATGTCAATGTTTATTCTCAATTTACTGTAGATAATGAAAAAAGAGTTATGTGGTTTTCTAATCATTTTATGCACAAAAAAAAAGAGGGATTTTTAGAAATACGTAAACACGTAATGAGTCTGAACTGAAGTTTACCTGGAAAAATCCTTGTCAACTTCATATTCGTACTTCATCCAAGTGTCTCGGTAAACAAAAAACTCTAAGATAGCCAGAAGCGCCATGGCACTAAAAGCTATCAGTGACACTGTAGGAGAGATGCAGACAAGTGTTTACTTCTCTACCAGGGCAGGGGTTTTCAGTTCTGGCTCGTTTGTTTTTGGACGGATGGCTGACCTGTTCCTCCTGAGGCCGATGTCTCCACATAGCTCTCTGACACTTTGGGGAAGGCGTCCAGCTCCTTCACCAGGCTCAGGGCTTTCTTTCGGGACAGACGCCTCATGTTCAGGTTCAGGGCACTTCCTTGTCTAGTCAGTCACAGGATAAGCTCATCATTCTTACATTTAGGACAGCTGTAAACATCTGGCTTTACAATGGTTTCATTCAAAATCTTATTACGATGTCTTATTGATCACAATCCGGGTCTGGGTTTATTTTATTCTATCTATTATTCATACTGTTAATTCAAATGACTTAAACAATGGCTACAGAAATTTCACATTCGACAAAAATCCAAAGAAAATGTCAAGGTTTCAACAGACATGAATTACATTGTGATAATGGTGCCCATTCCATAGCACTTATCAACCTGTTAAAAATAAATCAACTCTTTATGTTTATGTATGTATTCAGATTGTAACTATCAGAAATGATAGCATTCTGTAAAGCCTAAGAGTAGTGATTAGTGTAAGTTCAAATGTCGTTGGATATTTTATTACTGGTGACATAAATCTACTGTTAACCGCCGTCCTAACGTCAAAGCAGCGTTCACTGACTACACGCTAAACATCTTACCTCTTTTCTCATCGAGTTAGATGTTAAACTGCACAAACGTATCCGCTGAAGCCATGGTCGGCATGTTACGGCTGTTGTTTGAATGATGTCTGGTGTAAATATTACTGCATCTCGCTCATACCGCATCGTACGCGATGCTAACGGAAGACAACGCTCACACTTCCCTGTTTGGGTAAAACGTTATGAACGTGTAGGCAGCGTGCGCGCCCCGCCTACCGTGAACGCGCAGCCGACAGTTTCACTGTCCGGTCAGGAGGTGGCGCTTCAACACCAAAAAGGATTGACACAAATGAAATAGTGCGACAATAGAGTAGAATATGATCGAATCAAATAGAATCTAATAAACGGATTTTATTTTAGTTTTGTGGATGATATAAAACACAAACCTCCACAAAAGGCAGTGTAATGAGTTTTGATTGTCATAATGTAAAAAGCCAAAAGAAAAACTTTTATTGCACCTACTGTATTTCTGACAGTTTACATAGATTTGCTTGTAACCGAGTAACATTTTTAAAATGTAAAATGTTTTGTGAATTTTAATTAAAGTGTCGAAATTAACCTACTTAACGGCATTTATAATTCAAAATTCATGTTGTATAGTCAAGCATATATTAAACTTTAATCAAAATTTCCATCAAGACCACCATGATCTGCAATAGGCTACATCTGACTAATCCTAAAGTGTACTTTAGTAATCTACCTTTGCACAAGCATTTTAAAATATCTATTGGGGGTAACTAACTGAAACTCGTGTTAAGTTTAATTTGCAGTGCCACACACAGCTGATCTGATGCAAAGACGAGCATGAAGCATAATAAATGTGCCAGTCTGAAACTGCTCTCTCAGCAAAAAATCTGGCACAATCTTTTAAGTATTTTCACACACGGTCAATTGCTGGTTCTTCAGGTAATATTCTCAAGATGTGGCTAGACATGGCACAATAAAAGCCTAAACACAGAATCCACCCCTGGTATGTCTCTATGGAGCGTGTCTGACATGCCCTACGTGCTTGTGTGGTGAATAGCAATGGGACCACCGACCCACAGCTTGATCTGTGCACTGACAGCACCCATCCCCCCACACGCCCATCTGTGCAGCTCTGCATAGGCAAGCAGGCATGGTGCATGCAGAGACTCATGAGCACTGACTGCACAGAAGACACATGTGACTCGCCGGGTTTGTCTGCAGATCTGTACATTTGTTTCATTCTCAGCAAGCAGCAAGATGTAAACATCGTCTTTGCGCTCAGGATAATAACAGAAACTTGCATCACTCGGTCGTAGTAGATCATTATCCTGTCGTCACATTAGGTTTCTTCTAGGTTGCTTCTCTTGTCAGGCCGGTGTGAGCAGTGCAACTCCATGTCTGGTGTGCAGATAACCACAAGCCTATAAACACTCCTCCTGGAAGTTAATTATCACTTGTAAATGGTTAGTGTCACTGCTGATGGAGGTGACGGAAGCAGGTTTACGGCAAGTGAAAAGTAGTTTGGAGCTATAAAGGACCTCAGTCCTTTATGCTTTAAAATGATTGAAATAGTTTATAGTAGTTCTGTTCGCACTGATCACTCATCACATTTCAAAACAGGAACTAAACGAGAAACCAAAACCTGTCTGAATGCAGCACATAAAGGTCAATGGGTGTATTGCAATGCAAGTGCAAAACTAAGACTGAAATGAAAGAATTGCTTCACCCAATTTAGATGTTTATAGCATAACCTAATGATGAGGGTCTAAATATGAGACTGACGTGAGAGAAAAGGAACAAAGGGCGGAAGGAGAAACTTATTAGTTGAGTGCTGACTATGCAAAAACTAACGTATAGGGTTATTTTTGTTACTTTGCATGAATGGATGTAAAATTTACCTCGCAAAATTATTCAGTATTAGATTTGTCTCTTCAAAATATGCATTTATGCATTCAACTTTAATGTCGACATTATAATATATAATCTACCATTGAAGTTAACTGAGTGCATAGATACCTACACATGTCTCTCTATGACTCACTGTACACAATGACACAATGACAGAATAGATGGGTTGAAGACTCTGAATCGTAACTGCATTTGGTGTCAGGTTTGTTGATACAATATCTATATAGTAATTAGCCATGCCTATATAGCCTAGCCACGTCTGCCTATTCATATCTAAACAATGTTGTTCCTTTAGGTGAAATGCTTCTTCTTTCATAGAATGTATTATTCATATGTATGTTGTTACATGTAGTCTTCATCATTTTAAAAAGAGCTGGACGAAAGAAAATGGTACTCAAGTGAGAGATAACACATGGCAGGGTAGTTTTGGATATATACACAGGTGCTGAAATAATAATTTAAAATCCTACACAGGCTCCACTACTCTAAGGCAAAGCTACACAGCGTATATCCAAACGTGTCTCCTACCTGTGACAAGAGTCACTCCTCAGATGCAACTCTTTCTCATTACTTTGAAATTACTGCTCATGTCATGGAAGTTCATGTCAGCTCCAGAGTGTGGCTACGTCGTGACTTAACACTACACTAACAGTACACCTGGAAAAGATAAGATATGTCCTGAAGGATAGAGCCTCAAAATTTTATGAGATTTGGCAACCCCTCATACCATGTCTTACACATAAAGGGTGCTGAAATACAATTCAAGCCTGTTTATTTTATGACCTATAGACATTCATGAGTGAGAGTAGGATAGGGGACATGGGAATTTGGTAGTTTAAGGCTGTGAGTCCCAAATGTAGGGTCAGGACCCATAATGGGTCATGGAGCTCTTTTCACCGGTAAAATATAGAGCTACGTGAATTCATTTTCCTGATTAAAACAAAAGAAAAGTGTTCTCTGGAAGAGTTTATACATGTTGACCTCAACAAAGCCAATGGAGAGGAGAGGTAAAAGACGCAACAAGATGACGTAAAAGTCTCGGAGTTGAGAAGATTAAAGTGACATAAAGGACATATAAAGACAGAAATGATGTAACAAGATGGAAGGAACATAAAAGGTGCAACGATATGAAAATGACATAAAAGATGTGACAAGATGAAAACAACATAACAGAAGCAACAAGACATACAATGACATTAAAAAAGAAACTTTCAGATACAGTGTTTTGACAGTGGAAGAGTCAAGAAAAATACAGATCTATGGCAATTCATGACGTGTTTTTGTAAGTTTGGGTCTCGAGGACACACCAAATTTCTCTTTTGGATCTCGAGCTGAAAAAGTTTGGGAAGCACTGTTTTAGGGGATGGTTGATTCATTTGAAGGTTATATATTGAAACTATTAAACAAGTTAATATGTGTCACATGTCCCCAGAATGTGCATTTCACCTTTCAGCTCAAAATACTGCACAGAGCGTTCACTGTACCATGTCTCTAGAGCCTGGTCCTGGTTCTGCTCCTGATGAACCGTTCCAGTGTCTGATGTTTTAAATGAAGAAGAGCTACTTGCAGACGATGCCCCTCTCCTCTCGGTGCCATGGATACCATCTCGTAGACAACTGGGAAAATCATGCCAGACCAGGATGTTTTTGTGGCTCTGGTGGTCCCCTAGAGTATAGTCGAGACATTACAAATATAAGGACACCCAAAGGGGTCATGTCAGGCCCAGGCATCTGAAAAAGGATCTATGTCAAGTAAGCATTTTAATAAGCCCAGACATGTTTTATAATGGAAAGACATAAAAACCTTATTTTTCACAATATGTCCCCTTTATTTATTCGTTTTTATTTCCGTTAATATTCTCATCCCGTGTTAATTCTTGTGTGTTTCCATTTTTTTTTTTTTTTTTTTTTTTTTTTTTTTACTTTTGAAAGTTCACGGTCACTGTGTTTCTTAGCTAATGTCTCGCACAAAGGAAAACGAGCACCGTGTCGATAGTATATTGTGTACGCGCTCCGCTGAATGAAACGTACTTGGAGACATAATGTCAAGCCTCCACAACCACACGAAATGAATAATGTGGACAGTGACGTCGGAGGTGGGATTGCCTAGAATGGCGGATCTCGGGTGCTTCTGGACGCTGGTTTATATCCCCGCCCCGCTTCATTCCTGCGTTGTTTGGGGACAGTAGGAAGATGGCGGCGGCCCCGCTGTACTGTGTCTGCCGGCAGCCCTACGACGTGAGCCGGTTTATGATCGAGTGCGACATCTGTAAAGACTGGTTCCACGGCAGGTACGCGGGCTTTAACGTCTTTAACGCACACGGTCTTTTGGAAACGACAAACAGTCGTCGCTTAAAACGGAAAGGCGACGGTTCTTTAGCGGTGTTGACTGGTAGCTAACTTAGCTTGCTAACGAGCTAGCGGTGGGCGACGGGGTTTAAAGCGTCTATTGACCCGACTAAACGAAAGAAAGTGGGATTGCGTCTTCGGAAGCAGGCTTTTATAAACTCCGCCGTGCGTCTATTAAGTCTAAAACACACGGCGTGTCTTTGGTTTGCTTTGATAGTCAACGTTATTGACTGAATTAAAGCCTCACGGCAAGTAGTTTTTATGTACTAATATACGGATCTATCAGAACTGCCGAGCTGTGTCAGTCATCAGGAGCTTGATGGGGTCATCGTGACATACAAACACTCAGTGTTTGACACAGTTATGTCAGAGATAAGTGTAGTGCTTGTCTTAATGCGGTTTAAGATATTAAAAGGCAGTTTCACCAGTCAAGTTAAACCGGTGTGTCTGTCTAAGCTCACCGGGTGGCTCATCAAGTCAGGTTATTCAGGGTAATGATAACCACAGCCAACCTTTTAGTTGCACTTTAAACTTATTTACATGCGCTACATTCAGTAAATAACCTCTGTTTGTTTGGACACAACCCCCAGGTTATTGTTGTACCGGATTAGTTAGATTGTATTATATATACCTATACATTTTTTTTTGACGTGTACGGGATTGAAGCTGTTTGCATTTTGTTGTGCTCTTAGTGTTTAGTTTTATTGGGAAGAAAACTGGAGAGAACAAGGAGCTTGTTATGGTTGGGCTTTTGATTGACAGCTTGAGAAATTTAAATCCCCCTTTCAAGCAGAAGAGGCACA
Source organism: Coranthus polyacanthus (assembly GCA_037367275.1). Taxonomy (NCBI): domain Eukaryota; kingdom Metazoa; phylum Chordata; class Actinopteri; order Kurtiformes; family Apogonidae; genus Coranthus; species Coranthus polyacanthus. Next base: position 13,443,734 of record JAPQRN010000005.1, on the reverse strand, counting down.
TGGCAAGGGACCCCTAGTGTTGGACTGGGGAATTATTTAAAGGTACCAGGCAGGCACATGTCTCTGGGTTGCTTCTAAGAATTTTTTTTGTCCTACTTTATCATGTCCTGATTGAATATCCTCATTACTTTTTGCAAGTGGGCAGGTGGTGTTATCGATGCGTTTTACAATTCATTCTGTGGACTGGTGGGTGGGTGGCGGCTGTCAAAGTCATAATGGGGTTTTATTGTTGTGTAATACAACCCTATTGTGTGTCTAGGCTAAAATGTCAGATTTCAGTCATACATGCTCTAGTGTCCACCTATATCCACCTCATGTTTTGGTTCAAAACTCTGAACTGTCTTGGGGTCTTTGTGGCCTGTATAAAATGAGTGTACAGACTGTACTTTTGAGAAGATCAGTGGTCAAGCTTGCTGAGGAGCTCCTTTGACTGTACCACCTACATAGAAGCAATCCACAGATTATTTATGAAAAAGTAATGATTTTTCAGATAAAACATTTGTGGAAATGAAATGTTTTTAAACACATCCTCTAAGATGTCTGTTATGTTATCAAGAAAAAAAGATTTTCCAGTAGAGATTAAGAAAGTGTCTTGATAAATAATATGTTGAGTGTCAAACACCAGTAATCAGCAAGTCCTGACTACATGTAAATGGTACTTTTTTTATCAGTGCTGACCTAAGTCCATAGGCTGACTAAGACAAAATGTACACCTCTGTTTCTTGTTTCTTTGTATTGGCCTGTGTGGGCGCATATCCACGGTAACTGTTTATGAATACAATCATCTGTTTTGCTCATGTTGAAATGACGGAAGCCATTGCGTAACCACATTAAGCGTGCTGCCAGAAAACTTGGCGGCCAGAATTTGTGGCGTATCAGAGCCAAAAAAGACTGGCTGTGTGTCATGTGCCAGCAAGAAAAGGAACAAATGTTGGAGCTTCCCCCATTGATGACTAATAAGCAGATACACAGGCTCACAGCAGAGCTCCAGAAACAGCCACATTTCCAGCCTCTTTCCCACGAGGCTGGCCAGAAGGAAAGGGATCTTCTCTGGCTGTGGATGATGGCACACCAAGGCAGTGGAAAGGAGAGGAGCTCAACCTCCCGGTGCCTGTTTGTCAGCAGGCTAGAATTGCTATTTGTGTTTGTATGGGGACTTTGTCTCGCTGCCTTAGTTTCTGGAGAGTGTCCTGTTTTCCATCACCTGTATCTCTCAGCATCTCTGTACACCACACCGCCTGGGACTGTAATGGGCTCAGGATGCATAAATGAAGCACTGTGTGGTTTACTGTTGTTTAAGTAATTAGCGAGAGCTAAATTGAAACCAGAAAGAGGACATATTTCTCTATGTAAGTTAACATGTTTTACCAAGACCCATGTAATGTTTTTAACAGATATACCTAGATTTATCAAAGACCCACATATGGGGCACTTAGTTTGTAAAAGCTGTCAGATTAAACAGTCATTGGGTGGTTGATAGGGGTGGGAATTGCTGAGTGATGTCGGTATCATGATACTGAGATGAAACAATGTAGACCGACTCACAGGAAGTTGTCTGATGGAATAAGCCTGCCATTGGCCGATGAGTTCAGTCTGCATTTTCCTCTCCTTCAGCAGAAAATGGCAGGTTTTGATGACAATTTGGATTATATAATAAGGCAGACCTGCTTGGTTCTTTATGCCTTTTAAATGCCAGGACTCACCTCCCCATGTGCAAATGTTCCCCCAAAACAAGTTTCCCCCTTCCACACTCTTTGCTAAGGCACCATCACAGCACCCTGGGCTTAGTGCCGCCCAAGAAGATTGTGGTTACGAACGGTTAAGAAATTTTAAAAAGCCCAAGAGTTTTCTCCCCTTTTCCAGAATGAGAGAGTTTAGACAGACTTTTCTCTAGCACTGACACAGCTCTATAGTGAAGTGTGGAGATAAGTCTGGCTGTGTGGGGCTAAAACAGTGTACAAAAATGCGTATTAGCTTTGTGTCACCTTAACACACACAAATTAGTTACTCTGGTAAGTCAAAGTGACAAGTGAATCTGTTTATAGTGTCTGTCCGTTTTCATGAAAATATTGATAAGATTTTGCAAAAGGAGGTAATGCAGCATATTCACATATCGAAATTACCGTCATTGAGCAGTACTTTCCAGTAAATAAAGTTGAAATTTAAAGGTTTTCTATTAAGATTTGTGCGTGCTCATGTGCTTAAGTGAAGTTTGTGTTGTGCTGGTAGCCAAACATGTGTTGACATTAGCTGACTCCATTTCTAAGCTAACAGTATCTAATGTTGCAGCTTTAGAGGACCAGAAGAGATGTAATGATGAACACAAGAGCAAGCATGAGGATTTTTGCAGAAAATCCAACCCGAGTCCTCTAGATAGAAAACAGTGTACAGACTTAGGCATATGATCTGCTTTTCAGAAGGATTGTAAAGATCGTGCAGATCGTGAACAGTGCTGTCCAAACTTTTCCACTCGGTTGCCATTTATTTTAAATTATGTGAGTACCAGTGTATTATGGTATTTTACTGCACTAGGAGCTGTTAGCATTGACACTGCTAGGCTAACATGTTTATTTATTAAGTCGGTGTATTATTTTTTTTTTAAGTCAGTGATTCTTTAGTGTCTTTCCACACTAAAGTGTTTGGTTTTAGTCTCTGAAGAAGAAGAATCACCTTAAATCTGTGAGTCTTGGGTCCGGTTCTGAACTCTGACATGCAGTGGGTCTGACTTACACAGATGCTTTTGTCTTACGTTAAAGTGTAAAAACATTTTGGTCCATTATAAATCTTCGGCCAGACAAATTAGGGCCATAGATAAAGACTATGGCGATAGACTATGCCGATATGGTGACATATTAACTATGTGCACACGACGAGCGTGAACATCCCATGAGCAGCAGCTACAAGCCTCAACATGTTGGCTGTTTGGAGGTATTTTGAAGTATCTGAAACCCATAAGAAACTTACTGTCATATATAATTTGTTCTCCCCCCCCCCCCCTATTGCTTCAAGCTTAAATAATTTCCTTATTTTTCAGGAGTGAATGTCTACTTTGTAGGATGATACATTTATGGTAGAATCAAATGCTGTTTCTCTTGCTTTATGTCTACATCTACAACAAGTAAGAGTAATAGGTTCATTCTAGAGTAGGAGAGACTTGGTGCTGTTATCGTAAGTGAAATAAAAACAGATATGTATGTATATCTGTATTGGCCAAAATAAGTTTGAACATATCAGCATATCGGATATCGACCAAAATCCAGTATCATGCATCCCTATCCAAAATTATGCAAAAATCGTTGCTAGTTTTTAACAACAACAAAAAGCCATCCCACACAGCCTACGCCTCCAGAAACCAAGGAGAACTTGCTGCAGTTTGGTTGTAACTTGCCTACATTTTGTAAGAAGTGAGAGACCTGTGATTCAGATCATGGATCATGATTCTACCAAAAGATCGTCACAATTGCCCAGCTCTATATTGAAGTTGGCTAATATCAACAAATGATCAGCTCCCAGCACAAAAGAGACTCCAGCATAAACTTCTTGAAAGTGTTTGTCATGTAGGTACGAGCTAATGAATCCCCAAGGCAGGAGTTTACATTTTTCCCTCCAGAACTGGGAAACCCTTTATGGAGAGTCTTTGATATAGACTAAAATTGTTTTCTATTTATTACCATGTTGAGCTACATACTTACAACACCTGCTTCTATAAAGGGATTGTTTCCAAGAGCCATTTTAAATCAGCATGTTGATGTTAAAACCTCAGTGGGTCAGGTCAGATCACTGGATTTACACCGGTGTTGCTATCAGGCACACAGGTCAGCTCATTGTCTGAGTTAGGTACATATGTGGGGGTGATGATAGACCAGGGGGCTCGATGGGACAAGGGAAGTGATGGATGGGAACTGAGCCAAGTTCAATGGATGATCCGTCAATGTCGCACGGAGTGTGCACACACTAAAGAGAGACAGATAGCCTCTACAGAGTGTCTTGTTATTGTTTATGCTAAGTGGAAGGATAGGCGACGGTAAGGATTTGTCTTTTTTAACAATCACCTATGAAGGAGACATTTCACATTGTCTGGTTGTCTAATAAGTTAACTGGTCAAAGTAAAGGATGGTCTCGAAACTCCTGTTAAAAGCTCTGTTTACATTCATTAGCAGGGCTGTCTCTTGGGGGCATTGCATTGATCAATGTTGATTAGGGGTCAACAGCCTCATGTATCGATCACCAGTCAGTTTAAATTATGATATGTATAAGGTCCGGCGTATGATTTAAAAACTTTTCTAAGAAATACTACTCTGTGAATGTTATTAGACCAGATCTTAGATATTAAATCTGTTCGAGAGAATTTGTCTGAAACATGTGAGAGACAGCTTAGTGCTGCTGCTGAAATGAGAATATTATGAAAACAGTCTGCTACTTTTCCCATGTTCAGAATAATAATCTTGCTGTAGTTCATTATATATAATGTTTTTCAAAGAATTGCACTCATAAGCCAAATCTTAATGTAAGCTCTGACTGACTTTGTTAGCTGAGTTCAATAGCCAGTCACAAGACTGATGACTTTGCAGGTTGAACGGGTGCACAGGGGGCCTTAAGACAACCACATTGAAGACATGTGTGAAAGCAGAGCCCCAGTGCGAGGAGCCTTAAGGCAGCTCAACCTGAACCGAAAACAATTAAGTTGTTAAAACTCCCCGGGGCTCCCTGACGCCCCATAAACAACAAAGTGATCCTCTTTTGTTGTTTACCAGCTGACTACAGAAAGGCCCCCGTCTCTCTTTAAAGCTGTAACCATTGCAAGCAGGTTATGTGACTTTTACGGATAGCTAGCTAAAATGATTTAACCAGTAAGGCAAAAATGACAGATCCTTATCCATCTGTCTGGGCTTGGTGGCTCTAACTGCTTTGCAAGTCCAGCACTGTTTATGTAAGCACTGACTGACTGCAATAAGAAAAGGTCTGGCGGAGTCAGGTGCTCCTCCGGGGTAGATAAAGATAGCCAGGTGTGTTTAACTGCCCTCATCTCCTCTCTATCTCTTCCACCCATCCATTAAGGATGTGCTACTTTCGGCTCTCTAATGTAGGCGTGTCTGTGCCCCATGCAGAGCGGTTATTTAGAGCTTAAAATAATGGCAATGCCCGCCTACAGCCTTTGTGTTTCTGTACTGATCATTGAGGACAATGTACCCCTCACAGTGCATGGACTAATGAATAAGCCCTCTCAGTCACACAGGAAGGAGGTCCTTGATGAGAGGAAGTGGAGGGAGAGGGACTGTTGATGGCGGGGGTTTAGCCAAGTACACACATCTCCTCTCATTCAGGAAGGGATGTTTTGCTTGGTAATCTGCCGCAGTGTTGTCACAGTCAGGCCGAATAACACCCCACTCTGAATAAGTTCAGGTTTTGTTTTTGTCTTCGTGGGCCATATTGACTGTACTCTCTGTCACTTCTGTTATAATATGCTCTGTTTCTGTCCTTGAGTATATGATAACACTATTAAGGCTGTGCGATATGACTAAAATCTTATATCCTGATATGTCCTTTCATATCCAGATAACGATACATATCACAATGTAGAACATTATTTGTAAATTCAATGATTAAATAGTTTATATAAAGTACATTCAAAGGGTGCAATAATTTATAAAGTACAGTTTTCGGATATGTGTCAGATTTTTCATACTCAGACCGTGTCCATGCAACAGAAGTAGCCCCTCTTTTAGGTTTGAGCTGCTCATTTTGTCTTAGCGAGTGTCATGTTCATCTCCTCCACATTTGTTTTATGTTACCTTCATGCAATTTTCCTGCCTGCAAATGGGGAGAAGAATGCACAATGTCAATTGACAAAAAATATTACCATAAAGATTGTGATTTGTGGCAGAATGAGATAAACAACATTGGAAAATCTAAAATGATAATCTTATAAATGATATATATTGTCATATTGCACAGCCCCTAACACTATAATATTAGATATTCAGATGATACTGATGATTACTTTCTCAGTAAAAGAGGCTTGAGTTGTTTTGAGAACAGTTTGCACACTCACCATCTTTGTGGTGATGCAATACATCACCATGCCTGAGCAACACAGGAAATGCTTGGCCCCCTTTCCCTTTCAGCTGGTTTTCCTCCACTCTTTCGTTCACTGTCTCAAGCGCACACAGTTTCACAAGCTGCCTGGGTGCCTCGTTACGGAGGTAATCATTGCAGGTGACACATAAGCTGACTCAGGCCTGTATATGTGGCACAGTGCCCTGATTTCCCAATGTGGCATTACATAAAGGAAAGTACCAAGTGAGATGAGGACAACGAGGTCACCTCAGCTGAACACATGGTGCTCTTGACGAACCCGGCGGCGGCGGCGGCAGAAAGCTGTGACTCATGCTTTCCCCAGTGAGCAACCACATGTTTCAACCAAGATTCCTGATACATGAGCTAGGCTTAATACTACAGCCAAGCACTGTACACTGTTATTGTTGGTCATCCGCTTGCTCACGTGCAGGAGCAGGAGTGCGTCTTTAGTCTCTATTTTTATAGTTTTACTAAGATGTGGTTGGCAAAATCGACATAAATCTAAAACATTTCCTCAGGGCATACATGGACTTTATTGATGGTAAACACATTTTTCCTTAAATACATTAGGAGCTTTACTCAGTGCCTCAGTTGGGATGATGATGATGATTGTGACACCTGAATACTGGTTATTGCCCTTTCAACCAACTTAGTAGAAAATGTCAGTAGTTATATGTCTCATTAGATATAATCCTTTTTTTCCTACAGTGTAAATGTTTGTTGTGTAGCCAGTAATGACACCGTGCTGTATGCAGTAAACTGTGGAGTGGGAGCTATTGTTGATATCCTCTTAGTGCACCACAGTTATTAGGGCCAGCATTCACACAAGCTCACCACTTCCTGATGAGTTAATGACCCTCAGCTTTATTTCCTTTACAGTTTCCTGCAATTCCTCGCAGATCAAAGCTGATAGCAGACTGCATTCAGCTCCATGTCTCCTGCAGGCTTTCCTTTTTAAACACTGGTTTGGTGGAGGTTATATCAGCAAGAAAACCATTTATAACCTGTGCCACAATGTTATTACTATGAGCCAACTGAGGCTAAACACCAGAGCCAGAGGCAAGAAGTTGGTGATCTGAAGATGTCAAATGGCAAGTTTCTAGTTGGTGGTGCTTGCTGTTTTGTCACAGATTATTCACTCTTAGGCGTTCTTAGTGCCAGCCACCATAGGACTAAAAGGGCATAGTGACATCCCTCACTACTACAAGTGAAACAAGAAAAAAAAGCAGTTCACGTTAAGTAATTACAGTGGTCATGTGAGGAGTTAAACTGTATGTTGAAGTTTTTTAAGATGCAAGACGATGCTTTGTGGTCATCTTTAGATACAGGTTAGAACATAAGCAATGATCTGAACTTTGTCTTTGTTTGTAGGTCTTAGAAATAAGACAGCCTGTTAGGCACAGAGGGACCTTTGTTCTGTTCTCTTGTGCACATCACCTAAACATAGTAGCGATCTGGGCACATGCTGGAGTCAAACAAACATGCTGCTTGCAGTTTACACTTATTAGGTACTGTTGTGTATTTAGTGCAGAGTTGCAGCTTGGTTGCTGTTTGGCTCATGCTGCTCTGGAATGGGGCTCTGGTATGCAACAGAGGAATGCATGTGTGTTGTGTGTGGTTTGGCTGTTGCAGGACAGTCGGGGGTAGTGTTGTAATTGAAACACTGTTGTAGATCCATAGGAGAAAAATGCAATCCACACTGTCTCAGAAATTACCATGCTTAGCCCCGGTGTTTTGTGAAAATGCAACGTTCATGCAAGTCTTTACATTATCATGAGTCCTTGTGTCATGATCTGTCCAAAGGCCATAAAACCTGCTTCAGGGGCCCTGCACTGCAGTGAAACTGCAGATGGAACATTAGTTTAAAAAACAGATAAAAGATTAAGATTGTAGTGTGTTTCTTAGTGGTTGTTTATGTCAAACCTGTAACCCTTGACTTCTCCTCTTGTAACATGTCTGGGGTTTAACAACATTTGACAGACACTTGGGTGAGATTAATTTGTTTCAACTTGTCAAAGCCAGACACATATCTATTGTGAAAGACCCTGAGGGGTAACCAAAATTGTCTCAACACTACATTTTGTTTTTTAGAGCATGTTTGAGAATTTGACAGGCCCATACTTTTGTTCATATCTATTTGTGTACCGACTACATCATCTAAAAATATAAGTAATGGGTAGTTAGACTTGTCTGACTCAAGAAAAAGCTTGCTAATACATTTTGATTTGTATATTTCTGTTGCTGTTTTTCTGTTAATAAGGAGCTGGAAATGGATTTTACAAAAATAAATCCACTGACACGAAAATGACTTTATTTAGTTGGACATGTAGGTTAAACTTCCAGGCGTCCTCAATGCAGCTTGAACATGCTGAATGAACCAGTCATAACTTTGTATCTCTTGTCTGTTTGCAGCTGTGTGCAGGTAGAAGAGCATCATGCTGTGGATATCGATGTTTACCACTGTCCCAACTGTGATGTTGTACATGGACCCTCCCTGAGTAAGTAATGCTCTCTCTTATTAGTGACACCTTTCTCTTTTCTTCTCTCTCTGTCCCGTTCAGTCCTACCATGTATGTTAATCATCTGTCCTCTGATTCTGCCTTTAATTTACATGTCTAACACTCTCTCCATTCAGTCGTTCGCCTCCCACCCCCGTCTCTGTATGTTAGCCTGGTCCCAGGGGAAAAGGCCACTCTCAGCAGTGTTACTCAAGTCTGATATTCTTTTAGTGGGGGAGGGGAATGGGTTAACCTCCAAGAGCCCAGAGGGTAGACATTAACAGGCTAATTGAATGGTGTTGTAGGCCCTCGACTTAGATTGGACAAGCCCTCCATCTCTTAGCACAGGGGTTTAGTAGTGAATTAATGCCCTTTATAAAAAGTGGTGCTGATGTGCATAATTTACCACTTTGTTGGGACAGCAAGCTTCAGGGGGGCAGTGGCACACTGAAATTAGAATGCAAACACCCTTAAAACTGTTTCTGTTTGCTTACAGTGAAAAAGCGCAACAACTGGCATCGGCATGATTACACAGAGCCAGACGATGGAACGAAACCGGTGCAAGCCGGTACCCCAGTGTTTGTCAAGGAGCTGCAGACCAGGACCTTCGCCAGGTACGTATCAAGTGGGATGTTGCAAGAATCACTCCCATCAACCTGATCTAAGTTTTTCACTATCTGCTTAAAATGACGTGTTTGTACATTTTGTAAGTTTGATATTTCCAGCTTTTCAGATATTTAAGGCTATACTACTTCCTCAGCTAAAATTGCATTTTCAAATACATGTTTTTCATCGTTCAAACAAAGACATCCATGGTTTTCACAGACACTAAGGGTATAGTCTCCTGACAGAATAGAGGTTTTAGATTTTATTCATATACTAAACTAAACTATACTATACTATATTATACTAAAAAAAATCATTTGAATAACACTTGCAAAAAAAATCTACTTCCTGTGATATTTAGCCCTTTGGATGATTTTGATGATTTTTCTTGGCCAGGTCTCCAAGTTTTGTTTCTGCTACTTGTATTTTGTCAAGAGTCTTCACAGAGACATGGTTGCTTTAATGTTTTACAGTGAGTAAGTGACATGGACACATATTGTGTAAAAGTATGAAGTAATAGAAGGGCACTGCAAGATTGCATACCTCCACAAAGACCCCACACTCGGGTAATTTAATCAAATTACCTATTTCACAATGTTAGATTACGTGAAAAAAAGTCAATTTTTCTGGATCTGCTTCAAATTGAAAGGGTTCGTCCATAGCCCTACCCTTGCACCAAGTTTCATGAAAATCAGTGCAATTTGTTTTGAATAATCTGCTGACAGACAAACAGTAAGGAAAACATAATCTCCACGATGGAGGTTGAAATAACTTTTATTTCCATATCACAGTTAATTTACCACCATAGAGTGTCAAACAATCAAAGAAAACAACAGCATGTTAAGAGACTGTACTGATTAATTTTAATATATGTGCTCAGTAGATTTGGAGTCAGGGCAGATACTTACAAACTTCATTAAACAAAGCAAAACTACCTGCATGGCTAGATACAGCTAGAGATAAGGGAGAACACTTTTTTGTGATTTGGGTGAACTGACCCTTTAGAAAGGTAGAATTATAAATTGAAAATGCATAAAGATTACTGAACTTCTTTCAGCGGCGAGGAGATTATGATGCGGATGAAAGGTGAGCAGGTGACACCCCGGTACCTGGAGAGACACGGCTTCAACTACCCCATCGTGGTCACTGAGATGGAGGATCTGGGGCTGAAACTACCTGCTCCTACTTTCTCTGTCAACGATGTGGAGCAGTACGTGGGTAAGGACACTTTTTTTTCTGCAAAGTCGAGCAGTTGGCATCAGCTGTATCAAATTTACGATAACACATTAGTGGTTATCCTTTGGGAAGGATGTGGGCTCTGATCGGAATATACAGTAGCCTTAGTCTGCTTGAAATGCTTATGAAACCACCGAACGCCAGCCAGTTAAGTGGCCATCGCTGAGCAGGCGCCATCTGTGTGTCAATATGAACAGGTTTCCAGGTTCATGGGGTTTTAACCCACTTATCAGGCATCAGACAATGGCTGAACGAGTTCTAAATGAGTGATGGCTAAGCTTTCACTGCCCTCTCGATGACCACTAGACTTCCTTATTGAAACGGCCTGCCACTTCCCAGCTCCTATTACAAGCCCATTACCAAGCCCACTGGTGTTTTTATCATTAAGTTCAGATTACAGACTCCCTTTCTCACTTTATCTTTTCCTCCCATGCCCTATTGAACATTAAGCCAAGGCACAGGTGTTGTGACCAGGGAGTGAGTCTCGGATTACATTTCTTACAGCTGGAAGACAATGGGACGACAGGAGTTAACACTGATGTCTTCTGTTTCTCACTGGTGTCAGTCTAAGCACTTGTGCCACCAACTAAGTGTGTGGTAAATGACTAGGTCCAGTGAAAGAGTACTAATTATTTGTTAGATGCAAAGATATTGATTTGTACAGCAGCATCTGAATCTATTAAGCATTTGTTGAAAAAAAATAGTATATAATGCAAACCATGAGAATTGAATTATGTTTTAAGTGTTAGTGTTGATGAGTCCCTTTTTGTGTTGAGAAGTTGGACTCTGGAATCTGAAGAGAGGAGAGCACTTTATGGTGTTAGAAATGAAGGATTATTGAGGAGAACACCTTCAACAAAAGATGTTTTGTTTAGCATGTTTAGTTTAGACAAAAGCCCTTTTCGTACAGGACTAGCATAACCTGGGCTACCACTTAATGACTGTTGAGCCTGTTGTAAGATAGAAAAATGTTGCTCATTGAACACTGCCATGTGTGTCATTAATCTGATAACCTTTAGAGTTTTCGCTGTTGTGCAGAATTTGAGCGTGCTGTTTCTGTGAATGGGTCTCCATGCTGTGTCGTGACACAAGCCTCCTAAATTTGCTCCCAAAACACTTCTAAAACTTTAATTTATAATTGCTACTGCTGCTTCTGTAATTCTCAACCATTAAATAGGCATAATAAATGCGTGGAGGACACAAAAAAAACATTGCAAATCACAGAGATGTCGATTTGCACAGGACATTATCACAAGACCTCTGTGTTTGGTGAAATATGTAGGCAATTTGCAGTGGAATTTTTACTTTACAAATGTACATGGCAGATTCACGCAGTATCGAGATCACAGACAACCACCACAATTATTGAAAATTAGCAGAGATCTAGAGGTAATGCTAGGCCCATGCAAACTGGGCTAAAGACATATTTACAACACTCACCTTCATTAATGTTTCAACCTATCATCATGGTTATTGGCCAGGCAGGAGTTTTTTTTTTTTTTCTTACTGTTTGGTAGACTGGTGTCAGAGCTTGCTGTTGTGTGATTTCAGTCTCTCACTGTGTGACTGACTGCCTTTACTCCAGCTGTTCCCTGTCATCAGACGCTGGCCAGCTGGGCTCATAGAGAGGTGTGTGTGTGTGTGTGTGTGTGTGTGTGTGTGTGTGAGTGAGAGAGAGAGAGAGCGAGAGAGAGAGAGAGAGAGAGCGAGAGAGAGAGAGAGAAAAAGAACACACGGGGGTAATAAAAAGGTGTGTGGGAGGGGTGTGGGGAAAATACAACAACCAGCTGTCTTGCTGCATACACGGTCTTACTTCCGGCCCCATGTGTCACCCGAGTGTGATTTGTAGCGTCCCAACTGTGAGCTGTGTGCTACGAGTCTCAGCTTTCGACTTCTTCTTTCTCTTCCTTTTAAAACATCTGCTTTCTGTCCTCCACACACAGACACACCACATGCACTCTCTTTTTCTCACATCTATACGTGTAGTTCCCTCTCTGCTTTTGGTCTCCCACACACACAGACATTAAACACAGCAGTCCTCTCACCTCCACCCACTCCCCCTCCTTAGGGACTGGTGGTCTGGACAGATTGACGGATTGTCTCTCTTGCCTCCCTGTGCAGCCCCTTCCCACACTGCCATATTGGTGCCAGTTTCCCTGAGGGCTTGATCTCTAAAAGCACATGGAGATGCCAGCAGGCCACTGACCCCACAAATCCCCACACCCACTCAGCAGCCAATTAAAAAGTTGCAGATATTTTTGATTCAAGAGTCAGTACTTCTCTGCTTTATACTTGAAAGACTAAACCATATATCTGGATGTCTTATTACTCTTCATCAAATCTAGGTGGTGACAAAGTCATCGATGTAATCGATGTGGCACGGCAGGCCGACAGCAAGATGAAGCTCAGCGAGTTTATCAAGTATTACACCAAGTCTCATCGACCCAAGGTCCTCAACCTCATCAGCCTGGAGTTCTCTGACACTAAGTAAGATATGCTGCTGTCTGTTTGCACTGTACCTTAAAGGAGGAGCTACAGCAAGCACACACTACCAAGTCCAAGTCAGTCATGTTACACAAATTTAAAGTAATAAATCAGAATTGGCTGAGTGGAATATGCTGTATCTCTGCAGCAATGGTACCACGTTGGAATATACAGCACCATGTCACCATTGGTGATTTTTGAATATTTGTGGAAGTGAATTTATAGTCATTTCATTGCATAGGAGTACTTTTGAAATCTTCTTACTTCAGTCAGTCATTGTTTGCCTTCTTTACATTTTAATCAGTTGTGTTCACAGTAGAAATTCAACGAAAAGTTATATGAAACTATCACTGTATCTAGGGCCATTTTCAGTCCAAACCAAGGTTTTTCTGTTTTCTTTAGATTGTATACATTTGGTCCGGGTAGTTTAGCTTTCACATTGCAATTTTGAAAGTGGACTAATACATCCTGCCACCGTCGTCATCTACATGTGCTCCTTTTATAGACAGGCATGTGTCCGATGTCTGCATGTTCTTCTTCCATTTTCTATTTGTGTTTCTTCTTTTGTTTATTGTTCTTGATAACGTTGCATAACGTCCTGTAAAGTCCGAGCTGTCCAAAAAGTGTTTTCCCACTTTCACACTGAACCATGGTTCAGTTCGATCTGGACTGACACCACCTCTTTTGGTTGGATCAGCTGTTTAGTCCTCAACATGGTCTGGGAGAGGTTTCGTAACTGCAAATTTGGTTTCGATCAAACTATAAAGTCTGAAAGTCTGGACCTTTATGAGGTAGCTGTGAAAGTGCCCTTGGAATCATTGATTAATCCAATGAATAATAATGGAAATGGTACTTAAGTTCTGCTTGAGCACAAAATAAACATATAGTATGTTGAACTAAATCTCAGATCTGTTTTTGAGATCATTGTAAAGCTTTTCACAACACTGCAGTTATTAGAAATAAATGTAACCTAATTCATCTTACTGCTATGTCCTGAAGGATGTCGGAGTTGGTGGAGGTCCCTGATGTGGCTCAGAAGATGTCCTGGGTCGAGAACTATTGGCCAGATGACTCCTTCTTCCCTAAGCCCTTTGTCCAGAAGTACTGCCTTATGGGGGTCAAAGACAGCTACACAGATTTCCACATAGACTTCGGAGGCACCTCTGTCTGGTACCATGTTCTCTGGGTGAGTGTTCACTGAAAATGTACCGAAGACTCAAATAGAAACTGTGTCAGGACCCTGTATTATCAGATGATGTTTGTTTGTTATTCAAAGCCCAAGCTGACCTTAACATTTGTCACACTTAGTGTTTTTTACTATGTTTGTATATGCTGAAATATTTAGGGCAAGTGCTTGTGCCTGATTGGCTTGCTGAAAAGGTCACCCTTGCTTTTCACATCTATTCGTCAGGCAGCACTGCAGGACTCATTGTGATGATTTCACCCTCCCACTAAAGAAAAGGCGCACAACCTGAGTCCTCATTCAAAACTACATAAAAGGAGGTTATTTGTGGTTTCTCTTCTTTCTG
>JAPQRN010000005.1:13412704-13429203 GCA_037367275.1 Coranthus polyacanthus | reverse complement strand
CCAGCTTTGGCTGAGGCGGCCGATTTAGACGCCAGCTTGGTGGGTTTTGCAGTTCTGCCCTCGGTACGATTGGGGAGCCACCAACCTTGCACTATATGAGGCATGGAGCTCCTCGCCCAATCAGAGTGAAGTGTTTTTTGGGGACAAAGTGGACAAGTGTTACAAGTGTGTTGTTACCCAAGGAACCACTCTGCTCATCCCTACAGGTCTGTGTCTTTGTGCTTGTGTGAAAAGTGTTTTATGTGATTCTTTATAGCTAAATCATCTGCACTGCTGATCTTAACACATACATCCACAAGTTAAAACAAAATCATGCGTCCTGTGGCTGCTGCCAGGAAAATACAGGCTGCTTAAAGGTCCTCTGTCATTGCCAAGGGAAAATAACAGAGAGAATTTCTTCCTGAGCAACAACCCAAACAGTTCTTAATTATCATAATTACAATGGAAAAATGAAAAACTGTGCTCTTTTGTAATATGAAGCTTTAGATCACAGCTTTTTCTTCTTGCATTCTGTTAACTAGCAATACTATTGTTAATTAGAAGTTCTGTTTAGAGGGAAAAAGGCTGTTTGTTTGATGTCACTAACTAAATATGACATGGTTGCATTCATTATAGTGAAGCTAATGTGTCTTGTTGTGCAATGATTCACCCATCAGTCTCTCAGTGGACTTTTTAAGACTATTGAGTTCCTTTGCTCTCCAACTAAAACCATACAGACAAAGCTCAGTTCAGCTTGTCAACTGCTGGACGTCTTCAATCAGTCTTCAGCCATGCTTTCTCAGCAGGGCTGAAGCAGCATTGTAAAAGAAAGCTTTTGGCAGAGTGGGTGTGGAGAGGTGGGAATTAAGCGGGGGTCAGAGAGCACAGTAGGTCAGTCAGCCACTGCATTATCAGGGCTGTCTATCAGCCTTATACCCCCTTCCTCCCCAGTCTCTGCTTTCTCTCACTTTGTGTCGTGATAAAGAGTTCTGTTTTTCTGAGGGGGGACACGTCATTGTAATTGCTCTTAACTTAGACAACCTTATCTATGACCAGGTCTGATTGTCGGAGTGTTTTGTGTTTGTACATAAACATGTAGATCTTTTTAGGTACACATGTACATAAACATCAGATATTTTACAGAGATGAATGCAGACCACTCTAACCTGGTGTATATGTTCTACTATTACTGTGTGAATGTGACTTCCTGTATTAAATGTTGTATTATTGGTGTCAGTGACTAATCTATCTGTGTAATGCACTGGGCTCTGGCGCCCCCTACAGGCTGGATCCATGCTGTTCTCACCTCTCAGGATTGCATGGCATTTGGAGGAAACTTCCTTCACAACCTCAATATTGGCATGCAGCTCAGGTAAACGGATGATTGTGTTAATTTATCCTGTGAAATAGTGTGTTGATACTTTTGTTTCTGTGTCTCTTAGCTGTTTTATATATCATTTATCACTTTTCCCAGGTGTTATGAAATGGAGCGCCGTCTGAAAACACCAGACCTCTTTAAGTTTCCATACTTTGAGGCCATTTGTTGGTATGTGGCTAAGAATCTCCTGGAAACCCTAAAAGGTGAGCATAAATGATGGAATAATGCTGTTATAGCTTCTGATGAATAATATAACTCTGCAATAAATGTAATGTTCTTGGTACAGTCATCACAATAGCCAGAGCAAACAAACTGCCTTTATAAATGCATGTAAGAAAATCACTGTATCTCAGCATCAACTTGGAAATTTTAATGGTAAAGAGTGGTTAATTTGTAGAAATACTCTGTCAAAAAGGTTAAAAGTGGATTAAAATGTGTTGATAGAAATATATCAGTATAGGTATTCATTGCTGTTTGAAGTGGTTCATGTAATGATGGCATTATCCACCTTATTAACACGGAGCCAGTTTCTGTGTTTTTGTGCAAGACTTCTGGTCATTGGCTAGTTAACCGGCTTTTCACTGCACCAGCTGATACAAAAACAACACGGCTTTGAGGAAGACTGGAATAGTTTGTGCAGTTTGAGGTTATCATAATAACTGTATCTGTGTGTATCAATGTCACAAACTTCAAAAAACTACAATGTTTCAAATATCAAACCTTGATCGGCCAACATCCCAAAACACCAAAATATTTAGCATGACTAGTTATGTAAAAACAAATAAACTGGCAATCTTAATAGCTGTCATTAGGAGGCAACAAATAAACCTAATATATGATATGGCTTAGGATAAGCAGGTATTTAGCTTACCCTGCAGTACATCCCCTGCCCTTTGACACAGGAGCACCAGACCGTCTCGATGGTGTCGGTTGATGTGTTACACATCCAGGAAGAGTAAACATCAACTTTGTTTTGACTGGTTTGGACATCAGTCTTCACAAAAAACAGGTCCTCCTCCACAGTGTGCCTTAATACCCTGCCAACTTTCCCACTGTGGCGGTATTGATAAGCCTCTGTGCTGTGCTATTGTTTTTTTGAAGTGATCCCGCAAAAATAAAGTACAGGTAGTTAAGCTAGTGTTAGTTTGCTCAGCGGAAAGAAGCGATCCATGGGAAGTGCCACACAAAAACTGGACATGTGTCCAACTTTTTATTTCTGCATTTGAAAATGAGGTGGATATAGTAGTTCATTTGTTTTTTCTTTAGGTTTTTCGCCTACATTTTTATTCTCTTTTAATTTTTTTTTGCTTTCAGAGCTTCGAGAGGACAACTGTCCACCACCAACCTACCTGGTAGATGGAGTCAAGGCTTTAATCAGTGCACTGAAGACTTGGTTGAAAAGAGAGGTGAGTGTTGGCCTCAGTGTTCTCACGGTCATCTCTGTATATCTGCACCTGACTCTGCCTCGAGTATCTCTAGTCTGAATGGTTATTGTTACATGGCAGCTGACCTCCAGTTGGAGACATCCTTAGCATTCGTCCTTATCTTCTGGATGTGTGTCAGTGGCCGACAACAGGCTTCTTTCTGTTCAGTTCTCCTGTGTGAATGTGGTCTGTTGTGGCTTTATAGGTGACTGAACCCACTAGTGAGGTACCAGACAATATCAGGCCGAACCATCTCATTAAAGAGCTGACCAAGGAAATCCGCTACCTCGAGGTAAGAGGATGAGGAGGAAACAGTCGCATGAAGGAGTATAAAGCAATGTCCATTATAAATGGACAAATCAAGTCAATGATAGATTTTAAGAAGTTTTTTCAAAAAGTTAAAAATGAATTGTTACTTCTATACAGTAGTTTGTGTCGAGAAAATAATCTGTAGTACTTTGTTTAATGCTGATAAGATATTTTTGGTTGTTCATTATGTTGTTCACATCACATGCTGAAGGATATTTAGAACTGGAACAGTATTATTACTCCATTTGTATATAAACATATTAGTTAAATAGATAGCAATATATAAATATGTAAATATTTATACCATTTAAAATTTGGAGCCATTTTTGCAGACCGTTGTCTGGACTTAGTTTTCTTGAGCTTCTTTGGCAGACACTGTTGAGTTCTATATCTGTTTTGTCATTTATGCAACAGGAGGAACCAGGAAATGGTAGCAAGCCAGTGAAATCTCAGGGAAGTGGGTGTGGAGTAGGATCTGGATCAAATGGGTGCCCAGCCACTCGCTCCACACTGGAGAGGCTGTGCCAGGCCCGGCGGGCAAGGAGAGCAGCCAGGCGGTTGAGGGAGCAGCAGCGGCAGGCCCCTAAGGTGCCCTCCAACCTGGACATCTTAGAGCAGCACACCAGAGAGGTGCTGAAGAGGCTGGAGGTGGGCCCACTCGAGGAGGTGAGTGTCTCTTGTAAATTAAAATAATGGCTTAAAATAACCATACTTCAGTGTTGGATTTTCTAAATCCAAAGAATGCCAAACAACATAAGTAGCACGATTTTTAGGAACAGGTTCTTCTTTCTCATCTTTGGTTGGTTGGGATGCCTCCTCCTGCTTATGAGACTATGGTGGGGGTTCTTTTACAACCCTTTTTTTGTAACTTTTTAATGTTTTTCATTACATTTTTAATTGAATTAAAATGAACTGAAAATAAGGCATTAGATTAGTTTGCAGCACTGTATGATATTAGCCAAAAATGTTAAATTATTACATTTTACTATTGAGGTCTTCCTGATTTTGAACAGGCATAGTAACAGAGTGTCCCAGTTACCATGGTAATTAACTTTCACTTCCTCTTCCCTGCACTGTTTTGCTGTAGAAGGTATTTTTCACATTGTGAGAAAATACACATCTGTTGTCAGAGTGCATTGTTACGTTAACAGCATGTTCCTAATTCATCCCAAAATTAATTTACCCCTTAGCTACAGGAAGTGAACAGGTAGCGAAGCTGTCAGCTGTCAGCTGCAGCCAAGCACTCTGCTGCAGTGCCAGCTCACCTGTGTGTTGCAGCAGTGTAACTGTGGTGACTCAGAAGCATAGCTCCAGCGGCAGAAACGTTTTCTGTGGTTTTCCTGCGGTATAAATGGTACTGCCAAATTTCTACCGCCATACCGCCCAACCCTATGACAAAATGCTTTTATTGTAGCTGTAGTACAGAAAAAAGTAGGATTGTGTAGATGCTCTTTGGGTGTGATGAAAGGATGTTAAGGGTTTTACATGTACTAAATGTTGCTGTTCTATTTCACACAGGATCCAGCGTTCTGTGCCAAGGTTCATGGGAAGCTCAACAAAGTGTCAACTGCATCGGCAGCTGCTGCAGCAGAGTCATTAGAGGATAACCACCTACGGCTAATGTTGGTTAACGGCAGAATCATCAGGTGAGAGCTCACTGCTATTTCATTTTATTTTTATTAATCCCAGCGCTGTTTGTGTTTATATTAATTAATGCTCAGTTGTCATAGAACAACAAAAACAACCCTATATTAAATCGTACCTTAAGCACAAAACGTTAGATTTCTTACATTAGAAATCAGAAAGAATTTGCTTCACAGTCAGAATTCTCTTTTAAGGAGAAATTACTATCTTTTTCAGTATTCGGACATGTATTTGTGTTTGCAGAGATTTGAGGCGGCCGGGTACCAGCCCAGTGAAGACGGAGGGTGAAAGGCTATCTATTGGCCAAGGCCCACCAAAGAGTTGTGTGGATATCAAGTCAGAGAGGATGCAGGAAAGTCAAGAGCGGTACAGCATGGTGGAGAAAGCCACACTGCTCAGTAAGTCACTCATCGCTGTAATATTTAAACCCATATTTTAGCAGGGAAATCTGTAGCTATGTTCCTGTACTGTCCACTTCTTAAGCTGGTTTGTTCCTGTGCTCATCAGGGGGTCTGGAGAGGGTGAAAACTGAACTCAGGGAAGAAGCTTCAGGACACTCAAGTGTGTCAGACGTGGAGTCAGACAGTGACTTCCCCACAGAGGTAAATCCTTTTGTCGTGGTTGCAAATTTTGATGACCTTTCACTGTGCTTTCAATTCTGCGGTGGTGTTTTTGTTCTTCTGGGATATCCTCAAAACAGTGTGAAAGGAAATGAGGGAAATATGAAATGAATTGGTTTTATTGTGTCTGTAATTAATCAGTGTAACATTAACTAGAGTGTCCGTATTGTCAGTCATAGTCAAGTTAAACATTTAGTTTGTTACATACTGCCACTCCTACAGTGTGTTTGTTCATGCTGTGCATCAATGCATCTTTTTTAATTGTGAAATAATTTTTTACCAATGCAGCGTAAAGCATCATCGTCATCATCATCATCCTCATCCTCCTCTGATGAGGATTCAGAGAGTTCCCAGGAGGAGGAGGAGGAGGAGGAGGAGGAGGAGGAGGAGGAAGAAGACGAGAGGGGCTCATCTCAGCAGAAAGGTTCAGGGCACACCATAGAGCTGGACCAGTCTGGTCAGAAACTCAGGCACAAACACAAACCACTCAAACGGTGAGCATCACTTGTAAAGATGTTAAATGGTCCTGTGAAAGAAGACCTTAATCCTTTGACATGTATTGCTAATGTATTTTTAAGTGAGATTGTTTGTGTGCTTCCTGCAGAGAACGTCCTACCTCACCCAGCACAGAAGAGGCCATTCAGGGGATGCTGTCTATGGCTGGTCTACTGTGCTCCTCCAAGCCGGAGAAGGTAGCCTCATCCCAAGAACCCTGGTGGTCCAGCCCCGGTCCGTGCTCGCCGCTGGAGCAGAGGGAGCCCGGGGAGCACCAGCGGCGACTGCAGGGCGACAAGAGCCCCATGGACAGCCAGGGAAACAGCAGCAGCGAGGCCTGGGACAATCAGGGGCTCCCCAGCCCTCTCAGCCGAAGCCACGCCACCAGCCCAGAGACAGATTACCAATACTGTGACCCCTCAATGTCTCCACCACTGCACCCCTCCAAGAGACATGCCCCAAACCCCCCACCAATAAGCAATCAGGCTACAAAAGGTTTGTAAATCAGATTATTTTTGTTTGTCTTGTCAGTAGGAAAATGTCATAAATTTAAATAATAGTCAAAGCAAAATAATATGGATTAAAGATAACTGACAGTTAGCCATATATGGAGACACATGGAGTCACATGATGCAGAAGAGAGACGGAGAAGCTTCTTCAATGCAAAAATTCATATTACAATGAAATGCATCACATATAAAGTAGATGTAGTATTAAATACTAATACAAAATACTTACACAATCTAGAAAAATTGCCAGTATAACAGCGACCAGTGTGTCTCCGGGTCTTCAAGTCTTAAAATATCTTAAGATTAAAGTTTCAATGTGTAAGATTTGCGTGTGCAAACCATGAAATTTGTGTTGAAGCTGGTCAGTCATTGACGTTCACTGACTTGGAACTCGGGAGCGAGCGTAAGGATTTTTGTTTTTTGGCAGCTGAGACGTTTAGCTTAGAAATGGAGTTACTCAATTTCAACAAACGACCGACTCCCATCACAACACAAACGTCATGCAAATACACAAGCACACATGTATAAATGTTAAGCCTTTTAAAGTCACTAGTCTTACATTTGAGGTAATTTTATCTAATTTCATTCATCCATCTTTAAATTCCTTGTGGTCAATGTGAGACCGTCTCATCTGCATGGAAGTCCTCATTTCTGATGTTACATCAATGTAATCCTACCACCGCACCTAATACGAACCTAATACCGTCTCTTTATGGTTGAACTTACCTCTAATAATCACATTCCTCCATAAAACCATCCTCTGCATGGGACCACATATACACTTTATATGAAAAATGGTTTGTCCAAAATTCAGTCTTGCATTTGGTTAAAACTTGTCTCAAAAAGAATTATGTTTAAGTGTCTGATATCTGTACACATCTGTAAATATATGGTAATATCACATTTGTTAGTTATTTTATAGTTGTTTGTTAGCTAGTTTGTACATGTGCTTTGAAATCAGCCTTGCTTTTATGCTCAATTGTATTACTGTTCTCTGTTAATTAATTAATGGCAATGACATGGGGGTCTCTTTGTTTGTTTTTCAGGCAAGCGGCCCAAAAAAGGAATGGCCACTGCCAAGCAGAGACTGGGGAAGATCCTGAAACTCAACAGACACAGTCGCGTCTTTGTATAACACTTCAAAACATTAGAGGCAAACTGAGAAGTGGGGGAGTATTCTTGAAGAAAAAAATGAAACATTCGTGTATTTGTTACCAGACACTTTTGTGCTGTAGAAATGGAGGAGACAAAAAAAAAAGAACACACTGCCTGGAGATGACCGTAACTGAAAGAATCTTGACACGTAAAAAACACGCTTACTGTGCATGCTTAGGAGACAGGGTATTGTATTTGAAATAAGCAAATGCACGACTTCACTACAAGCACACTAAGAACAAAACAGAGAGGAGCTGTGGGAAGCGGAGAAGACGAGCATGGTTTGATATTTTGCACTGCAGGCGGGCTGGAGCTCCATTTATATGGACGATGGGGAATTAGGAATTCTACCAAACAACCGACAGAAATGCTTGCTTTGCAGGGGAGATGGCAAGATATCTACAGCTTCTGATGCCAAGACATCTGCATCACATTTTTTTAATGTTTCCTCTCTCCGCTGAACACAACCCCCATCCCCATTTGCTTGATGGTTATCTGCAGCAAACTGAACAGGAGGTGAAAAAGAGAAGCAGAGGCTGGTTTGGGACACTGGCGCTCTGCTTTGTGTCAGTATCTGACAGGGTCTTCCTCTGGCCCCGGGAGGAATCAAGGTGCTAAGGAGGAGACAGTGAACTGATATTTCAAAATGGTGCTTATTGTGTGTATTTTCCTTCACTCATGCTTGTCCCTTCCAGCCCTCACCTCCCTTTATCTCAATCACACCAGCAATAATGACTTTGAGGAGAGGAAAGACTACGAGGCAGCACTTTGGTGCCGTCTTTCCTTTCATTTGCGTCTTTTATTAAGTTGGAGATATTTTTTTGTAGAAAAATCTAAGTGGGTGTATTACAGACTTGCACAATTTAGTGCAAAATATACTCTGAAATCTGCACTGTCGTTTCATAAACAGAAGGGGGGGCACGTCTTTGTGAACAACGTTTGGCTAAAGGGAAGTCAACGCTCAAAGTGCTGCCTCTCGGTGAATTAGTTTGAGATGGGAATTAACGAGTCATTCACTAGGTCTAAAAAAAACTGAAGATGAGAAATGACTCGCATGATATCCTGCTTAATTTATTTCTTTTTATCTGTGATGGTTTTTTTAATGTGTTATTTCTATGAATTCTGAATGATGTATTTATTAATTGAAAGAGATAATGATTTTATTATATTTTGACCCAAACCAATTCTGAGGGTTTTCCTTTATAGGAGTTTTCTCTTTTTTATCTTTATCTGATACTTTTTGTAAATGTGGATGTTTTAGAGTTCATGTGATCATCATCTGTTGAGTAGCAATTTACCTACAAGTCTTGTATTACTTCTATTCTGTCTCCAGTCTCCACCCCACCCTCCTCCTCCCCAGAACCCAGATCAATAGCTCCTACGTTGATTCTCGTCTATTCTGGTTTCCTCTTCTCCCTGTAGCCAGAGGTGTTGGGCTATGTGCGAATAGAGTATAGGTTAAGTTGTGCATTTTGAACCGAGAAATGACAACTTGCATATCTACACCTGAGCTTTTTTTTAAACTAGTGCCACTTGTCATTTAGCAAAAAAGTATTCTGAGCCACTGTGGTCAATCCAAAGTAGTCGACGTATTCAGAAGAAATGAACGTTTGAGGAACTTTAATGGGATGAGTGAGGTTTTTTTCTGTTTTTGAATACCAGTGCTGAAGTGAGATGTGTGTTTTGCTCGGGGTGCGCAGTTCTTCACTCTCAGGGAATGATGCCATGGACATAACCTTTGATTAACCACCAGCCACATCATGGATGCAGACAGGATGCTCTCAGTACTCACTTTAAGACTTTACAATTCACTTCCTGCAGGTTTTTGTTTTCACAGCTCAAAAGATGACTTTCTGATTTTGGGCTTCAGGTTGTAAGGATAAGCTGTGCTTTTGCTTTCATCAGTCAGTCATTGTACCTTTTTTTTTTAGGCTAACTTTTACAGCTTTCTGTTTACATGTGTTTGGTATTGTCCCTCACTGCTTCCTAACACACTTTCAGCTCAGTGTTACTCACACAACACCCTTGTGGAGTTAACCCAAATGAGTATCACACAGGCTAATGGTTGCCAAGTAGCTTTAAGACCACTCTTTGATCAGCGTGAGACTTTAGAAGCTTTGCTCAGGTTGACTTGTAGTGCACGTGACCAGCGAGTGACTGTGATCAATTACTCAGCCCTGATGAGGTGTTTCACATAATCCTAACACAAAGAACCAACTTACAAAATTGGTGTTATTCACTGATTTCCTCCTTTTCCTCACGCTACACTTTAATCTTTGAGCTCTTTGCATGTCAAGTCATAAAAAATACAAGCTGGCCCGCAGGCAGGGTTTGTTATAAGCTGTAGTATTCATCGTACAGGATCTCTCCCCTTATGCTTTTGTATGCAGCTCTCTTGGCATTTGTGTTATGTGCGTTGGTTCTTTGCAATGGTTTTTCCAGATTTAAATGGCTTATGATTTAAGATATACAAACACTGGCTAACTGTGACACTGTTAATGCATTGCATTTTGTTTCTGCATTTCAAAAATTGCGTGTAAATAAAACTAATGAAATAACATACTTGTTTGTTTTCTGGAAGATGGATGAGCCATATTTAACTACCGATTTCAGTCCAGTAATAGCTTCCTTTTCGCAAATGTGTGTTTTAGTAAGCATAGGCATTGGCACCAAATCAAGCAAGAGTTTTACACACAGTTTTAACATAAAGCTAATTTTATTTCCGTATGTACAACAATAACTTTCAAATTATTATGACTTCCACAAAGACTCGCCAAGAAGCTTGAGGGGTAATCCGGACATCTGCAAACAAAACACAAGATATTATTTAAAACTGCTCGACAAAGATTCAACAAATAAATGCAATCGCACTCCTGAAACAAACGAGAGATGCGAGATGCTTGTTATATAGACTCCTCAGCAAATCCAAAATAAACAAAGGACACTGCGGCATACCACAGATGACATCTGCACAAACATAATTTTGTTTACCTTTGGACTTTCATTTTTAACCTGGATTCTGATACAGCTGAGACTGCAATGTTTTAACTGCCCATGAAGCAGGTTAGTAACTGAACAATGAACGTCTGCATTCTCTGTGATCTTTCATTAACAAGAAATGACAGACTTGTTTTCAAAGACTACAGATGTCAATTATTGGCAAAAAATAATTCATTCAAATGCAGTCAAATCTCTCATATTCAAGTTCATGCATGGGTGTAGGTTTCATTTGAACATTAGGAAACTTTGACCTGAAGTCCCTCTTCCAGGAAATTCTGAATGTCAGTCGTACCTTTTAGGGAATTTTTATGCCCAGTTTGTGCCTTTTCTCTATCAGTTTATGATGAAAGCACACAACTGAGGCAACAGTAAGGCTCTGAAATTGTGTATCATTTTCATATTTGTTCTCCTACAGACTGTATCAACTCTTCAACTCATTTAAAATTATCCCTACGGAGTCTACATATAGGCATGATTTACCTGTTTGTGTCTTTTATATGATGAAGTAACCTCTAAATGTGCATGTGGCAGCTTTTCACAACAATCATACATCATCTTAATAACTTTTTAAACCCCTGGGCTTTAACTGCTCACGTGTTCCAGCAAGACTTGAGCTCATGTTTAAAAAGTTATGCAGAACTGACTAAGACATTGATCAAATCAGACAATGAAACCTTGTTAACGCCACCACATAAATCTGGAAAACAAAACCCTTAGGCTCCGAAGTTTAAATCTTCACACAAGCAATGGACACATTGTTGTGTCTGTGAGTAACATTATGGCGTTCTACACAATAAAAGTCCTCTGCTCGTTTCCTATTTTTACAGGAGGGACAAATGCACCTTTTTTAAATATTGAAGCAGACAAATCCACTGCATCCCGCCTGAAATCTACTCATGTTTTGATTTATAGTTGTCAAACAGCATTTTTTTTCTCCATTTCAGTTCCACATTGTGCTGTTAAGTGCGGTGTCGTAATTGATCAATGTACCGTAATCACTCCTCATCATCAGGTGGAATTCCCAACTCCTCATCTGTCCACTCTGAGGCATCAGGCCATGGGAAGTGACCCTACAGGGGAGGAGAAGGAGAAGCATAAGGTTTCCATTTGACACACACAGATCAACATAACAATAGCACCACTGCAGGTTTGGACAACATGACAACTAGTAAACCTGTACACATATCAAAACGTTAAAAAGTTATCACCTGCTTTACAGCATATTAAAACATATTAAATTCAGTAGCTATGAGATACGAGGAGTATCTTAGCATTTCAAAATAAAAATGGATAACTTGATTATTTAAAATTCCTCATGACATTATTATTTATGCAAATTGTGACAATTTCACAGTAGCTCACAAAAGAGAACAACTTTTGCACTTTTGAAGTAATTGCACTACAACTTTTCAAGCAGCGGCATTAGAGACACTAGCATGAAGTTCATTAAAGAGTAGACAGTCTGTGATTTATTTGCACAAACAAAACTGTTACTCCACAAAGCGTTCCTCCATGTTATGTTTCAGGAAGTGCCTGATTAGGTTCAGATCAGGTGACAAGCTTGACCACTCCTTCAGAAAGGCAGTGGTCTGCTCCGAGCGATGCTTTAGGTCATTTTTATACTGAAATATAGCTCTTTAGTAGGATCGATTAATTCCATCAATGAATTTGAAATCTCCAGCACCAGTAGGACTCATGCAGCCCTAAACCCACGATGCTACCACCACCATGTTTGACTTCAGGCACAACACACTTTTCTTGGAATTGTTCATCAGGTCATCACAAAGCATACAGTGCTCATCAGATCCAAATAAGTAGATCTCTGTTTCAGGACATGCTGCCAGTATGCCTTGTGGTCTGGTGAAACAAATATCAACTTGTTTGGAGAGCTGTATTTCAGCACAACAATGACCCCCCCAGCATTGCTCCAAGCAGACGACTGCCTTTCTGAAGGAGTGGCCTAGCATGTCGCCTGATCTGAACTCAATCAAGCATTTGTGAGGCCTCTTGAAACACAAGGTCGAGGAACGTCAGGTGCCCAACATCAGGCAGCTCAGACAGGTCAACACAGAAGAGTGAAAGAACATCCCAGCAAAGACAACCCTTGTGAAAATCAGTGCCCAATAGGATCAAGGCTGTGGTTCTTGTGCAAAACATTGGTGCAAATTCTGAGTGATTGTGCTATAAGTGTATACTCACTTTTGTTACCACTGTTTAAAAAAACAACAACTGTATCTTAGTTTTGGAATAGCGGTTTTGTTTGTGCAAATAAATCACAGAATGTCTACTCTTTAATGAACTTAAACGCAAGTGCCTCTAATGCAGCGAAATTATTTAAAAGGGGCAAAGGTTGTGCTGTCTTTTGTGAGCTACTGTACGTCCACTTGCATTAAAGTCATGCTTGGTCCAGGGCGAATGGATAATGTGTAAACCCACATACTGTATGTAGGCTACTTACCAGGACTGCATCTGGGTCGTGCCAGCAGTGCCAAAGGATCCAAAACCACATGGCACCGCTGATGAGCTCAGATTCCAATTTCTGTTTCTTGGTTATCTGGGGATATTGCCTGTACTGCGGTTCAATATGTGGTCCACCGCTAGCCCTACCACAAGGACAAAACACACATACGGTTACAAGACCCCAGGAGACGATGGGGCGTAATTCAGACCCGTGATGTGATAGTGCGAGAATTTTGAGCATCTAGCTGGAATTTTTCTCACGTATTTCCAAGTCGTTGTGAAAGCTAACGCGAGAGCTAAGATGCTAGCGGGCTGGACAATACTTACTTTCTGCTTGTTATCCTTCGTGGACCGCGTCTAAGCAGTTGAGTGCCCGTCCGAAGGACTCCTAACGCCCTTCCAAAAGAAGACATGGTCGTTTATAGGCAAACAATGTCTTCTTTTGGGCTATATGCGACAATTATAAAATAATGGTCTGCCCGACGAGAAGTCACCTTCTCCCCTTGTCAATAAACGACCTCCAAACAACGACGGCTGTGATTGGATAGAGAGTGACGACCTTTGGTGTTTCTCTGTGTTTATTGGCTGAACAATGATACCCTCATAAGACACAGCGCCCCCGTCTGTCGTACTGAAGAAAGGCTCCTGCTATTCATCAGTGTCGTAAATGTTTGAGATGCACATTAGTTCTACCGCAATTATGACATGACCTGTATTAACAAGGCCAGTTTACAATACAAATATAACATTAAGGGGGGCAGCTCTGAAACTGTAAAATTCAGTTTTCAGTGACATTTTCCCCTCATAGTCTATCAACTCTGTGGCCTAATTTGCATTCCCTTGAGTAGGTGTATGACTAACTCATGAGTGGGAGATTTTGAGCCATGCATAAGGTCGTTAATGATGCAAATACACACACATTTTCTCGTTTGCGTATTTAATATAGTTGTTCAACAGTTATGGTAAATACACGGTTAAAAAAAACACAAAATAATGAATTAAAATGTATGAAGTAGATTAACAGTTCAAGATTAGCTATATATTTTTAATTTTTTTGCACATTAAAAATTCGTATTTGCCCCACTAGATGGGGACAAAGGTTAAACAAAGCCGTGAAGAAGCTGTTCAGGGATGATCTCGTCCGGGGGCTGCACTGCACTTGAGCGATACAGTCATGTTTTCCCCCTTGACGAGTAAATGTTTTAATGTTGGCGTGAAATGTGGCAGGGTTGTGAAGTGCTTATGTAACTGGTATTAAGAAATCTCCACAAGCAGGGGGTGTGGGCTATTTCAATGGTTCACATCAAATTTCGGTCGGGCTATTCGGCTCAGATTACAACAGATATACAACTGCAAAATCTAATGTACGCAAGTCACATCGCAGTCTTTGTGGCTGCAAATGAAATAAGGATGTCAACTTCCCGAGATATGAAAACAGGAAATAGCACTGAACCGAGAGCGCGCACAGCGCCGCCGCCCATAAGTGCTGGACCCATGCACTAAATGAAAAAAAAAAAATACTTCTGGACGCCATCTTGTTCCCAGTCGACAATGTTTACCTATTTGTTTTCAACGCAGGGAAGTCGCTTTTTAATCGTCCCGTGCGAATAATCCATAGTCCGTTTCATGTGCAAAGGATACATTTTCGCGTCAAGACAATGATCTTTTATCGCCCTGAGCTCCTCTTGAAAGAGATTAATTCACTCTAATGCTACATTGTTACCTAATGGCGCCTAGTCGTCGTTGCTCTCCGGTTGCACCCCTCTCCCCTCACAGCTCAGAGCCCGCCCACAAATACTAGCAGCATGATGTCATCACAAACCAACCATTTCTCAAAAAGGACCACTTTTCATTAGCAATTTTTGGGCAAATGTTATTCACTAGACAATATTACGCCGTGACCTCAACAGAAAAGACATTAGATCGCCTTCGGGTGGAATACGCGATCATCAGGCCCAAGTGTGGACATGAAAACTGTTATCCTTTCCCCCTAAAAAGCAAACGAATCTCTGCATCCTCCACGGTCGTTTACGGACATCTCCGGTGTGAAGCGAGTTTGGGTGGCTCAACTTTTCCCTCCGTCCTCCCCCAAGTTTATTTCAAACAAACCACGCTGCCCATATCGCCATACAGCGGCAGTTGCAGCGATCCGCTCCGAGTGCGCATGCGCGAGGGGATGCGGTTAAGAGTGGAGGAGGGTCAATAAATGGAAACGATGAGAACATCCTCTCTCAACATATGATGTCAAAGGGATTTCTACAGACATATTTCTGGAGAGGTGACAGTTGCCGCTTTATTATGACAATAAAGCTGTCAGAAAAAAAATGCTAGAATTATGTTTTGAATGTCAAACGTGTCTCGGTTAAGGCTCACCGATACAATTAGGGTTAAATCACGGGGGGGGTGAATTTCACAAACACTGATGATACATGGCACGAAACAGGCTGTGTCCTTCTAAAAACCGTACGGGCTTCACTCTGAGATTTCTTTAAATAGGGACTGTGCGCAAAGAATTTCGGACATTTAAATCGCAGCCTTGAAACTGTGAGAAAAGTCAAGTTGTTTCCTCCAACCTTTACATGACATTTGCGCTTGTCATTTTGACTTCAAGTCAAATGTGAATGCATTTTTTAAAAATGCAACAAGGAACGGGCTTTAGTATGCATGTGTGACTTCTGACAAGTTCAATTAGCTATAAATTGTCTAAATATGGGTGCGTAGCCTCCTGTCTCGGTGCACATTTTAATCTGCATGGTCAGTGTTTCATAGGCCATCCCTTCCCAACATCAGTTTAATATACAAAAAGCGGCTCTTGTGTAGGGGTTACATAACAGCTTAGTTGCCTCCTACTGCTGCTGGGTAGCAGATTTAGATGCTCCTATTGAGTCATGACAGTTGTAAAATGAAGGATTTCGGTTCAAATGGCCATATTTCAATTAACTAAGGTGACATTCACAGCAAATCTCTTGGCAGCATTCAAGAGAATGACTGGCTTCCGCGTTGCTGTCTAATTAGTCCAAGGCAAAATGCAGTCAAAATCCATAATAAAAAAACATTGTGATGACGAGCTGTAAAATGTTGTCAAGAAAATGTTTACTTCATTTGCCGAGACTACTCAAACCCTCTTCATCCTGGAGGCAAGGTTTAGACGTCCTGATAGAGCTAACTTAACATTCACATGACAACCACTGAGATTACAAAGTAAATGCTGCGAAATTTGTAAGGTTGTTAGAAAATAATCACACCGGATTTCTTTTAAATAGCCTACACCAGGTTTAAGTAGCGCTAATAAATTCGTTCGTATGCGTAAGTCTTTTCTACCGACAGTCAGTTTGACAAGGTTCATATAAATAGTGCTGCACAAGTTATCCAGAGCGTCACCGACACAAATAGCAGAGGCTTGTGAAATCATATTCGTGAACGCGCATGGAGCTCCGCCATGACGCCCCTGTGAATACGGGCATGTAGCCCCGCAGTATGTGGAGGCGGAGCTCCGGTTTGGTGATGGGGAGGGAGGGGGCTAGTG
>JAPQRN010000005.1:13384956-13412604 GCA_037367275.1 Coranthus polyacanthus | reverse complement strand
AGGGAGGGGGCTAGTGGGGGAGGCGGAGTCTCAGTAGTCCTGGCAGGGCCGCCATTTTTGCAAAGGGAAAAGAGACTGGTTTGAGGGGATCTAATTTCTAAAAGTCGCCGTTGATTAAGGCACATTTTTAACGGTTTCGGATTTATATCTAGCCTAATTAGGGGGCCCGCGTAGAATAAGAGGCAAGGGATTTTGACAGGAAAGGAATCTTTAGAGGACACGTTTTAATACAAACATTTTAAAGCTTTGCTAGTGATCCGCAGTGTGTGGACAGAAGTATTGTTTTGGTTGTGGAAGCTCTGTGGAAAGCGACGGGGGTCTTACCCAGGTCCCCTTTTTCGCTATTCAGGTCTTCCAAAGTGGACATAAAACGGTAAGTAAACCGCATTAAGTAGTAAATGTAGGGTGATCCCAAATCCGACCTAGAAAGCTATTGTTGGCTTTAGTTAGCTGGCTAGGCACATCATGCTGATGCTGGCTAACGTAGTTGTAGTATCAGCTGTGTGTTGCTGGCTAGCTAACGAATCAACACCGTTAGTTCGGGGTCTAGATGTTCTAACTCGTTTGCATTCACATTTAACTTGTCAAAATTTGAAAACAGCTAACTAGATGACGTAAGTTTCCAGTGTAACTGTCCAGTTGGCAAGCGAAACGCCAAGAGACCACTTGCTAGCTAGCGCATGCTACTAGCTCAAATTAGCTTGACACAGACCGTAAGATTGGACTTTTCGTTGGTAGCATGTCAGTACACGAGCAAACGGGTGGATATTGTTTACAAATTGTAATAATTAGTGTAATCGTTTGCCATATACTCGGATTAACCTTAACAGTATTTACATATTGAAGTTGAGCCCCATAGCATAACGTGTATCGTCTTCGCTTCACCATATATGCACCGTTAACAACAGTTAACATTACTGGCAGTGAACTTGTCTTTCAAAAAATCAAGGCAGTATTATTCGCATGTCAACTGAATATAACTTGAGCCCAAGGGAAACTCACTGAGCCATAGTTTGACACAGTGACACTGCGGGCCATATTGCGCTTGATTTAATCGTTTTAGTGTAAATATATGAACCCCATAACGTTACCCGCTTTATTTATGTAACAGTTAATGTACTTCATCTTAGCAAACGTCCGGGGAGCAAACGCGCCAATTCGATTGACTTTCTTATGTTACTTAAAACACAACATTCGCAACACTGCCACACAGCAAAGAAAACTGTAACATTGAGCTTTGGTTACAAACTTGAATTTGTCGTTGTGGCTCCCATCCTGCTCACCCAGAGCACGAGACATTATTTCCGTTCAGCAAAATTTCGTACAATGCCACTGTTCAAAGTCAATGAGCAACGAGCGTTTACATGCATGTCAACAGATACATTAAAATAGTACGCTTATTATGTACTAGTCAATTCAAAGCAGACGCGGCTGTAAAAGATGCTTAAATTCTCAGCTACATTGCGCAGTAATATCGTATATGTCACTGATCTTTTATTCAATCGCAGTTACAAGATTAAAAAAAAAAACGAGATTAATGTCAATTGGAGACCTGACCAGCGCTATTTCATTGTAATCGGGCTTAAAGTACGTATCGCGATCACTTAATTTAGATTCAGGGTGTACTAGGTTCAAATGCTGCAAGCGTGGGGGAGGGGATGTTCCATTTGGGCATCTCGCCCCAGTCATACAATTTGTAACTCCATCTCGATTGGCAACCCCAGCCACACTGAACTATACTGTCGCACTTAGCCGAATTTCATGTCCTGAAACAAATTACCAAATTAATAGGTAGTTTGCTACTCTCAACGCCGATGTTGTTTCTCTTCACTGTCCAGCGACAAGCCAAGTATTAATCCACTTCTTTCGTGTCGGTACTAGCTTACTTTGCTAACTTTAACCCACTACGCATTATGCTGTTAGCCCCTCGTTGGTTACCGTTAGCTTTGTGTGTTCTCGTCCGCGGTTAATTTTGGCCTGTGTTTACATACCAAGCCTGAAAGCAAACCAAAGTACCATGTTAACCGTTTCCGAAATATTTTTCGATCAATGGCTACAAAACTTAAATGTAAGGCGGTCCGTGCTTCGATTGTCTCACTACCTAAATGCCATTACACCTAGCCTGCTACATTTCGAGAGGCCATTGCTGGCCATAATTGCTAGCCGATTAGCTTGCTGACTTTGCTTTCGACGAATTTACAAAAAGCCTATTTGTAACAACACAGAGACTGTAGCGACAGAGTGATACTTAAGGTAGAATGTATGAAAGAGGCGATTGAATGCATTCTTGGGGATTTTCTTCCCATGGCGAGGCTCCCCTGGCTACACGATTGTCTCGCCGTCCTGAGAAAAGCGCTATGAAAATGGCGACAGCACCAGGGTGTTGTGGTAACATAATAGCAACGTTGTACCCTCCACACCCCTATCGGCAGGACTGACTGCAGCGCCGACATACTCAATGGGTAGCAACTACACAAAACATGATTTTTAGTTCAGCTTTGGCATAACAATAACGCGACTACTGTGAAACTATTTACATCATTTCTCGTCGAAACTGCAGTCTTCGCGTGTTATTATTATCAGTCATCTATTGTGCCTATTTCCAAATCGAATAATACAGTGGCCCTGTAACATGCGTCACGCTGTATGCTTGTTTCGTTTTGTAAAATTACATGTTTGGTTGTAGAGTTTGCGGTCATAGAAAATAAGTTAAATCGGCAGAGGACTGTAAAGAATCTGGTGATATACATTAATATACATAGTGGCAGTGGCAGCATTGTTTCGCAAAGTGAATTTATTTTACTCCCCCGTTGCTAAAGATAACCTCCCTGAAATTGTCTTAACAACATTATGTAGATTCTCCCCCACACATGGTTTGCATTCTCTCTTTAGTGTGTTTTTGTGCAACTCCTCTAATCTGATAGATAAGCATTAAGTATTTTTGAACCAGCACAGAAGCTGGATAGTAATGATGGGTACTTTAAATGTCAGTTCAGATGGATAAATAGCTGCTTGGATTGTCTATAGAAGCTTAGTGACAGGCAGAGCTTCAGTTTTAGCAAGAGTTAACTCAACCTTGCACTTTATTTAATGTTAAGTAAGTGTCATTAGACAATAGTCTATGTATTTGATCTGCCCCCCCCCAACACATATAATAACGGAGCAGAGCACAGACTTCAACAACATTAATGTGAGCTAAACCTGATGCTTGATAATTGACAATTGCACAAAGTTACAGTGGCCTCATATATTTAAAGTAGATATATAAAATGCAGGGATCACAAATAAAACTGATTATATTGTCTCACCACTCTGCTATATGACAGGATATATTTAATATCGAATGTTGATTGATTTTTTCGCTAGGCTATGTAATAAAAATTTGCATATGGTTGCAGTCAAATCAAGGCTACTTTCTAGAATAGAGGTTTAAAGCTTGTCGGCTCTCCTGTCCTGTGATTGTGTGGCACAGCTGTCTTTTCCTTTTGCGTCACCCTGTGGGACAAACTTTGGCTCAAATGCCATTACTATTGCCAGAGAGCATTTTTCTTTCTTTTTTCCTTTTATTCCTACTGACAACTTTGATGTCATTTTGGCGAAGAGGAGGACTTTTTTTAAAGTCCATTAAGCAGATTGAGGAATTAGGTGTGTATACAGGATCTTCTGCTGTAACTGTACACTTTATTTAAAACTATTAATGACATAAATGTGATTTAAAAGTGGATGTGCAACTGTTCGATGGGAGTGTAGTATTGTTGCCAATTTCAGCCCTTACTGACATTGTGAAACTGATATATCAGCATACAAAGGTGCTGTACGTGACACAGCCCCCCCCCCCCCATCACTATTCTGTGTGAAATTGGAAAGTGTGACATAAATACACCAAGACTGGGCACAGCTTCTGTCTAATGTCAAGGTTAATGGTATAGTCAGGAACTTCAGCATGGAAATATTTTCTGTAAGAGCGAAGTCATCAAAAGCCTCATCCTCCTCTGTTGAGAGATTATTACTATTAGGTGAGTGGGGTCCCTTTTGCACCTAATGAGACATCCTTTCCTTTTCTGTGTAGAGCAGAGACTTATGTACTGATGCTCCCCCACTTTTCATCAGTCTACACAGTAATAAAGCGAACAGTTTTAAATACCTGAGTGGCAGAAAGTGTGCCCGGTTGCCTTGTGTGTTAAGTATGTGTTTGCTTGCTGTGTTGACAGAGATGGTGACCGGAGGTGAGCTGCTGCTCCCCCCTTACCACAGGGACAGAGCATATTCTAGTAGGTGGCAATGAGACACAGTAGTCTCAAATGACACACCTTAACTCTCACCTCAACCCCTAGACAGACTTTGAGATGTATATGATTAAGAAGTACAAAAATTACTTCATGTTTTTAGTGTGTTAGTGGAGGGCAACAATAAAGAGGTCAAGTAAGTGCACGGGATTTCTGTTGGTGTATTGACAAATTGATAGGACAGATGAAGGTCATGGAATTGTCAGCTTTCTCATTGACACTTCCTCTATTTGGAAGAGCACCCCTTGCTATTCTGCTCTCTCCTCTCTCCAGACAGTAAACACTCTACCTCAAATCTGTAGCATCCCTGTGATGGAGAATGTCTCTGTAAATACACACCCATCTATGCGAGGCTAAGCTGTGTGGCTGCAGCCTTGTCTCCAGTGACCTCACTTGTGTGGTGCCCAGACCCCAAGAGATGAGGAGACAAAGCTGCCTGGCTTTGGGGCCCGACCGAGTCACATGACATCCCAGCTGGGAGAAGAAGCCAGGGCTCAGGTGACCTGTTTTTGTGTTGCTAGCTGGCCTGTAACGGATCCCTCTTTAAACTAGCAAGCTGCCTTCTCGACAGGTGGCTTTAGGGCTGGGGCTGCTGAGGCTGCAGCCCTAGTACAACTCCCTAACCACCTTCCTGTTACCGTGTTTGCGTTACAGTGACAGCTTAAATAAAGAGTGGATGTGGCATTGGTATTGGTGATGTAACGATACTGTGGTTCAGGCACAAAATTGATCATCAAACACTGCTGTAATGGGACCTGTGTGGCTCTTCGTGTTAGTTTGCTCTGTAGATGCACACACATACCTCACATTTAACTTAACTGCACACTGCCTTCTCTAAATGCTGTAATTAGCTGCCAGCTGCACGTGTCGTCTTGTCACTCTGAAAATTAGGATCCTTCTGAACCAAGAGACACAATCTTATCGGGCTTTTTTTCAAGTGCAGACGCAGAAATACATTTTAATGTCATTTGGTTAGTAATAGTATAATGTGTGATTTACACATCTTTAGTGGAACTCACCATGGACTAAACAGACTGGCTGTGATACTCTGTAAGAAGAAGCGAGAGCGATGGGGAAATTGTGCCCCAGGGGTTCTCCTGAACACACATTACTCAGACTACAGGAGGGCTGCCCCAGCTTCGTTACCAGACCCGGTTCTTACAGACTTTAACTCACTCGTTTCCTGATTTTTGAGCTGAGCACAGAGGATGTTGTATTGATTCTCATGGTTTTCCTTGTCAAGATTTAGCATTTTAAGGTCTTTTTAATAGTGCACAACTTTCTAACCTGACAGCCGCACTAAAGGCAGAGCAATTTGATAGACTTTTTTGTGTTGCCTACTTTGTTTCGTCATGAACCTGCAGTACTACTGAACCCTTTTTTGTTTACCGATTAATTGAGGTGCTCTGAGGAACAGCGACATGAGCACTGCAGCATCACTTCTCTCCTCTGTACAGTCTGAGATTGATGATGATATTGTTTTGCACTTGCAACTACACAGTTCCTTTTGTGGCCACAAAAATTGCTTGTGTGGATGCTCCCATCCATATCTGCTCTATTGATGTATGACCTCACCTTCAGTGCTCGAGTACAGAAGGAGCACCGCCAGCCATGGGTACGCTGATTTATGAAGGACAGGGCAGATGCAGTGTGTCCCACTGTGGGTACTTTGGAAAAGAGGACTAGGCCTACATTCAATGTGGGCCATGCTTCCTGTCTGTATGACTGTATTGGTGTAAGTTTGTTTTATTAATTTGTTTATGCGCTGAGTCATTGCAGCAGCTATGAGGATCGCATTGAGTCACATCAGCTGTGGGATTCAGATGGAATCCCTCGCTTTCTCTTGCTCCTCCTACTTATCGAAAAACATAATCTACTGAGACTTGGCTGTGAAAACAAGAATGAAAACACTCTTACACATTGAGCAGTGGTAATAAACTGAAGAGAGAGGGAAGCTGTTGGTCTGTAGCGGCATGGTTTAAGTGTTATGGTGTGGGTTTTCCCTCACTGACTTCAGTGCGGTTCTTTCTTAAAAGGATAGTTATTTCCCTCACAATGACGTGACTGTGTCCCCTCACTAAGGGAGGGTAGGAGGGGAAAGGAGACTCTGGACTAGGATGTGTGCTCCACTCTGCCACCCAGAGTCCACCTAGGTCTAAGCTGTGTAGCGTCACTGTCAGACAGACCCCATGAACACCTCCCCCACCCCGCTGCCCTCTGAAATGGTGGGGCTGTGGATGATTTCTGAAGCTTCCTGCAGCGCGGGGAAATCTGTTCACAACATGAACTGTTTCAGAGAAGTAGGATGCCTAATAAAGCTAAACCACATTCATCCTGTGATCTGTGTTACTATTGTTCACTTTCTATGTCTTTCTATGTCTCCCTCTTAATACTCACCCACCCCTGTGTGTGTTCCCCATTTTCCCCACCCCTCGCTCCTCTCATGTGTTTCCATAACAGCAGTGGATTTGGCCAAAGGTAGCTTTAAATGGTCTCTTCCAATTCCCTTGTAATTAGGAACTGTTTCTGCGACACTCCCCTTCCCCTCTGCTCCGCGATTCTGTCTCAGGTTTATTTAGGAAGTGTGAGGAGGGACAGAAATCCGGCGGGGCGGGGTGACTGGGCACAGGAAGGAGGGTGGTGGGGGTTTTTTCTCTCCTTTCTTTGGCTGTGTTTCTCTAAGGTGATGGACAGCTCTTCAAGAGGAAGTAGGAGGAGCAGCAGAGGCAGTCACAGTGCAGCTCAGATTTAGTCAGGAATGCAGCTGTACTGTACTTGTTTTTTCTTTCTTCCACCCGCCTTTTGTCAGTCATGACTGTGTCTGGCTGCAGCACAGTGCACATATGTTTGCACACTGCTCTGCGAGTCTCCTTATAGAGGAATGTTTGGAGGGACAGGGCCAGGGGTTATCTGTCTGTTTGGTGTGTGTGTGTGTGTCTGTGTGTGTGTGTCTGTGCATTCCTCAGCAGTGACAGCAGGATTCCCTGGATGAAGTGGAGGCAAACCTAGTGGATGAGGGAACCAACAGGCTGCCTCAAAGGCGAGCTATTTACTAGTGCTAAAACATACTGGGCCTCTCAGATAATACAAAGGCGGGGGTCTGTCATTTCAGGGTTTTTTGGCAAATGGCCCTATCCTTGTTGAAACAAAGAGTTCTGGTTACATCAGCTTCCATCAAGTAATGTCCCTGCCTATGATACATTCATGCTGTTTATCGCAGTCAGACATCACACAAAGAACAACAAGAGAATTTGGAAGGTGATCCCATCAGTGCTCTTGGATGACACACAGACAACTCAGGGGTCTTCTTCCTCCTATTAATTAGGCCTGAATCCGACAGCTGTCATGTCTGTGAGCCTCCCACCAGTCCTTCTGGCTCATAAGTGAATTTTTGACAACCAGTCTCTGAAATTTTCATCATAGATGTTTTATCCATTTAAAATATTTTGTGGTCTGATATATTACGTCCATGAAAAATCTGGCTTTGTACATTTCCGTGATACAAGCAGTGCAGTTAGTTTTGGCAGCCCACCTGGTAGTGAAATACAGCTTTCCTGGAGAGACTGTGTGTGAAGACATGTATTTGAATTTGTAAGGATATGCCTGGTCAGAGAGGTTTTAAACATAATGGGCAAGCACAGACAGGTTTTGGTGTGACAATGTGATTACTTGCTGAACGTGTGAAACATATCCCCATTTAATACATGACATGTCTGTACTTTGTAAACTCCTTTCCCATCTACACCCTGAGCTGCGATCTGAGCCTTTGTTTGGCCCCAGTGAGCATGAGCAGGCGGAGGTGTGACCTCCAGCCTATTTTGTCTTGGCATCTGTCCCTCCCACTAATCCCGCTTATCAACAGAGCTCTCTGTATCAGGGGCAGCCACACTGACACATATGCTCCTGTCTGGATTCAAATCAGCACAAATACCTTGTTTAATATTTCCAACAATACTTGGGCCAGTGTAAAAAGTATTAGCCTCCTATTGAGGGACAAAATGGATAATACGTTCACTGACACCTAATGCCATTAATTATTGATTACTTGATCTTACACAACACTTTGTGTGCATTGCTAGAGATGCTAACAGTAGCAGTGAGATAAAAGAATTTCTGTCTAGAGAAAGAGTAGATTTGTAAATACAGCATATGGAGATTTTGTGTGGTCTTAACTGGAACGAGTGTGTATGAGTGAGTGCTTAGAATAGACTATCCGTCTTTAATCGAAGGGGGAAAAATGGCCTCTGTGTGTTGCCTTTTCCTCCCTCCTTTCATGGCGGCTGGCTGCTCCGTGTTCTCTTGCTCCCCTTTGTGGGTGCTTCCTTACAGTGCAGCCTTCTGCATTCCTAGCAAACAGAGTGTAGAGGTCGCTTTAGCGCAGTCCACAGCAGCAGCTGTTACAATATTGTATTCTATGGCTTTTACACCAGAAGCTCAGTTTGGAAGACTGTCTTTGTCAGAGGGGAATTCCTGTTGTTAATTAACTGCTCTGAAAGTTTGAATCATACACGCACATGCTGGAAATACCCCATTTTCATTATGATTTGTGTTTTCAGGTTTACTAATATTGTAACCTTGCAAGTGCATTGTTCTTGCTATGAAGAAATAACATGCTACACAATACTAATAGATGTTCTTTGTTCCCTCTCTGTTTGTCTTCATCCTATTTGCCCCCTCATCTCTTACTATATGTTCAGGCCTCGTGGATGCACTTAGATGTCTGCAATGACTGCTGTGGCTGGCATGCCTCAGTGTTTTGGACTGCCATTCTCTGGACTCAGTAGGACAAGAACTGATCAGCAGAGAACGTCATGAGCATAGTCATCCCAGTAGGGGTGGACACAGCAGACACCTCATACCTGGACATGGCTGCGGGCTCAGAGTGAGTAACACTGACAACACACTAAACTTTTACTGTTCACACCTTTTATTCCCACTCACAACCTCATTTCCTACCCTAGTTTATTCTTCATTTCACATTGTTTCTACATCTAATTTTCACTCTTTTTTTTTTTTTTTTTTAAATTAGTTTAATTTCTCACCTCATCCTCCATGTAGCATCTCTCTGCCTGTTATTGTATCTTGTGGGTTTTAGTCACATGTACTTGTCTAGCACTCACTTATTTATAATGTCCCTACCCCACTCTGCTGTACATGCCCCAACATGCCCTCTGTTATGAGCCCTGCCATCCTTTCCCCAGATCTAGATGTTCTCTCCTTGTTACTGTTAGTCAGAAAGGAATTTGCGGTCCATGTATGCAGGGCTGGCTCTGTACCAGTGGTGTGTGCTCTCATGGACAGTTTAGTGTTACCATTGATTATACCGGCACTAAACTATTGCTTATCACATAGGCCTCCTTATTGTTCAGCTTTTAACTACATCTTCCCATGTCAAACTGGCTGTAAGCCCAGAACATAGATGTATGTGTGCTGTAAAACACTTACTATGTGGAGAACACAGAGGTATACACATGATTTTCCTTGATCCTTTTCTTATGTTGCTTGAGTTGCTGTCAGCACTTGTGTACGCTGCATTCAGTCAGCAAAGCAGGATGGTGCGTGGAGCCATGGCAACAAGCCTCCTATTGCTCCTCCTCTTGATTTCCTATAGTCTTGTCAAGGACGTTGCCGTGGCCTTTTCTGGACAAATAAATGAAGCAAGAGGTTCTCGTATGACTAAAGAATAACACACGTCACCAACTTATGGAGGGGCTTCTGTCTCTTTAAAAAAGAGAGGGCCCTCCCCACTGCCTTCATCAGAACTGTTGCCGTGACAGCTTGTGTTGCCATGGTATCTGCCCCTCACACCGCTCCCTCCCCTCTGCACTGCGCAGGGCCTGTTGCCATGGTCACTGGCCTGAGTGACAGGTGGCCCTCACATAGATATGGCGTCTTAAACAGTCCTTAACTCTCCTGCCCCCTCCTCCTCTCCATGGAGCTGTGCTTCCACCGGGGGCTGGCCTAAGCCCTCTGCCTTGACTCTCTCACTCACTCTTTGTCTGCCCATGCCTTGTGTCCTATTGCCTGCTGCAGATTTATACAAAAGCAGATAACAAGCTTGAAAGGGGCTTCCACCTGCTGCGCATGTTCCATCCACAGCAGAGGCACAGAGCGTAGCTGGACACACATACACACATCGCCCTTTGAAATATGTGAGTGTGCCAGCCGAGTCTGGAATGGTGGGGCTGGCTACTCACCAGAGAAACAGCGTCACGTCCTTTCCACATCCCCCTGAAGTCTGCAGCAGCGTGACCAGCTGTTGGCTAATGCAGTGTGCATGTCCACAATGACACACAGCCCTAGCGTGCGCGCACACGAATACGTAGTGTTGCCATGGCAGCGAGTGGGAGCTCTTAAGGAGTGAAGGCGTTGCCTCTGGCTGTTCGGTGCTGCTCTTTTTCTCTCCTGCTGTTGATCTCCATTCTTTACGCTTGTCCACTCTGCCCCTTCACACTCGCTCAGCAGGTGTTTGCATTTTGAACGGCATCTGTTCTTGTTAAATACTCTTGACATTTATGTGCTAAAAATAGTGCATACCGTACGTAGCTGCCACCTTAACTGAAACTGTCGAGAGATTTTGTCTTTTCATTCCACTCACTTTCTCTTACTCATCAGCTTTTCATGATCCAAGCCATAGATGTGCTAGAGTCAAATCATGAATGACTGTATGTCTGCAAGCCTCCCACTTATGTGTACTCTGATTCTTTAGTCCCTCCTTTCTGCTTCTCAGGATTGGAAACATGAATGATACAAACCCTCCAACTTTGCACACCTACGTTTAAAGCTGGGAGATAAAACGATAAAGATAATAATATAAATTTTACTGTATTTATTTAGGGTGTATTTTGTTTACATTGTCAGTTATAACACAAAATAATTATATGGTTTGTTGTTTTACTTAATTTTACATCTTATCAGTATAATTGAATCCTGTACCTCCAGATTTCTGAAATGTCATGTTCTGGCCATAGCAAATAGATTAAAACCACAAACAACCCTCTGGTTTCTTCAACTTTCACTCAGAACTAAAAATTAGCCTTTAAACTTGAAAGAAATCTCAAGATTGTATACTTATCATAATAATTACGGATATGAGTGATATGAAAATGTTTCTCATAACATTTTTGGACATATCACCTACCGTATTCAAACATGCCTTTCGTCTCTGCTTAATTCTGTTTTACTAGTGAGTCTGAAAGATTGCAAAAGCCCAATCCTGATTCATTCTCTTAAGCCTATTAAACTTTATCCACTGAATGGTGCATGCCTAGACCACATCTAAGATGCCAGTATTATGAATGTAGACTTTGATCAGATTAATCATTAATGGTAAAAAAAAAAGTTATTGACTATACTGCATACTGCCAAATATGCTTTGTAATTCACATTCCCTCTTTTTTTTTTTTTTTTTTTTTTTTTTAATGCCAGGCTCTTGTGTGCTCTATGTTTTATGAAGCTCAATTTGCGCAATAATTGTCTTGAGTGCATACACACACACCCCTACTTTACCCTG
This sequence comes from Coranthus polyacanthus, assembly GCA_037367275.1. NCBI lineage: Eukaryota > Metazoa > Chordata > Actinopteri > Kurtiformes > Apogonidae > Coranthus > Coranthus polyacanthus. Next base: position 13,400,805 of record JAPQRN010000005.1, on the reverse strand, counting down.
GATCCGTCTTCATGCATGTACTTACGTTTTCACTTTGACAGTGAGTACTTCAGTGGCAATACACACAGGAAGTGTTGCACAGTGCTCTTACAGCATGCAGCAACAGCAATAGTGCTGAGAGCGGCTCTCTCAGGTGTCGTACCACCACTGTGCCTTGGGACTGATTTTAAAAGACTTGAGGAGGAGACAGGACTAAAAGGAGTGACAGAGGTAGACACGTTTGTCTTGATATTTAAAACTGTAATGGCAATAATAGTTGCTCAAGTTAATAGTCACCTATATTGGACTGGTTTATCTAACTTCTCTACTGAATGAGGGCTTTCGATAATGTCATTTATGGAGTGTAGCTAAAGCAGAACAGTGACAAAAATGCTGCACATCCTGTTGTACTCATCTTACACACTATAACTATAGAGGCTGTCCACTCTGCTTAGGGAGATTTTCTACATATTTATTGCCTGTTCAAAGAAACTTGCCGCCATTTGCCTTCATAAAATTGGTTGTTTTTAGTGTGTTGTGCTAAATAGACCAAAGAAGGACATAAGCCTGTTAGCTGTCACATAAATTCTTTGATGCTTTATAAATGTCTTTGACCTTGGAGCAATTTTTTGACACGGTGCAGTAAAAAGAGGACTAAACAATGCTTTTGCATGATTGAACCATTAACTCATGTGGATATGACTGTCACATTAATGAAGTACTGCACCTTAATTCAAACTCTGGTCTCTGCCTTAATCTCACAGCGCAACAGAACCAAGGTGCATGTATCTCCCTCCATTTCAATATCTTCCCACTTCGTACCTGCTTGTCTTGTGTCATGCTAGCCATTCTGCTGGTTTCCTCTTCCTCTAGAGGCAGCCCTCAGTTACTGAAGAATAGATTAGTCATGTCATAATAAGGGTGGGTTGGTCTCAAACGGCCAAACAAGCTCTCTTCCTCAGTGAACCTGAGGAAAGTGGATCTACTGGTTTGATATGAATAAGTCTGAAAACATGACTGTGTGTGACAGAGATGGTGCTTTCCTCGTCTGTCCCTTGCAGATATGGGTTTATTTCTGTGCCGGTTTATTTCTGGCTTATAGAGGCCTGACAGCAGGCACAATGTTGATAGATTTGCAGTGACCCACTGCCCATAGCCCCTATAGCCATGACATACATCCATCATTCTTTTGTGTCCCTGCTTCTGACCTGTACGCAATTTCTCACAATACAGGAAGACAAAAGGCATGAGCTGTTTTAATTACTGAGTATAAAGTAATGTGTTCTTTGTTTGTGTTGCTGCTCAACAGACCAGAATCGGTGGAGGCCAGCCCTGTGGTGGTGGAAAAGTCCAGCTACCCACACCAGATCTACAGCAGCAGTTCTCATCATTCCCACAGTTACATTGGCCTGCCGTATGCGGTGAGTACACACACATGGATTCTTCTCACTCTCTTACAAATAGCCTACATACCTTGAACCCTCCCTTTCTGTTAATCAGTAAGTGTGGCATGACTAGTATTTAGCTCTTCTATAAACGGTGCAGCGTACTGGCTTTCTGAGTCTTTCTGTGATATTAAGGAATAGTTTTTTCTGCAGTTCATTATGACACTCTTTAGCCCAGAGCTGAGCAATATTTCAAATTAATTAGATTAGAACGATATGAAAAATATCTAAATCACAGAAATTGATTAAAATCATGGGGGGAATAACAATTTAACATTTTTTGGCCATATTCCCCCTACTTTAACCGCATATATGGCTCAAAATATACAGAATTTTCAGCTGTGGTGTTTTGTAAATTATTGCAACATGAAATTGTTATTTCTGAACACTGCACATGCTTCCATTAGGACCATAACTATGGGGCGCGGCCCCCGCCTACACCACCGGCTTCCCCTCCTCCCTTAATGTTGAACCGACAAGGAGAGGGGGGGTTGTTTGTGCCAGGGGGGCAGGACGAGGCATCCAGGGGCACTACGCTCAGCACCTCAGAGGATGGCAGCTATGGGGCTGACATCACCCGCTGCATCTGTGGCTTCACCCACGATGATGGCTACATGATCTGCTGTGACAAATGCAGGTAAGAGAGAGTGTTTGTCTTAAGATGATATGGGTCATTGTGTCATTGTACTACTTAATGGGATAGAAAACTTCACTTAAATTTATTTCACTTTGATTTTTCAGTGCCTGGCAGCACATAGACTGTATGGGCATCGACAGGCAGAACATTCCTGAGACCTACCTGTGTGAACGCTGCCAACCACGACACCTGGATAGAGAGAGGGCCATCCTGCTGCAGACCAGGAAAAGAGAATGTTTGTCTGGTAAGTCAGACCATACCGGCAGATATGCAGGCTCTAATTGTTTGAAAACTACTTGAAGTCAAAAATGTCGTGGTCACACTTGCATAAACAGGTGCTTAGGAAGGTTCAATGCCAATTTTTTGTTTAATTTTTTTCACTTGCCCAATACAAATTGGTTTATTAATTTATTATTATCAGTTATAAGAGAAGAACAAATGCTAAAATCATGCTTAATCTGCGCATGCTACTGAAATGAGAAGAAAGCATGATAGCTCACTCCTCAGCTATTTCCATAGTTTGCTACAGAAAAAAACAGTGTTTGATTCTTGTTTTTACTGCTTGCCTGATTTCTATTTTCAATAGCCTGGAATGGAATTTTACTTTTAGACAAGTAGGCAAACCTTAGGGTTGAGCCCTGCTTAGGCTTTGTGCTTGTCTCTCATTATGTAGTGAATTTTTTTGTCACATCTGTTTGCCTTTTTTATCCACTATATGAGAAAATAAATTAGTCTTCACTGACGCACGCCTCTTTACAAGTTCAAGTATAGCAAGTTCAGTATACCCTGGATCTCTTTCCATTACCCGGTTCAACAAAGCCTAATAATCACAGTCACACAGAATGGTGTCATGAAGGTGGTTATCAACTCGTTTTGTCAGCCCAAGGTTTCCGGCTGTAGTTACGGTCATGTTCACATAAACGGGGCAGAGTTGGTGCCAGGTGACCTAACACAAAGGTGTCTAAACCTGCATATTTCTCACAAGAACAAAAAGCTTTGAGGAATTTAAAGTGCCAAAGCCAGGAATGAAAGCTGGCATCAAACTGTGTGTGAAATGTCATATCATAATCAACATATCACTTATCAAACTTTTCACTATTGCATCATTAAGGCCTGAGTGCATCTAATTATAATTGTGTATTCCATTACATAATATGTTCTTAGATGTATTCTTATTGTGTTTAAGAACGGTATAATTTTAGCTCAACTCTGGCTCTGTTAAACAGTTTGGGAGCAAGTAAAGAAAAAATATAAAAACAGAATTCAAACCAGTAAAAAGGCTCACTGTCAAATCTTATAAGGTCAACAAGAACAAGACTTTAATAAGTCTCTGTTTTAAGATTATGTATTACATTGCTATATAAAGGAAAGCCAAAGGGTTTTGACAGTCCGTATAATTCTTGTCTTCTTCAGAGACCTTTCGCAATCTGCACAGCGCACAGACTCCCCCCTTTTTTTTTTTTTTTTATCTGCTCACTGAGGTCCGTAGGGTCTTCTAGTAGAATTGATTGCTCCATAGTGGTCTGTAGGCAGTGCTTTTAGACATTTTGATCCACTCTCTGGAACATAACCTGCTCTTTAGTAGGTTAGGTTTGTAGGGTAATTTAATAAGAAATAAACCAGAGGTTCCCTCGCTAACCCCTTAATCCTGCTTCATGATCCTGGCCCGTTATCAGTGGGAACAAAACTTGTATATTGTGCTATCATGCATCTGCAACTACCTCCACTGCTCATTATAGTTGAATATACAATCGCTCTCTTTCAATCTCTTGGTTATAAAGAGTAGGTTGTGTGTATGCAGTCAGTTTTCCCCATTTCTGAAAGCTGTGATAAGCTTTCTGAGACAGAGTACATCAAGCTTTCAGTTCTACTTTTACTGGCTGTCTTGCTGCAGTAAATAGCTAGTTTGTTAGTGAACCAAGGAGGTTGTAGAATGTGTCAGGTCACAGCCTCCTCCCCCTGCAGACCAGCCAGGTTTTGCTCAGACTCAGCCTGGAACACAGTGACACCTGCTGGACAAATAGTGAACTGTTTTCTGATCTTTGCTGTCACATGCCTTATCTTTCATTATTATAGCTTGCCTAACCTTTGTTTTGCCTACAGCAGCTGTAGCTTTTTATAGCTTTGTATGCCAGGAAGATGTACTAAACAAAGAAATTGTCATCACACATCCGATAACTGTGATGTATTTGTTTGCTTGTTCAGATGGGGACACCAGTGCGACAGAGAGTGGAGATGAGGTGCCGCTGGAGCTCTACTCCACGTTTCAACACACGCCTACCACAATCACCCTGACTACCGGACGCCTTGGCAATAAGCAGGCTGATAAAAAACGCAAAAAGAGCGGTGAAAAAGAGCCTCCAGCATCCGCTGCCCGAGCAAAGAAGGTCAGCCTTGACTCAGTAATGTCTAATGAAAGCTACATATGCTTTAGCTTCAATTAACATTAAAGTGTTGATTTCTTTACTTCTGCGGCAGGCCTTCAGAGAGGGGTCCAGAAAATCCTCCAGAGTAAAGGTAAACTCACAGGAACAATAAACCGCCTCAGTGCACACAGTGCTGTTGTCATCAGTCAAAACGTCAGCTGTACTGTATGTAAACATTGTACTGTTCTTCTCAGGGTGCAGCTCCAGAGCAGGAGCCAACAGAGCACCCATCTCTGTGGGAGAACAAGATTAAGACGTGGATGGAGCGGTATGAGGAGGCCAGCAGCAATCAGTACAGTGAGGACGTCCAGGTCCTGTTGCGTGTTAAAGAGCAAGGCGACGGCAAGAGCCTGGCATACAACACGCATCCAGCCTCTTTCAAGCCACCTGTGGAGGTACGATATTCAGTATATAGGCTGTTCTTTAGAGTCATACAAATCCAAGTACAACCACTCTTAAATGTACTTTAATAACACTTTACTGTACATAAACATGTAGTCAATCTACAACAGTAGCTTTTGTTTTAGATTTTGGTGTAGTTTCTCTTATCTGGCCCTCTTTTGCTTCCAGAGTCAAGTTCAGAAGAACAAGAAGATCCTCAAGGCGGTGCGAGACCTGGCCCCAGACTCCCTCATCATTGAGTACAGGGGCAAGTTCATGCTTCGACAGCAATTTGAGGCCAACGGATACTTCTTCAAGAGGTCAGTTACGAGTCAAAAGGATTTCTCCTTGGATTTGTTTCTTGATGTGTAAGGAATATATATCCTGAGAGTAGTTAATTGCATTGTGGTGTTTTGTGTTAATCAATGCCACTCATCCATTGACTTACTTTTCTTTCACTTCGTAGGCCATACCCATTTGTGTTATTTTACTCTAAATTTGATGGACTGGAGATGTGTGTGGATGCACGTAGCTTCGGCAACGAGGCGCGCTTCATCCGTCGTTCTTGCACCCCTAATGCTGAGGTAAGCATACATCCCAATGCACATGAAGTGTTTTTGGGTAACATTAGGGTGTATCAACCACTAAATTTCACTATTTTTTTTCTAACCTTACTCAGGTGCGACATGTCATTGAAGATGGCATGCTGCATTTATACATCTACTCACTGCGGCCTATCACCAAGGGCACAGAGATCACCATTGGCTTTGATTTTGACTATGTCAGCTGGTGAGTTGGAGAAAAAAAAGTTATAAAGGAAACCATAATAATGCAACAATATTTCACCTTCAAACCTCAAACTTGGCTTCCCGCTTCCTTTCTGTGTTCCTTGTAGTAAATACAAGGTGGACTGTGCCTGTTTGAAGGGGAACCAGGAGTGCCCTGTGCTGAAGCACAACCAAGAGCCCACAGAGAACCTGGGCTCTGGAGGCCGGCGCCGTGGGAGTCGCAAGGACAAGGAAACAACTCGGGAAGACCAGGGCCAGAACCAGAACATGGGTTTGGATGGTGAAGCAAAGAGCAAGAGTGTAGGCGATGGCAAACAGCGGAAACTGTCTCCCCTCCGCCTCTCTATCTCAAACAACCAGGCAAGAACACTTTTCTAAACATCACATTTTCACCTTGTCTCTTTCTTTTTTTTTAACATGGCATTACTCATTATTACATAATTTTTAAATTTTCTGTGCATTTTAGTCTTTGCATGCCTTTTTGTTTTGTTTTAGTGAAATGTCATTTCTGTGCATGTATTTCCATTGTTAGTCACTCTTTGTTACATCATCTTTAGGTCCCTCTCTTTCCTCATTATCCCTTTTATACAGTCACCGTTTTACCCCAACTTATAATTTTGATCACTTAGTTGAGGTTTTACAGTCATATTCACAAGACAGTTGGATGTCGCCTGTCTGGCAGAGGCGTGTTTCTGTCGAGGAACATGTTCAACATTGAGAAATCTCTCCCTCTTTTGTGTAAACTAGAAGAGATTTCAAAATCTTTTCTGTTGTCTACCCCAGACATCCATATTCATTTGCCATGACCAAGACAGACCTTTTTAACATTATTAATTGGGCACATTCATGTCTCTGTTTGAAATCAGAGAAAATTGGTGTCTAAGGTGTATGACACAAGGCTGTTGTTTAGGTAGGCAGAGAAGCTAAATCTATTTTGTCACAGCTGCACGAAAAAGGAAAACTGAGATGCACCAACTCAAGAGATACAAAGTATAAACAGCGTTGCTGTTACAACAATATGCTCATTCCCAAGGCAAAGTACAATATGTCCACTGTTAAAAGGTTCAACATGTAAGAAGGTGTAAAAAAGCTTGGTATGTGACAGAAGGGAAACAGTCACAGTGAGATGCACACGCTCATTAACCATCATTTTTAAACAACAGGGCACTTTGTGTGACCAGATACACGTTGTGAGCAGATGTGTATTGTACACAGACTGACTATTAAAAAAATCAAGCACAGCTATCCCCCCCCCCACACCTCTTTCAGATGACTCCCCTTGCCCTCCCTCTCTCCCTTACCTCCCCTGTCCCCCACTCTTACCTGTCTCCCTCTAGTCTGTAGCCAGACTGAATGATCAGCCATGATAAAGCGCCATACCCCCCTCTCCCCTCCTCTTACAGGATCCTGAGTTATATGAGGATCTAGAAGACAAAACCTCCGTTAGCAATGAAGTAGAGATGGAGTCAGAGGAGCAGATTGCAGAGAGGAGGAGGAAGATGGTAAGTGTGCCAAGCTAGGAGCTACAGCTTTTTGCCATGCAGCCACCCAGCAGCAAAAATAAAATAAAAATCAGCTGTCCCCTGTTTCTCCGGGTGTGGACTCAGTATTTGTCTGCTAAGGGGGCTGTGGCTTGGATAGGAGTAGCTGTCCTCTGTGTATCTCTGATCAAACTACCCTCCTCTTCATCACTTACCCTCTGCTAGCGCTCCCACCACTGTCAGTGCCCCTGTTGCTGTTTTAAAACCTTTTTTTTTTTCCTCCCTTCGTGAGCTTTGACCTCCTTCTTCCCTTTCACTATACTTAGGCTTTGTGCTTGCCTGTAATTATGCAGTGGCATTTTTTTCCTTCATTTGTTTGCCTTTTTCCTCCACCATTTAAAAAAACAAAAAAAACAAACAAACAAACAAATAGGCCTTCCATAAGCCTATTTACAACACGCCATCCTGCCAGTTGGAACAAAACCTGCATATTGTGCCGTCATACATCTGGAACTATCCCCACTGTGTGTTATAGTTTGAGTACAGCTCTCCTCTCACCTTCACTGCAGCTATGAGTTTTAAATGGGCTATTACTAGTTCAACCACTCTCTCCCCCTGCCAAAGCAGCCGTATGTCCCTGAGAGATGGGATCAAACACACAAGGCAGGCGCACACACACACTCTGGAAATTACCCTGCAGTCAGCTTCATTTCACACGATGGACCCAAGGTGTAAAGTGCTGACTCATCGCTGGCCAACATACAGTTCTGCTAATCGGCCAGAAAGGGATACATAGATGGAGGGAGGGGGAGAGAAATAGATGGAGGAGGGGCTGCAGAGGGTTTTGTTGCCAGGGCCATATTGACTTTTGGAGATCCAGTAGACTGCTGTCTGTGGAATGTGGCCCAGGAGAGAGCTCTGCTGCTGAAGCAAGAAGTTTGCATTCATACACCGACCATCACAAGGGTAGTCATCAATGCATGTGGATGTCATAAATCTGTGCAGCGACAAGGTGTTGCAGAGTTTCAGGGGTCGTCAAAAACTCTTGAAATGTCTTAAACATGATTTTTGACTGTTCTAAAAAATTGATTGGATTTAGCGTGTGTCAAGTCAGGCCCCAATGTAACAAGGTGTGAAATAGGTCTTACATTGTATTCCTAATAGTCTTAAAAAGCAGGGATGCACAGATACATCCACCAAACATCAGTATCTCCCAAAATCGTCCTCGTTGACTGAGTTAGATCTCCCCAAATGTCCACCAATGGCAGTGGCCAGTTTTTATCTGTTATTGCATACATTTTTATGATTTAAATTTTGCTCCTTCAAAGATGATATGAAGGCCTGAAAAACACTAAAATAGTTCTGTTATTTTTCCCAGGCAAAAAAGGGGAATAAATGACAATAAAAAACAGAAGATAACAATGGTTGCATCCCTGTTAAAAAAATCTTTAATGTCAATCCAAACATTTTATTACAGATTTTTATATTCATTTTTAACTCTGTGCTTTGTGGCTTATTGTATGTTTTATTACTATTACTTGAGTGTCATGAAAGGCAACATTAAATAAAATTTATAATTATTATTATTATTATTATTAGTTTTAGCTTTTTGATGTATGTGTCAGCATTGTATCTTGCCTCTCTTTTTTTTAAAAAAAAAAAAAGAAGAAAAAAAAGTTATATGGGTTGAAAAGGCATTCTGGTTTTTGTGTAATTTCCCCCTTTAGTAAATGTGTTTGTAATCCACACTTTGGTTCATTAGGTGACTGAATGGCTGATGTTTCAGAGAAGAATCACATCGATAAATTAGGAATTGTTGTACAGAAGCCTGGGAAAATGGCAAAAGCACAAGAACATCAGCTGTTTCAGGAAATACCCTTGCTTTAAAATAGACATTGGAGGGAATAGGTTGCTTCAGTATTTGGCAGTGAATCTGTTTTGTGTCAGTTTTTGGTCTCATTTGTGCATTCCTGAAGCTGCCTAGTGTCCTGTACATCCTGTATACTAGTATATTAAATCCACCATGATCAACACCGAAGGCCCACTACTCAACACAGGCCTATTTTCTATCGCTTAGCGAGTCAGAGAGCCTGTCCGTTGTTTGTGACACCCTGTTTAGTAGGGACGTGTCTCTTCTAAACTGGGCTGTTTCTCTATTGAACATTCAGGCCAACCCAGCGGAGCAGTCCCCTCTGCCTGTCGGGGCGGCTTTCAGCTGGAAGGGATTGAAACATGAGGTAAATTTGATCCATACACAGCCACCCCTGCTCCACCCATCTCCCACCTCCCCAACCTCCTAGAGGTGGACCAAGCGTACTAATTGTCCCATTTTTTTTTTTTTTTACAAACAACCATCTTCAGCCCAATTATGTTTTATGGTACAGTTTCCCTTCAAGTATGCATCCTGACCAAAGGTGGAGCTTTTTGTTTTTTGGTGGAGGTAGAGCTGGGGAAATTTGCTGGGGTGTACACAATCAAAATGCTTTGGTGCTACCTTCTAATCTGTTGCGATATATGTCCCAGTCACCTTAAGACATCTGCATATTTTTCCTGTTTGAGCTTCTATCCTTTTTATTTCTGTTATCATAAATAAATGAAGGGTCACTTTACCACCTGTCTCTGCACTCTGCACTCGGCTAGATGGGCTTTCGCTGTGTAGAATAAATTAACATGTTGCATCTTTACCCTTGGGGACTGTGGGAGAGTTGTACTCCATGGACTTATATTTCTGCTCCCTCTTCCTTTTCTTCATCACCCCTCCTCCCATCCCCATGTCTTACTCTCTGCAGACGCGAGAAGAGAGAAAGATGGAAGCCATTCTACAAGCCTTTGCCCGAATGGAGAAGAGAGAGAAACGCAGGGAGCAGGCTCTGGAGAGAATCGGTAGCATCAAGTCTGAAGTCACCGGCCGGGGTGACATCAAAGAGGAGCCCCCAGCCACGCCAGAAACTGCAGATTCCCCAGCTGTCGTACAGGTGAGAGTGCACATCAAAGGCAGTTTTTTTTTTGGGGGGGGGGTTGGTTTGAAAACAGTGACACAATATGAGCAACAGAGTGCAGAAGAACTTTTCACCCTTTTTTACTAACCTTATTTTACCATAGAATTGCTGTTTGTTTTTTTTAAACTTTTTTAATCAGCATTTTAATATCATGGACTAAATTTCATCTGTAAGGACCAAGAGGGATGTGTGAGTATATGTTTACAACAGCATTATCGTGATATATAATATAACTGCTGTCTCTTGTAGCCACTTCTGGAGGTGAAAGAGGAGCCAGGACTAAAGCCTGCCAAGGTCAAAGGCTCGAGGAACAGGAAGAGCTTCTCAAGGAACCGCACGCACATTGGCCAACAGCGCAGGCGAGCTCGCACCATCAGCACCTGCTCTGACTTGCCCCCTGGCTCTCCAGCTGAGTCTGTGGAGCCTCTGACAAATGAAGCTCCTGAAGGAGGAGAGACGCCCAGTGCACCAGAGCCAGAGGTGATCTCCAACCAAGCACCAGACACCAGCCCTCCACATGGCAGCTCACCTGCTCCTGATAGAAACCGCACAGGGAGCAAGAACTTCAAAACTAAAAAGGTACAGCTTTTTCATTTTAGATTACAAAACATTTTGAGCTTATTGTTGATGAAGAAAATACATTTTAAAGAAAATAACATTTTAATATAAGTAAATACAAAACATTTGGAGCTTTAATGTTAAAGCCATAAAGCCTTATAGCCTTGTGTTTTTTACTTTGCCTTTTAAAATAAAACCTTCAAAATGTTTTTTATCAGTACATAATCCATGTACAACTCCTATCTTACAGCACTTTGTGAGTGAGTGGGTGGGAGAGAAGCAGCAGGACCGTGGTGCAGTGCGAACTCCAGAGCCAGCCCCAGAGAGGCCACTTAGAATAAGCAGTGACCCTGAAGTACTTGCCACGCAACTAAACGCCTTACCGGGCATGGCCTGCTCGCCACAGGTCTACAGCACACCCAAGCACTACGTCCGCTTCTCCTCTCCATTCCTGGCAAATCGCAGCCCCACAACTCCTGGTGTTCCCACTGGGAGACGGCGTTCTAGAGAGCTGCAAGAAACGCCACCAACCACTGGCTCTTGCAAAAAGGTACAGTGTTCTTTCCTGTAGTGCCACTTAGAAATATTGCAGAAAGACGAATTCCTTCCAGGAAGACACTGCCTGTGATTTATCTTCATATGTTCCTGTCAAGAAAACAACTGAGATGTGTCCTTTAATGAGTAACTAAATCTCCACTTGTTCTTACAGCGATGGTTGAAGCAGGCTCTCGAGGAGGAGGGCTCCACCAGCCCCGCCAGACGACCCAGCCTTCTCATGCCCAGTGAGGGTCCTCTCAGCCCCTCCATCAATGGAGACTCAGACAGCCCTCTACCTTACAATGGCACTTGCTCACTACCAGGTAGGAACTACACAGCCAACACTTCACCAGATTAACCTGATATTAATTACCTAAGTTAGACTTGAAACATTAGGTTAAATAATCTAAAATAAATACCTGACTGTTCTCTTCTTACAGAGTTGCCCACACCTTTTAAAAAGCGGCGATTAAGTCCTTTAGATGCCTGCATGTCTGAGAGCTCCACACCCTACGGCTCCCCTTGTGCCACGCCCACCCGGGCAGACCAATCAGAGACCCCCGCGACGCCCATTTTGCTGGCTACCCCACCACGCCCTAGAACCGAGGAGCCAAGTACGGAGCCCTTGCCCAATACCCCAACACAGACACTTACTGCCCCTCAAGAGGTAAGTGGACACCATGGAAACACTGAAGGTTTGCTTACATGGGAAGAAAAAGAATTGGAGTGATGAAGTTTGTTCTTGATTACACAGAGTGAGTCTTCAGTAGAAAGCTCCCCAGAGGTCAGCCGGAAACCCAGTGTACAAGAGGTGAGAGTGAAGGACAACAATAACTTCATTTTTCACAGCAGAGACTATTTCTGTTTCAAAACGGGGCCGTGTAATATGACGAAAAATTTATTTTATTGTTTCATAGCGGTTGAACACAGTTCAATGACGTGTTGCAAATCGTACTTAATTTTCATCAATTGGACGATGCTTTGTGTTCTGCCACACAGAAGGCAGATGTTGTGATGTGATGGCACATGTTTACTTTTGGTGTTTTATATACTAGTACTTATGTTGGGCAGTTGAAAAGGCTCTTTTAAGTGTTATGTTTGGTTTCGATATTTTTGACATCTTAGGCCTATATATTTATTTAATATATATTTCACAGTTCATTTTTAAAGGAAAATGAGGAAAAAATAGTCAAATATGAGTAAGTGCCTTTTAATTTGAGTATATAATTTCAAATGTAAGGCCTTAAATGTAGTCTTTTTTATATGAGGTATTTATTCATTGGATTCACTGAAAAAGTACTATATCATGAACTTTTCAGATTCACTTTATTGATCCCCTAAGAGGCATTCATTTGTCCTTAAGCTCAAAGAAAAAAGGAAAAATAATATATTTCCTGTTCACACGATGATGATATATATTATTATATTTCGGGGTGTGACTTTTTGGTGGCATCAAACCGCCCTATTTCAAAACAATTTGAAAATTTTGAATGACTGTATATATGACGGCATGAAAATGGATTATGGTTTTACATACTGTAGATTTCTTTGGTCACTTGATGCTGAAATCTCCCACTTTTTCTAGGCCGATCGTCCTCCTTCGTTGGTCTCTTCTCCGTGCATCAGGGCTTCTAGTTCAGACGGGGTCCAGACAGAGGCCAAGGTGTCAGTTCCAGAGAGCCCACAGCCTCTAGCTCCTGAGTCTGTGGACTGTGGAGAGGACAGAGCTGACGGTGGGATCGTAGAAGGTGGCAGTGAAGGTTCCACATCTGCAGAAACATGTGCTTCCTCTTACCCTGGTTGGATAAAAAGCCCAGAGAGAGGCCCTACTGGACCAGCTGGCCTGAACTTCTCCCCAGTTAACTCAAACTTAAGGGACCTCACCCCCTCTCACACGCTGGAGCCTCTAGTAGCTCCCTTCAGGCCTGAGGCTGCAGCTGGGGCTGCAGCAGGGCCTGCAGCAGGAACAGGGTCACTGGTTGGCTCTCAAGCTGCCTTCAGTGAAGGCCAGGGGCAGCTCTTTTACCCCTGCTCTGAGGAGGGAGGTGCACTGGGCTTCTCACGCTCACTGAACGGGGATGGCACCAGTGAGGGAGGAGGGTCAGCACAGAACCCCCCACAGAAGAAAAAGGTGAGCCTGTAACCTTGTACATATGAATATTTTCATGGACTTGGGGAAAATTAATATAAAAATATGTGAGGTGCATATACAGAGCATCATTATTCAGTTATGTGGCATATCTAACGTGGAAGAAATGCAACCGCAACAACCCAATACTGCCCTCTACTGGTCCAACGTAAGACATGTTCTTTGTTCATCAGTCACATGATGGTTCTGCATCTTCCCAGGTTTCCCTGCTGGAATACAGGAAACGTCAGCGTGAAGCTCGTCGCAGCGGCTCCAAGACTGAGTGCAGCTCTCCTGTTTCCACTGTGCCACCCTTGACCGTGGACGCCTTCCCTGTCTCCATGGAGACGACCAGTGAGCCCCCTGTACCCCCAGCTCCTTCAACTCTCTGCAACACCAATACTGTTACTGTAAAAGAGCCCCCAACGAATGAGGAGGCAGAGACCTCCACAGAGAAAGGAGAAAAGGAAGGAGGAGAGGGACAGTGGTATGCGCTCTCACATAGCCTATTTACAAAAAGTCTTCAAAATCTTATGGGTGTTGTTGACTTTTTTTATTTCTTTTTCTTTTTTTTAGGACGTCGTCCACTTCTGTAGAACAGGCCCGTGAACGCAGCTACCACAGAGCTCTGCTGCTCAGCAAAGACAAAGACACAGGTAAGAAAAATAACTGGCTCTGTATGAGGTGCCTCGCATGTCGCCCATATTTAATTCTGGTTAGGTATCATTAGAATTTGATCCATTTCCTGTTTTAATTAAAAAATTATTTAAAAAAAGTGTGTGAGTGAGTGTTTAGATAACAAAAATATTTTTATTCTTTTAAGCATTAACTGAACATTCACAAAGTGAGTAGTATTTACTATTTACTAAATGAAAACACAATCCTTAGACATCTGCTTAAGGATAAGAATCAGTCTAGAGAAGTTGAACTAACCGCTGTTATTTTGTTTATTTAAGTGCTCTGGTGTCTTTGTCCCATATTTTGCTAGTAAAGGACAGTGTTTCCCACACATACACTTTACTTGGGCGGGCAGGCCAAGTATGTTAACAGTTGCCATGGTATATTTTTATCTTTCTGAGAAAACAACAGAATAGAATGTGGATAGCGTATCCTCACTTTCCTCACACACTACAGCATTTCCCCTGTGGCGTCCTGCCATAGTCAACAAAAAATTTACACCATTAACAAGTAAACACCTTGTCCTGAGGTCAATTTAACCATCAAAACAAGGAAATAACCTACAGCGTATTAGCTTCCCATTTACATTGCACTTTACCTTGCTGTTGTTGGTTTCTTTTCTAAAGGGAAGTCACATTTTTGCCATTTTATTGTGGTCAATTTTTCCCATTGCTATGGTGTTCTCCATGTGTACTACTTGTATCTAAACAAATGGATCCGGTGTCGCATTATGTGGCGTTATGTGTGAGTGATTATTACATTTAGGGACCAGTGAACATAACTAATTCTTTTTACACATACCCAGTACTTAACATTTTGGATTGGGTTCTAATTTATAACAAAGTTTCGGTTTTCAACCCTATTTTTACTGTTCTTATAGATGGCGAAACGGAGGGTGGTGATACACCTGCACTTAGAGACTGTCCATCTCCAAGCCTGCAGAAGACTCCAACTCATGCAGTAAGTCAACACGAAGTACATCAGAGATGTGACTCAGCTCATCTTTTTATTACTGACTGTGTGACATTGGCTGTTTATGTTTGTGTGCAGCCCTGCTCTCCTGGTCTTCCCAGCCGGGCAGCAAAGGAGGACGATGGCGACGGTCAGCCTCGGACACCAAATCCGACAAGTCAACCGCAGACCAAGCCTGCAAGTACTAAACCGGCGCCTCTGACCCCAACAAAGCTGCACACCGCCCCGCTGCCCTCCTCACCGGTCCACTACCCAGGTTCCTCCCTTCTTCACTCACCCAAGCCTCAGCCACAGGGCTCACCATTCCGCAGCCAGAGGGCTCTGTTCTCGGCCCAGCCTCAAAACCAACCACAGCCCCAGGCTCAGACTGGTCCAACTCCTTTCCCCCAGTACAACACACAGAACGCTCCGCCACCTCCACCCCCTCCTCCACCAGCACCTCCAGCCTCGACTGCCTACTTCCCCAGCCAAAGCCCCTCCCCCGCCGGCCCATTCCCTGCATTTAAACCTGCCGTCACGCCGCCCTACCCCCCTGGTTCTCAGCCCCTGATGCAGACTCTTCCCCACAGCGTGCACTATCAGAGCTCGGCTGCTCCACCGCCACCACCTCCTCCACCCCCACACCCGATGTCTGGGCCCACCTTGCTGCACGTCAACCTACAGCCTCCTCCCATACAGCAGCACCAGCTCATGCTGACGACTGCTCCGCCTCCCCCTCCTCCCCCACAGGGCCAGAACCCACAGCAGCAGCAGCAGCAGCAGCCGCCTCCCAGCGGTAGCACCCTGCTCTCTCTCACCCCTCCACCTCCACCTCCCCCACCACCCCCAGCCCCCTCAACC
>JAPQRN010000005.1:13342045-13366812 GCA_037367275.1 Coranthus polyacanthus | reverse complement strand
TGTGTGTGTGTGTGTGTGTGTGTGTGTGTGTGTGTGTGTGTGTGAGCTGAATGATAAGGAAAGGGAGCATCATGTGCAACATGAATCCCTCTGCATGCCCCCATCCTCATTAACACCTCTTGTATTAGGTCCACTGATTCACATGGCTTGTGTGTGCTATCGACAGCTGGCACAGCAGATTAATATGCTGCTTTTCCAGGGTTTTCGAGTCAGAGGGGTCACATGTAGGAACATACATTGGACCGGAGAATATTAGCGTAGTAAATGAGTAACCTTTAATGACAAACTAAAACAAAACTACAAAAGGAAGACTGATAACATAATCTTTAACGGTCAGAAAATAGCCAAATTTGAGTTAGTAACTGCACAGCCATCCAATAAAAATCTATATGATCAAGGGTATCTTATTAACATTGGCATCGGCAACATGCTTTGCTCAGCGCTTCATCAACATGCAAAAAGCCAAGGAAGTAAAATGTCAGCTCTAATTAATGATGGTATTATTATGTGTAACTTCACACAAAAATATGGTTGAACTGTTGGTTCATCTTCAATTAAGACATATATAAACACTATGCTTTAGTCAGAGAAAATAAATCCAATCACACCCTTATACTGTACCTTGTTACATTCCCAATCCACACTGTGGAATACACAACAACAGATGCTTATTTACTCTCCTTTAATCTTACAGTCCTTTTGGTCTTTAGGATAATGTAAATGTGAACATCTTCATTCTCAGCTGACATTGCAAGAAACATACAGATGTATCATAGAGATACATAAAACAAGTACAGTGTAGTAACGTCTACATTTCACCGTTATCCTCGTAATCCGCACAGTGAGCTGTCCATAGACCGTGGTGCTGAAATCTCAACCAGCAGATGCTGCGAGAGCAATTTTCAGCTGTTTTCAAATCATCTATTTTCCACTACACAGCCGCAACAATTCGCTGTGATTTGGATACTGACTGGGGTCAGTCTGAGCCGCTCTGTATGCATGCCAGCGCACAAGCTGCAACAAAAGACCATTTGCATGCCCCCTTTTCTTTCCCTCTCCACCTCCTACAACAACCATCACCATGTAGCTGTTGTCGCTGTGGATGATAAGGACAAAAGGGGAGGAAGATAAAGCAAAGACTTGAAGATGAAGAGACATTTGCGGCAAGGAGGAGACGCAGAGAAAGGAAGCGAAATATGAAAACAGTAGGAGAGAGAAGCCTGTGATCTATGCAGCTTAAAATAACATTAGTGGCTGCATTGTTTGCTTGTCAGGACACAAGGGGAGTCAAGACAGGCTACTAGAGACTGACAAGATCTGTAACATGTTGAGAAACAATGAGAAATCTCTAATGTACGAGGTGTGCATGTAATTCACTTGCCATTTCTAGGTGTGGATTGAAACTACAAGGAGGAGCAACATGCGGAAGATTGGACGTATACAGCGGCAACGAGGGTTACAAGATGTGAATCCCAATGCACATCATTTGAGACATGAAGAGAATCAAAGTGGCTGTTTAAAAATGCAGCACCAGACCGACCACGCTGCTCCGGCAGAGAATGGTACACAGACAGAGAGGCATAAAGCAGGCAGACAGACTTCAGTCAAGTCAGGGTAAAAACAGGCTAATCCTACAATCTACAACCATTAGACTGTCCTCATTCAGTTTAGTGCAAAAGAAAATAAAATGTCACGCTGTGTCAAAGATGAGGCAGTTTGGGGATGGTCCCCTGGGAAGAGCGTGCCATAAAATTGATTGAGGATCAAATTTACGGTCTAATCAACTCTAGGCAGCAGAGCAGGCCAAACAGAACTTTAAGAGTTATTACATTATTAGTGCTTTATCATGTATCACAGGAAATACAGCTGACTGGTTCAAGGTTATACACACCTTTATTTAAACCTAATGTGACGGTGGCAACTCAGCAGGGGCTAAATTGCTTCTCTTTTGAAGAATATGGTAAATAATGCAAGCTGATGTAATGAAACCGACTCTCGCCCACTCAAGGTGACAAGTGTGTGAGCATTTTTTTTTTTCATTTTAAGAGACATCACTGGCTCTGTTGCAGCAGCACCACAGAAACAAAGCCTGCTTTTTCTTCTTTCGCTGGTAATCTGCATAAAGTTATTATGATAATCCTCCTGGGCAAAGGTATTGTTTTCCTCCCTTCGATGTTTCCTCTAATGCGTGAGGACCCTTGCTGACTGAGCACACAGGAGAGGATTTCAGAAGTTGCTTCCAAACACTGATGCAGCCTCAGATTTTGTTGCCTGTCTTGTTTGAAGTCAGTCCTATTTGGAACAGTCTCCCTCTCAGTTTTCAAAGAAGCTTTAATCAAAGCTTCCTGTGATTTCTGGGGAGCACAAAAACATGCTCAGGAGTGAGAGGTCGCTCTTTACACAGAGGATCCGATTAGAATTAGGAACAAAGGTAGGTGAGGGAGATGCTCTATTGTTTTGGTGACGTTCTAGCGGCTGTTGTTACTCCAGCTGATGAGTGGATTTGTATGTGTGGGTGTCAGGCAGCGGTGGAAGTGGAAGTACACTGTGAAAATATTCCACTACAAGTAAAAGTTCTGCATTCAAAACCTTACTTAAGTAAAAGTATATAAGTACTATCAGGAACTGAGCTACATTATACACTGTTGGTAGTTTAATCTACAGTAATGCATCATATTCTATAAGATCATCATACGTTTGTAGTGTTGCTGTCCTGTGAGAATCACATAGCTCTAAAAAGTCAACTTTTCATGAGCTCAGAAAACAGGCCTGTTTTCAGCTTTGAAAGATTTCGCAGCTAATCCAAGATTTTATTATTATATAATAGAGTTTATTTAGCTTAAGAAGGAGGATTTTCTCATCCATTAAAGGAACACTTCATCCTTTGCTTTATTACAAACATTCAAAACTAAAGCTGTCAGACCAGTGGAGTAAAATAGTACAATATTTGTCTTTTAGATGTAGAGGAGCTGAAAATGGAAATGCTCAAGTAAAGTATTTGTATTTGTACTTTAACTGAATAAAAGTACCTCAGCTTCTTCTGATCAATGTCCGAACCCTCCGGAGGAGTCGGCACATTCATGTGAACAACATATCCTCACACATGACATAATCCAGAGCAGCTTTTGTGTCTGCAAGTAGGACGACAAATCAGGTGGAGGGTGTGGGACATAGGCGGTGATTTATAACAGGTGTTTCCATTAATTAACAGCTCCCACCAGTAAATCTGAGGCATAAATCTGCCAAACAGGATCCACGCTACATCCCAGACAGAAGAAAAGCATATGTTAAGCCTTGTACGCTCACTGCCTCTAAAGCTGAAACCCCCCCCCAATGATAATATTTGTGAAGGAGGATAAGCTAGACATTGCCGTGACTCAGGTGTGAGCGTGTGAGGCGACAGACGAGGAATAAAACAGGCTAACATTTAATTCTCACAGTATGAAGGCGAGAAGAAGCCAAGATGGTCAGATTATATTTGCGACACTCAATCGAAAGACTGTTCTATCCCTAATAAGTCCAGGTATGTTACATGTTTGATCAAACGCTGTTTAATCTGACTACGCTCTCCTCTCTCTTTCTGCTTCTGCTTTAGATGTGGTGACAGTGCTCTTGAAGTGGCAGACAACTTTGGCAGCTCTTCTGAATCTTTAACGGTTGTCCTTATTTTCTCTCCAAAACCATCTCTCCTTTGAAGTCGGGCCGAGGGGATTGCTCCACTCCATTTCAGTAACTTCTAATGTGTCTCTGATCTGTGGTGATGGCAGAGAGTACATGTTCTCCACTTTTTTTCCTCTTTAAAGCCTTCCCCCTCCTCTATCTCACTCTGCAGCTCTGAGCACTAATGAATGATGATGTGAGGGGAGGAAAAAAAATCCAGAGCGCTGAGGAGAAGCCACCTGGCATGAAGAGAAAGATGCAAACCTGGAACAACGTAGAACTGGATCCACGTTAACCTCAGTCATTAAACTTAAAACTTGTGGAGCCGAGTATGGTTTTAAATTTTAGGTGAGATCCAAAAGGTTCCGAAAACACCAAATGCGTCAAGAAGAATTTTGGGGAAATGTTTGTAACAGGGCTGCAACTAACGACTATTTTCATTGCTGATTGATTTGTCAATTATTTTCTCGATTAATCGATTAAATGTTTGATCCATAAAATGTTAGACAATGGTGATTAAGTATTTCTCAAGATCAGTTCCTCAAATGTCTTGTTTGGTTCACAACACAAAGATTTTCTTCCTAGAAAAATTACTCAAACCAATATTGGATTATCAGAATAGTAAGTCATTGATTATTCGTTGCAGCTCTAGTTTGTGAAATACTGAGCAAGACTTACATTTAATCAAGTGGTGTGGCCATAAACAACATGGAGTCTCAAGGTTGAGCTCTGCAATTTATTTGTGACTTTTGAAGAGGTTTGACCATCAAACGCTCCAGAGAAAAATAAGTGGAGCTTGAGTTTAAGTCAATCAGAAAGCACCAGACTCGGGTTTTTTTAGGTCACCGTGTACTGGAAAAACTGAGACTAGGCTGAATTAATACTTAAATAAATGCAACATTTACTTGATAAAATAGAATAAAAGTGGTTTTAACAAATATTAAGTTGAATCAAACATATATAAATCATTTAGTGAATACATTTTACCCTAACCCTAAACAAAAACACAATTAATATTATTGATCACTAGTGTGGCTCACAGGTTGCGCTGTTGGAATAAATCTGTGACTATTTCAGTCATCATTCTCCGTTCTGCCTTCTGTGTGTTCCTGTTTTCAAAGTCACCCTCATTATGTGAAAGAACAACAAACTCTGAACTGCAACTACACACTGAAAATGACAAGTTCTAACAAAGACATACATTTTTTTAAGTGGTGTTTTTTGTTGTGGAGCGTCATCTCATGCTGCCTTCACATGCACTAAAAAATTGCTCCAATGTCCGAGTGCATGTGAAGGCAGCATGAGATGACGCTGCCCATTCCCTCAACAGGAGCTGTTGGCGACTTTGCGCATCCAGCTTCACACAGAAACAAACAGCCTTGTGGTGCAGAACAAGAGCTTGAAAGAGGAATAGGCCACCCACATGGGGCGAGTGGGGAATGTATATATGTGCATGTGTATATTATATATGTAAATATATATCATTTAAACTCAGAAAATCACTTCAGTGTTCTGGAGGATAATAATATACTACGTGACACACCTCACAAAATCCGGACACGATGGCAACACGTGGAGTTTTATTCTGACAAATGCAATGGACAGTGTTTGGCAGCTACAATGACACAAACTCAGAGCTGTGTCTGTTGCCCCCCACCTTCTGCTGTTGATTTATATTGTTAACAAACTCTCCAAGATCATGCATACTGGCTCCAAAATCATCAGCCTCCCCGCTCCCTTAATTTCTGATCAGTCATGCAAATGCAACATAAGCACCCAGTTTAAAATTGTCACCATGTTGCCGTCAATGGCCATATTTTTTCACTCAGAATTGTATGAGAACGCTCTATGTTTCCATTGCAGATAATGAGACTCCATCTTCTGACAAGGACAGTGTGATTTGGTGAAAGAACAGAACAAGTGAGTGTACAATGAGTCAAAACTGGAGCAAGCAATGGATTATTTAGTTTGAACAAGATGCTTTTGAAAACCTTACAACTGCATGATGGCCATGGAAACGTATCCTCAATCAGCTACAGAGTTATGTAATGTGTGGCTGTGGCTGTTTGTTTAAGTCTTTGATATATAGCTCAGGATATATTCAATAAAATGTACCTTTCATTGTTATGGCTCAGACATGAATATTTTATATTCCAGAAAAAGCTTAAGATTTTACACCAGGGGGAGTTTTAGGAGGTAAACTGCAGAAGAGATAAGAAAGAAAGGTTTGCACAAAGAATCTGAGTAAAATGTCATGTTTGCTTTAATGTGACTCATCTACTCTTTTATCATGCAGCTGTGATGCTTAACCGCTCCAGGGATGCTCTCCTGACCCGTCGGGGTTAGGCAGCAGCCAAACTGGGGCTTTCAAGCATGTTGCCATGGAGACGTGGTCTTAGACCACATTGGGATGCATCAATTCCCAAAGCGCGTCCCCCTCTGTCTGCCGCAGCACAGCTCCTGAAGGACCCCGCTGATCCCGAGCAGTCCCCCTTGCCGATCTCACAGAGGGGAGAGCGAGAGTGATACGATGCTGCCAGCAGCACAGAGAGGCGTTTCCACGGCAACCGGCAAGCTCCGAAGGAGGAAGAGCATTAAGGGGTGGCTAAGGTGGCTGCGAGTATCACTGAAACAACACACGTCCCCTCTCTCTCTCCCTCTCTCGTTCTCTGTCAGAGTCTCCACACGCACAAACGCAGCCCGTGTTCTCTGATCTGTGACCATCGAGAAATGGTGACTGTAAACAAACATGCTGCAGAGTAGAAGCAGCTGTTAACCTACAAACTCACACATACACACACCTGAGAAGACAGTCAAAAGAGCCGCCAGTAAGTGCAGGTAGGAGTATTGTTCTTCTGTTGTTTCCCTAGCGTAATCTTGTATCCACTGGGATGCAAACACTCCCCCAGCTCGCATCTCTTAACTCCCCCCGCTAAGTTTATCAAATACAAGGCCGCGTTCTGCTGCTACATACATTCTGGAGCCTTTTGATGTCCTCTCAAGCTCAGACCTCATTTGTATTCTCCTTAAGCCCCCAGTTTTCACTAAGCTTTCTTTGATTCAATCCCCCTGCCAACATGTTTTCTATGTTAACATTGTTAGTCATGTTTTCCACACAGCATGGTGCACCTCCTCATTTGCAGCTCAATACCACTGTTATAATCGTCGATGGATGATCAGTGTAATTAGGTGTCTACCTCAGTGGGAACCCAGCAGGAATAGATGCAATGTGACTTTAAAAAAACGATTCTTCAACAATTCATAATGGCTATTGGGTCTGTGTTTCCGCTTCAGTCTTTGTGTTTATCTCAGTGTGAGAGCAGGTACATGTCAGGAAAACATCAGGTAGACATTTATAGCTCAATAATAAGCTGTCATGTTTCCCTTCACTCAACCATGTGCTGCACTTAAATCATCTTATATTGCGGATGTCAGGTCTGTAAATTGTTAAAAGGCTGCAGCCCAACCCTTGTCATACAGCATCCTCATCTGCGATGTGATTATTGATTTATGGCAGGGTGGGATTATGACAATAAGAACTCTAATAGATGTGAGATTTGTTTTGGCTCTCGAGTAGGAAATGCAGTTGCACTTTAGAAATGGAAATATGACCATAACAGTGAATCCATACTCATGCTATAAAATGGATACTGGGGAGATAAGACATTAAAGAGAAAAAGAGACAGTAATGAAGTAGGAAGGGCAAGAAAGAGTGTTGGATCTGAGCAAAGTGTATAAAGTTTCATCATTCAATATAACAGATGGGTGTTAAAACAAACAAAAAACACTTTCCTTAGAGGGGACGTATGCTTTTTGTTACGTTCTTTCAAATACATAATGCTATGACGTCAGATGTCTGCAAAAAACATGATTAAATGGCAAAATGCGAGGTTGAACATCATCCCTGTGATGCAAAAAGCTTTTTCAAATCTTAAAATGAAATGTATTTTTGGTTTACAAACACTCACATTATATTAGGTATTCAGGGTTTGCAGAAACGCACAGTGTTAACATTTTTTCCTCACAATCTGTTTGAGTGACGACCAAACGTCTGTAAACATTCATTTGTTCCAAGCACAGCATGGGCACAAACACTGTAAAATAGTTACAAACAGAGACGTCCTGCTGTAATCTTTGTTGCTGAAATCGTCTGTGTCGGCCAGTCTCACATTCCATATCAGATTCAGGCTCAAACATGCAGATTTTAGACACTTAAAAAAATACAAGCAAAAGAAGTGAAATGATTCTTCTGGTGTTTGTTTAAGGAGTCTTCAGAGTCACTAGGCAGTCTTCCACTACACTGGCCATTCAAAACAGAGTGGGCATTTTGGGAGGTGGGCCAGAGCTGCAATGACCTGTTTTAAACTGAGGCTGCATTAAAGGCTCCAGTGAAATAAATAAGTGTTTTTTTTTCTCCAAACTGTAAATACTGAGAGCAGAGCTCCTCCGGGTAGAGTCCCAGAATAAAAATGTGGATCTGGCGATGTGAATAGTATGTCTTCTTTAAAGTTCTGTCTTCCTACCTCTTAACAGAAGAGCCATCAGAGCTGTTCTCCAGACTTGTAGCATGTTGTGCTAGAACCTTCACTTAAGTGTTTTGTCTATAAATCAAGGGGCATCAGAGCATCATTCACCCTCCAGCTTTGACACCCAGGTGTCATAACAGAGGCTGATATACGACGAGGACCTGCGCCTGTGTGTCAGTCTCCTCGACTCAGTCAGACACCAGCATCACTCATTAACTCAAACACTCGCACACTGAAAAGGGCATCACTCAGATACACATGCAGGGACACACGCAGGCTTATCTGAGGCCGACAGTTTCAATGGGTCACCATGTCCTTGTCCTGCTCCCTCACTCAGGAAGGGGAAAATAAATCAGCCGGCTTGTCGTCTCCACCCCGGCCCAGTGATCAAGAAGATAAACCCCCGATGGGAAATATAAAGCCTGCCTCTCCCCTGGGCTTGTAGAGATGTGAAAGCGGACGCAGAAGAAGAGACATGTTTATAACATTAAGCACTGCCACTGCAGAGGACACAACAACTGCTTCAAAGTCTAGTTGATCAAACGGTTGCTTGATATGGCTGCTCTCTGTTGGTCATCCATTTGTTTACAAGACGTTCACAGACGGTGCTTGACACATGACACATATGAAGACGCCAGGAGGGACCCGTTAATAGGGCTCAACAATACTGATATATTCAATGCTGTTTGTATTAGATATAAGAAATCACCATGTTCAGGAAAGGACAGTGCAGCTGCGCAACCCTGGTTTCTGAACCAAAATTAAAATGAGACCAAAAACCAAACAACAAGAGACTAAGTAAAAATAACCAGAGGATGTCATATCCCTCTTGCCCCACAAAACCACAAAGTGGTATTTGTTACTAATGCTGGCTTAGCTTTGTTGACTTTGCCCATTGACAGCAGTGGAGTCGACTACTTTCTTAGTAGTAGTAGAGTAGTTTATGAGTGGTTTAGTCAGAAAATATCAAATGGTTTTCTTGTTCAGTTCCAGAAACAACATGGATGGACAACAGGCAAAATAGCAAAAGGCACCAGTCCAAGACATAACTGATAAATTGTAGCACGTTTTGGTTTTTCAGTGATGCCTGGTCTGAGCACAGTGTGTTGGGAAACTGACTGTGACACGTGTCCTGTTCTGTGTTAGTGCACTTGAGCCTTTCACAGTTTAATTTACTGTGATAATTGAGCACTTAAAGGTGATATGGGTGTACTTGAAAAAGGAACATAACATTGGCTTTAACCTTTAAGTATATATAATTGTACAAATAACAGCAATAATAAGCTTTGCAGATTTTCTGGGGCTTAAACCACCTACTGGGTGAAGATAAGAAGAAAACTGCTCCGAGTTATGCGCTTCCGTGAACAAGTCAGGTTGAAGTTTACATCCATGTCTGACCAGAGTCGTATAATACATGTAGTGAAGACTTTGAAGAAGGTATTGGTGTATTTTATGGTGAAATGGAAGTGAATCATTTCCAGAGAGAAGCATGCTGCCTTCACTCTGTTTATACAGAGAATGTAATGACCACAAAATTGTTTTTGCAGAACATTATTGCATAACTGGAGGCATGATATAAACACAAAGACCAGCTTAAAAGACAAAAGGAAATGACAAAGAAAACAATTCTCATAGTGAGGTAAAAGTCAAGGACAATGTGTTTTCAGACAAGATGTGAAAACAGGCAGGGCAGGGGTCGACCGAACACATAGAGACAAGATTTGGGGCTGATAATGAAAAAACATGAATCAACCTGGGTGTTGGGAAGCAGAAGGCGTCATGTTGACGAGACGAGTGGTTGTAAAGCCTCAGAGAGATAGGTGGGTAAACAGTAAAATCTTAAAATGAGTTTTAAAACGTACAGGTAAACATGCAGGTGAGATGGTTTTAAGAAAACATGGACAATATTGTTTTGAACTGCTTAGAAAAAAAAATGTAACACCTGCAAATACCTGACACTGGCAAAACATAATCTTCAGTTGATGACTGAATATGACTGAAAGGTCCAGACCACACGCTAAATTAAAAGGCAAGACTTGTGAAATGCATTGCAAGTGATCACTGATATCATATTTCTTAGCTGCTCCACTTGAAATGACTTATTATTTACACAATATTTCAACTTTTTTTCTTGGATTTTCCGTTTCTTTTTTCAGATGGCGACAGACTAAAAGCTTCCATCTTGGAAATGCCGTGCAAAAACCGCGGAGTTTGGCAAACAGTTTTCCCTGCCAACATGAAAATAGCAGAGAACAGCCCACAGACATGCTGGTGCGTTCTGCAGTCGAATAAGAGTACACTCAAGCAGGAGCATCCTTTGGTTCATTGTTTAACTGGATTACCTGAGGATGTCAAACACACAGCTACTATAATAACTACGTAACAAACTGAAAACACAAATCACCGCA
This sequence comes from Coranthus polyacanthus, assembly GCA_037367275.1. Lineage (NCBI taxonomy): Eukaryota > Metazoa > Chordata > Actinopteri > Kurtiformes > Apogonidae > Coranthus > Coranthus polyacanthus. The sequence goes on along the minus strand of JAPQRN010000005.1, from coordinate 13,356,218 downwards.
CATCAGGCAGATCTTCTCCAAACAAAATGCTTCCAGCGAGCGTGAGTGTGCTTAGTAATGTGCTCTCCTCCAGCACTGTCAACATGTTCCTACAAACACCATGTCGTCTTGTTGATACACCGCATCGCCACATTTTTTTCTAGAAAAACATAGTACCATCTCATTTCCCTCAGGGCTGAGATTAATTGTGCGAAGTAACTCTCTCCCTCTTTGCCCTCAGGTCCTAATTACACAAAACCCAACTTGCTTCATCTTGTAATTATGAAGCGAGAGGAGGCTTCTCTGGACGAACAGATTGAGGAGGAGGGAGAGTATGACCTGGAGTTGTTGGCTGTTTTCAAGGTTTGTGTTCAAATTGCTACTGTACGGGATTTCAGACAAGCTACAGAGATTCATTTGCATTCTTAAGTTGCACATCAACCACAGAGATTCAGAATTGTACAGCTGTTATCTCCGGATTAAATGAGGATGTTTACTTTGTAAGACTGATACGTGACTGAATTTTTGAAAACCTGCCGCACAAGAGAGATTCGACGCACTCAAAGCTCCTCTTTCATGTTTAAAACAAACGCTTATGTTGACATTGAAAATTCATACCGAAGTGACTCGAGTGGCAAAGAGACAATGACAAAAACAACAGCAGCGTTTAATCTGCAAGGTCGTTTGAATTGGCTGTGATGTCCAAAATATCTCAACCGTGAACTCAGATTGAAAGGCCTGAGGGATCAAGAAGCAACAAAGTCATTCTGCAGTCGATTCAGCATACTGTTGGTCCGCGGCCTCGTTCCTCACGTTCAGCCTGTCACATCCCATCAAAGCAAGGCAAGCCTCAAAGCTCAGTCTTGTTTTAAGCTCTGACAGGAAACTTTTGCAGAAGTTCCCAGTCATCTGAGGTTAAAAGGAGTCATTGGTAGAAGGAAGTGGTGGCCCACTGAGGGTGACGTTGGTGACACAGTATGTACTATATGTACCGTAGGACTCTAAGCTCATAAGGATCAGTGTTAAAGGGCCGGGGCAGCAGGGAAGGGCTGCAATCAGCCTTTCCTCCTCAGCCCCTCCCATACCATCCTGGTTACACTAATTACATTACTCCTGGGGAGATGGGATAATCAAACCTTAACGAGGCGTGGAAGACTTCGCCGCTGAGCTGAACATGACAGTCTCCTGAACCTTTGTCACTTTCCAGGAGCCTCCGTTGAGTTGAAGGACTAAAAAGCATCTAGAACTCCATTTCACAACCAATCCCAATTAAGTTCAATTCCTACTCTCATTATTCTTTGTCTAATTTAGTTTGCTTTAACGTCCAGTTTTGCATTTAAACAATTAAAATGGCCAAATTCAAAGCAGAGGCGAGGATTTAGCGTAAAAATCAAACCTACACAGGTACAGGTTAGTGCGACTCACAGCGCTTTACCGACGACTGACAAACTGAGTAAGTAAGTAAACATAAAAAAAACAATCTGAGCATGTTGAGACTGATGCACACAAGGAATAAAAGCAATACATAAATACATAAATAGAATAAATAAAACCAACAAAATAGATGAAAGATTAAAAGGAGAATGAGTTAACATAAATTAAGACTGGACAATAAAAGCCAAACAAAGGTAACAAGAGAAGAAGTCTTAAAACATGAATAAAACATGGACAGTGGCACCTGGATCTGCGGTTTTATTCATATGTAAATAAATTAATAATCTTTCATGAATAAAACTTTAAATCCAGCTGCACTTCTCTTTAAATGTATCTTCTATTTTTAATTATAGTGTAGATCTTAAAGTTTCAGAAGATACCGAACATGTCAGGCTGATTTTGTTTTAGAGGGATCCTTCTGCATAGCTTAACCTGTCACACTTTGAATTGCTTTAAGCAGACAACGTGCTGCATTTTCCATCATCAAATGCATATTGAAATGTTTCCTCAAATGTTTCCCTGAAGACAACAACACATAGAACTCCATACATCTTATTATGTAAAGAGCTGGATTAATTAATGCACCGCTGTTTCCATTTCAAAAATTGTCCTGCCACAGTACATTTGGCAGCCACGACAGGACCCTGAATAATGGAGGCTTTCCTGCTCAGATCCTGCAAACTGGTCTGACTGGAAGGAGTTTTAATACGAGGAGTAAATTAGGACAAAGTCTAGCTATGATTTATTTGGTGTAATTAGTCCATTACTGCCTGATTGCATGGACAGATTTTAAAAACACACAATTAAAAATGGCCTCACTCAATCAGAATGACATTTTCACAAAATCCTAATGGCACATACAATGCACGATAAAGGATTATTTAACTTTTTAAACTTGTGTACAAGTCTGAATTTAAACCCTTTTACATCAACTGAGACAAAAAAAAAACCTCCACCGTCATGCTACCCTTTGATATGCACAGCAGACTGATATCCAAGACTCTTGAGAATAAGTTAGTTAATGTTATGCTGGAGCTTCCCACAAGACTTGAAAGGGAGCAGAGAAAAACAGAGAAACAGAATATTTTGTTTTTCTCTGGGACAAGCTTATGCTCCTCGAGATTATCACTTTCCCCTGCTGGGGGATTTGTCACTGATCCCTCATGCAGTGGGGAGCAGGCGAGCTATTTAGTGACGCTCCCTCAGGGATACATAATACAATAGGATAATACAAGAGCAGATTGGGAACATTTTCTTTTGCGGAGAGCAAAATAACACAACATCAGCGGCAATGATACTCCCACTCAGCTGGTCTGAAACACCCTCGCTCTCGCATACACACCAGATGAATATTTCTGTTGTCTTTCATACACACAGACACTGTCGCTCCAGTCTGTTCAACAACACACCGGGGATGACAAACTTGAAGCTGCATGCCAATCACTCCTCTTCCTACTCTTTTGTCATTCAGCACTCTCATTTCCTTCCAAATCCCCTGCTGTTAGCTCTCCTGCTGCTCCATAACTAGCACCTGATTAAGAGCGTTATTACTGTAAGCTTTATAATTTCAGCTGTGGCTCAGCACATCCACATCCTGCCGAGACTCCTGCAAAGAACCTCGTTATCTACCCATCAGCTCCACTGTCGGCTCCCTGTGTCTGGCAACTGGACACTATCCCATCATCATCATCCCACCAATTTAAAGGGCAGAATAGCCTTGGAAAATGCCAACAGACTTCTGAAGTTGCACAGTTCTTTCTCTGGCCTCAGCAAAAATATAGGAGAACCGGGCAGATCTCATGAAACATGTATAAAACCTCCTAGTGGCAAACTCTGCAGAATTCAGTGCTATAGGCTGCCTTGGAGAGAGAGACACATCTTTAGGAGTCGTGTTGCTTCATGCAAACTCTGGGAGTAATTAGAGTTTCAACTTTTGACAGTTTTTAATAACAGCAGTGGTGGGGAACTGCCCTCAGCAAGCGACTAACAACAGGAACATAAACATGCTTCCTCAGTTGGTTTAATGATGACGGAGTAATGGAGCCTGTGATGACTCTAGTGCTGGTCCCCATAAAGCAACTGCCCCAAACTGTGCAGTTTAGGGTTATGTTCGATAAAAACCAATGAAATATCCTCTGTGAAAAAGGCCAAGCAAGTATTTAAATGTTTTAATCTAGTAACTGAAAGCATTTAAAGGTTTTGGTTCAGTATCCGGACGTACATGCACATGCATCATCCTCCGCTTTTTACTGGAGTGAATTTTGCCAAATTGGTCAAGACAGATATCTAAATGTATGCATAAGTTGCTGTGGAGCCACATATCAGTGAAATGCCATACATTCTTAAGGATGTGTGTATCATGACTAAATTTGAACAATTTGTACAAGGCTTATGACAGTTTTCTAACAGGGTGCATGAATTTGGCAGCCAATTATAGGAAATTGGTGTGGCATGTCAAAAAATATGTCAGATATTATTTTTCATGGCTCACCCAAATATTTATTGTACAAGCTTTGATGGAATGTCCTGCAGAAGTAAGGAAGAAAATTGCCCAATTGAATCAGCAAATAAGAGGAAAAAGTTTGGAAAAGTTATGAATCCAAACTTTAAACCCTTTCTTTTTCAGAACTGTAGTTTTCATCCATGCACCCATTTTTCATTTAGCTAAACGGAAAGTATTTTGTGGGTGTAGGGTGTGGTTTGTTCTTTAGAGTAAAGAAACAACATGAAACGGAGGTGGAAAGATGCTGAACGGTGTCTGCACCTGAGAGATGAGAGTTATATGTTCAGTTGTTGTTTTTTGTCATTAAAATGCAGCGGGTCGACACTGGTGTTTTTGGGAACAATAACAGTATTTCTCAAAAAAATAGACATTAGATAGAAATTAGAAAAATAGAATTAGAAAATAGAGATTGTGCATTACTGCAAGAAAACCAAATAAAACAGCAAAAAACATGTATGGTCTAACAACAGTACATTTCACAGATATCTAAAGAACACACAAACCCGTTTTGTGAAGGTAAAAACTTAACAAGTCAAACCACATCCAGTCAGTGTTAAAATGCTTAAATCAAAGTGACTTTGTAACTATTACATTCAATAAAATTTGTTTTGTATGTATATTTTCACGTCAGTGCTAATCACTATTCTTTTTTTTAAAATGCAACAGAACAGAGGAGTTTTCATCTTGTGAAACACAATTATAGTCAAATCCTTCTGTAGAACAGTGACTTCAAGTGTCATTTTCATCTGCTTGGCAGCTTTGACAGTCTCTTCACATAATCTCCATCTGTCTGCTCATTCCCTATCTTAACTATCTGCAATCAAAACTGTCAGTCACACTTAAAGCTCTAAATACCTTACGATTCACCGATCAGACACACCGCTCTCGCTTCACCTCGAACAGGCTTCGGCCGCTCCTTCAGCCCCATCTGTCCATCACACCTCGACTCGTTTTTAAACTCAATCATCACCTCACGATGACATGTTATTCATCAACAAGCTGCGCAAAAATAATGTCACCTTGACTATCAAAGCAATGAAATGTCGTGTTGTGTCATATTTGTGTATTTCTGTGCATTTATCTAAGAGTCTTTGCCTTTTTAAATCTCTAAAGCACTGTTTTCATGTAAAAGTGCTAAATTTGTTAGAGGAAGCACAGTCCTGCAGCTCCATGTACTACACACTGTCTACTGTTACCTAGAAATTATGAGCGCACATTAATGTCAGCTTCCTCTCATGGCTGCAGCAGATTTGTGAGCTGCTGACAGGCAGATATGACGACCTCCAGTTTGCCTGTGATTGCAGCATCTTGGGCACGATGTGCAGCCTCACCACATAAAACACGTCGCTCTATGTGACACCTATACACCTCCTCGTCCATGGGTTTATTCACCGACTGACAGCATGATGTGAGTACATCATATGAGAGGCAGACTTTAAAAACACACGCCAAACTTTCTTGCTTTTGTTCCCTTATGTCCTGGTGGTATATATTTTTTGTTTGTATGTTTAAAGGGAACATTTAGAGATGTATTCCCATCTCAAAGCACAATTATCTGTGGAGAGGCTGACAGTAGAGCTGCTACAATTTACCAAAACTGCAATCACTTTAATGAGTAATTGTTTTAAAAGCTTGTGCTTCATTTTCAGCCTCTCAAATTTGAAGATTTACTGGAAGTCAGTGATCTTTCCAACATGTTTTTTTTTTTTATATTGATTCCAGCAACAAAGCAAAAAGTTGTTTTATTTAGTATGATAATAGTGAAAAGGTTTCTCAGGAGAGAGTGTAAATCAGTTTTCCCTTCTTGCTGTAAACAAGAACCATAAGTTCAACGAGGCGAACAACCTACCCTAGTGGGTTTCAAATCAATCTGACTCGAAATAGCTGAGATGTAATGTGATGTGTGGACGGACCTTCTTATTGAGTTGCGTGGATGGGTCTAAACATGGCTAAATTACATAGTTTCTTGTCTGCACCATGAAAGAATTTGGCTTCTCAGTCCAGTGTCCCCCACAAGTTCCGTCAGGTCTAGAGACCCTACACTGAAGACGTTAGGAGGGTGAGGTGTCAACCTGGGACCTTATTTTTTCTGACTCTGTTGGATTGGATTGGATTGGATTGGATTGTACGTTGAGTTGCCAGGATTTCACTTCTAACCTTCTTCCTGGAGCCTCCTCGTCCTCTCTTGATCGTGACTTCGTGGACACTAACTTAAATGTCTTGCCCTCAGTCCACTTATTATATTGTAGGATATTTTAGTCATTTATACAGCTGCATCATGCATCATGTTTAATTTTGTTTCACTCTGTTGCGCCTATTTGTTTGTCTTTTGTTTTTCTTTTGCCACAAAAAGCAAGATATTTCATAAATAAAATATACTAATACTCATGTTGTGGGTGACAGTTGTCAGGGAGCTGTAAACATGTCGGTAAAGGTCGAAGACTTGTTACTTCCCCTTTAAAAATCCTCATTAGCCAACTTCATCCACTCCCTTAATCCACACACTCAGAATTAGTCTGCAGTTGGGATCCCACCTCCCTGTGGTTTCCAGCTGACTTGGCTGTCTTTTTATTGGGCTGATTCATGCTGTATGGCCTTTTGTTTATGCTCCTTTAGCTTTTTATTTATTTATTTCACTCAGTGTAAAATGACTGTCCATTCGCTGTGACCTCTCTGAGCTTAAAAGAGAAATGTTTTCTTTTTCCAGGCAGCCGGAGGGAAACCAGCTGAGCACTTTAGTGAATGAGGAGAAAAGGGCAGAGCAGAAGGTTTGGTCTGAACACCTCCAGGTGAACACATCACTCACTGAGGTTTAATGGGTCTAATGGGTCCTTCTCTGTTTGTGTGTGTTCATGTCTGAGTCTTGGCCTCTCGTGCAGTCATGTTACATCACTGTAAGCCTCTCAGACTCTTCCGGTCCTTCATTACGTGTCAGAGGATAAGACCAGGCTGATGTCATTAGCCGTCAGCTTTAAATCAGTGTCAATCAGAACCATCTCACCCACACAGAAAATAATTTAATAAGTTCATTTTTAAATAGAGTACAAAAAACAAAACACATTAAACGTCTTGCTGCTGTATTCGTTCTGCTTTTGTCACAGATGGATATGACCCATCATTAAAGCATGAACTCTAATAAATTACAATACTCAGATTAGGGGGAAAAAAGAAAAGATTAAGGAGTTTATGTAACAGTGTGGACAGAAATGACAGTATGAGCAGTATTTCAAATTGGACATTTCAGCTTTCAGATATTCCCTGTATCAGTTGTCATTATCCTCTCTCCTCCGCGCACACAGATCATTTCTCTGTGTATCTTTTTCTCTCCTTTCCAAGACACAATCTGATGGTGATAAGCAACGTGTCCCAGTTCCACTTGACATCATTCTGAAGAGGTGTAAAATTGAATACCACACAACGCAACGAGCGCTCGTATAATAATATCAGTCAGTCAGATGCAATCTCAAATCGTGTTATCATGCATCAAACATATAAAAGGCTTTGTTGTTGCGCACACATACACATGCTGTCACTCACATGCACACCGTGTCATTTTGCATCAGACTGAACCAGCACATGAAGGGAAAAAAGGGCAATACAGCAGCAGCTGTCCCCGGTTAGAGTACTGCTTCCTGTTATTCTGGAAAGAAGCATTTGGATCAATGAACCTCCAGCTAACAAATGGACCTTTTATTGTTGGCCCTGAATGCCCACTCCCCTCTCTGGAGGACCACTTAGTAAGCAGAGTGTGCCATGAGGAAAGCCACTTAGCACAGGGAGCTGCTGGTCAGACAACCAGGAAATGGACCATGGGTTAGAAACGCTTCGACAGCACTTTGAGCCGCCCAACTCGGATTCTATTTCTTTCTACAGATTTGAAGCAACAGAAAATGGGCAGCTGTTTATTCCACAGCAGCCTTCATGCGTGTATGTTCGAGTGAGCGAGTATGTGTGTGTATGTGTTGGATCCAGATGGCCATCAGAGCTCTGGAGGCCATCCAGGTTATTGAGCACCAATGTGCAGCCTCACGTCAGCGCTGTCTGCCTGCTGCTCCACACTGTGCATCCTCAAACACCACTGGTTTCATTACCACTGCCACTTTCTGAGCGTGTTTTTTATGTTGTAACTAAGGGATTTATTAATGGCAAAGTTAACCCCTTCTTACTGCTTTTAATGTTAGCAATGAATCTGACACATTAATAACCACCTTATACGCCATTAGGTTATGAAAAATCTGTTTTCCTTGTGTACATCCTCCACCAAACTGCTGCCACGGATGGATTTTGTGTCTGCTTTTAAATGTGCAGAGACATCTATATTAATTACGTTTCTCCACTCATTTATACCAACCTAATCTGTGATCTTTTCATTTTCACCGTATTAATAGCTTACTTATTAAAAACAATAAAGTCTGCATCTTAATTGTTAGTGAGTCAGTAATGATGATTTAATGTAAAAGCTGAGAAACCACATAAATTATTATTGTGGGTCCAAGCGTATGAGGATTCAATTATTAACTCTGCCAAGGAGATTATGTTTTCATTACCGTTTATTAGTTTGTCAGCAGGATAAAGTCAAAACTACTGCGCTGATTTTCAAGAAACGTATTAGAAGAGGATGAAGGACGAACACACTAAATTTTAGAGTAGATCTATAAAAAGACGCAAAACCTACATTTTTTTATATGGAGTTTGGTTGAATTAACAGACTTGAGCGCTCTATGGGTGTTCTTCTAGTTAACACTAATGAGCTTTAAGCATTTATGTAGCAAAATAATTTGTTGAAATTAAATGTACATAAAGAAAATAATCATGGTCTCGTTAGACGAAAGCGAAACGTGGATGCAGTGTTATCCCTATGTCGTTTTATTTATTTATTTTTGCTTTTTTGTTCCTGTAACATCCGGCTTGAGTAATATCTTTCATTTCAGGGACGAGGATGAACTCAAGTCATGACCCACGTGTCGCTCAACCACATACAACAGCACTGCATACTTTGATTCAAGTCTAAGAAATCACTGATAAAAAGTGATTTCATGTGCATTAGATACCACTTAGCCAATATAAAGTTTGGCAAGTGGCACCGCAGCATCTACGTGCTGTTTTCTTTGACCTTTTTCACGTCTTTGCCCTTTCAGTTGTACTATCAGCGGGTGACTCTGGATGTTGGTTTACAGGACTTTCTGTCTCTAATGAGAGGAATCTTTACACAGAAAGATAGAGACGACAAACACAACAGAGAAGAAAGTAGTTGTCTCTCTGCTCAGGCAGTATGCCAGCGACGTCTGATGTACGCCTGCCAGATACTACAGAAAGTTATGCAAATGACGTGTGCAAACTAAAACACATCATCTAACCAGGCTGTGTGTGTTTTCACACCTGCAAAGAAGCACAGAAATGGCCCTCTGGTTGTAGTTATCGTCATTATTCTCAGTTATTTTCCTAAAATCTCTCATCTCCTAAAGGATAGTGCTCATAAAACATTCAGGACATCTCATCATTGGAGTATGTGCCGCCTCTGATAGCGCATCACAGCAGACTATACCACCTGAAATGGCATCTGACAGCATTAAGCCACGGAGGATTTTTTACAATCATGCTGGGATTTCAGAATGCTTAGAGAGAGAAAGCACTGCAATATTGCCTATCCAAGTCGCCCAGAGATCTTTTAATGGTTGATTTCACAGTGGCCTCGATGTGACAGTTTTTGAGTGAATTAGACAGAGGAGGTGAGGGGATATGAGGCTGAAAGAGTGAAGCTGAATGAAAGGACCACTGACAGATGTGTTGTGATGATCAATAGGAGCCCGAGAAGCTGCCAAACTGCATGGCTGTCATCATTATTGTTGATTCACCCTCATGCTTCTGACACAACCCATTCAGAGACAGAGTAACCACATTTACAAACACCTCGAGAGATGACTGCATCAGCTGTGACATGTGAAATCCAATGTATTTCTTCACCTGACTCTGTTGCACACTCAAAAGTCTGCTCCCCCGACATTGTGGGAAAAACAGCGAAAGCCAAAATGTGACTCAGAGCAATAAGAAGCAGCTTTGATCTATGACAAAAAAAGTGCAAAGGCACAAACTGCAAGGCTGTGCTGCTCATTAGACTGGCTCATCACAGCGATGTGTGTGCTTTCTCCCCAAGATAATCCACCTCACAGCTGCTAGGGCTTGAGATGCTGGGGATCCTTTAGCAGCAGAAGGGTTTTTGCTATGAAATAGGAACATAGTGCATAGATTAGACTGAGCATCTGGTCAATGATGATGCTTCGCTCTCTGTCTAATCAATAGATAAGACTGTGTGCATTTTGATGCCAATCTGCAGTTGTTGTTTACTGAAACTGATGGTCTATAGACTTTCAGGACACATCGCTGCCCTGATTGAGGCTGGATATTTAGCAATTGCGTGCTTCTGCATGAAAAAGAATGAAATGCACTTTCAGTCAGTGTGATTTTATTGGTTATGACATTTAATCCTCTCTTGCAAACAGCCAGCGTTTTGCAGCAGGCATCGTGAAGATGCAAAGTATGACACGAGGAGATAATTAGATTTATCTTGAAGATGAGATTGTACTTAAACACTTTGAATGGTCAATTACTGGCATGTTGGTGTGACGCCACAGGAAAAAGCAGCCTATGTTTCAAACATCCATTTTTTTGTTTACTTGTTTTACTGTCTCTTTTACTGTCTATGTTTTTTCACAATGTGTCCACTGCTTTAACCGTTAAGGTCATGTAAATAATACTGCCACTGTCGTTCTATTCAGGGCAACAGAGGCCAGTAAAGTCATTAAAGTCACTAAAGTCACTAAAGTCACTAAAGTCGTGTCCTCTGCATGTCGTCTGGAAACCAGACGGAAGTTTAATTCTACATAAGATGACTCCAGCATTTAAGACTTGGTGTATATATTCAAATTAAATACATGTAGACATAAACAAATGACATTATATTCCTCTCTGAAACACGTCTGAGAGCTTCATGTCAGAAATGAACCAGACCAGAAACCAGAAATTATAAATGAACAGTTAAAGTGAATAAATAAAACGGAAATAAATCCATCTACATCTATCTTTTCTGACGGTTTTAATTAAACCGTCAGAAAAGATAGGTTTCGTTTTTTGGTCTAAATGTTTTGGCATGATGTGAGTGTGGTGAGGAGTGTGATGGCCAGCCTTGTTACTAATGTACTAATACCAAAAATAAGATGATTTAAAAAGTTAGATTTATTTATTTAGTTATTTTCCCTTGAGTACTGTTGTATCTGGCTGAGAAATCAAGCTGAGCAGCATCAGTTATTTGAAAATAGCTCCGTGGATGGAAATCAAAATCTGTGAACATACAGGCAATTTGACAAGAAAAAGATTTAAAGGAAAAACAAAGCAGATCTGTCAGCTCTGATGTCTGTAATCCTTTGAATTTTGTTTCTAATTTCCTTCACATGATTTTCTTTTTGTGTGGAAGATGTTAGAGACACGTCTCATTACAGGGAGAAAAAAAAAATCCAAGGAAAATGTCAATCTTTTTTCTCTTAAAGGGTCAGGGTGCAGTTCTATGTGCACAAGATGAGATCCTACACCACAACTGTTTTTATTTTATAAATGTACTCCTGGCAGTGAGAGTATTTTTTGTGTGTACGTATATCTAAGGTTTCACTTCCCTGGCTGTGTTCACTCCACCTACACTATAGACAGTTACATAATGTTGTACCAAGGCCATTTAAGCACAGAAAATACTCTGGAATTGGACAAGAAAACCCCAGTGTGGGGTTCTGTGTCAAAATTAGTTTCTACTGCGGTCCTAAAAACACAGGGGACACTGAGGTTTTAGATCTGTCCCAAATTTGACTCGGAGGGTAACGAGAATGAAATGTGCAAATTGGACAACTTCCAGTAAATTTAATGAGTGTGGGATTCAGCTGTGACACATTTGAACTCCTCTTGCGCTCCTCGGTCCACACCTGGACCACCTCATGAACCTCCACCTGTAGTCAAAGCACAGTCAGTGTCCTACCTGCCGCCAGCTGCATCCAGCCGCAGATCTTATACACGGTGCCGGTGCTGCAGAAGAAGAAGAGCGCGAAGCAGCCGATGCAGGTGAGGACCAGCACCATGGACATGCCGATGAAGAAGGAGGCGGCCTTGAACGCACCAGAGGGGATGGTGCTGAACTCGGTGAAGCTGCCCTGACAGGTCAAGTCCCGGGACAGCCCGTTTCCGATGCAATAGTGGAACAGCCCGAAGTAACCCGCCTGCGGGGTGTCCATGCCGTCTCCGATCCAGTACGGCTGGATGAAACACACCACGTTCACGATGGCGAAGAGGATGGTGAAGATGGCCCACAGGACGCCGATGGCTCGGGAGTTACGCACGTAGTTGGTCTGGTAGATTTTGGCAGCCTCGGAGGCGGGCAGCATGGTGGTGGTGGTCGTACTGGGAGCCCCGGGGACCATCCTCCGGTCTGTGTCGAGGGGACTGCTCGGATTAACTAACAGAATATGTCTTCATCAAACTAACATCTGCCGCATCTGAGCCGCGAAAGCATCCGCACAACTTCTTGTCGCTGTTTTCTAAAATCTGCTTTTACGCATTCATCCAGTCACAGTTGTAGCCACAGCATCACAGCCCTCACATCCAAGACGAGGTCGGATTGTGTATTGTCCTCTGGTTTTCATTCATTACTCTAAAATGTAGCCCACCTACGAAACACCAAACGTGCGCTCGAGAAAACAAACCCGGAGCTTCAGTAATCCATCCCGTGTATTCAGTAGCCCGTGGATTTATCCGGCCGTCCTCATATTTGGGTTATTAAACGTGTCCCTACCTGAGCGTGTCCAGAACCGCAGGCTGTTATTCCGACAAACAGTCCAGTCTGTCGGTATGAAGCTCAGCTCCGTGAATCACTGTGAGATGCTGAAATCAGTGGTCCGTCTGTGCTCGACGATGACAGACCAACAGCAGCTGAGATCCTATTGAATTAGAGTTGGAGGAGACAGGGCCAACCCACATCCTTTAATCCCGGACTGACGTGTTTATTCCGGTAACAAGCGCGAAATCTTAAACAGATACTATGGCTTTATGATAAACAAATTCACGCCGAGGTAACTGACTAATAATAATAATAATAATCATTTTGTACGATAAAAACAGGTTTTGCAGTCACTGGTTTAGCAAATAGGTTAAAACATAGGCTATTTTCTGATACTTATGACCAGTATTCATTATGTTTTGCGCTTTATATACTGTGAATATGTGTTTGCCTCCTGTGTAGTTTTTATTGTCTTTACATATTATGGTTTTTATATTATTACTGTCTGTTTTTAACTTTCTATTTTGCATTTTATTACCTCTAGTTTATAAATAAACTTGACTTACTATTTACATATCTAATTCCCTCTTTTATTTTCATTTTTTCCAGTTTTATATGTCTTGTCAAATATGTCAAACATTATGTGCCTTAACTGACAATTTCTAAAATAATCTCGCCACTAGAAAAAACAATAATTCAGCTGTTTTATTTTTTTCTAAATCGTATCACACGGTGGCAAAATGTGTATCCCAGTCATAGACATCTTTCTATACAGTCCGAGCCTAGCTCATTTACCTTTATTTTATGAACGCGCGTATCGACAGAGAAAACTTCATTACCCACAATTCCTGAAGTCACTCGCGATTGGCCAGCAACCAAAGACAGTCATACGACGTGATCTGAAGGCGCGCGCGAAACTGCTGTCGGTGAGGCTGTTTTTGCATGTTTTTGTTTGTGACTTTTTTCCGCTGTTTTTGAAGTACATTTCGGTTCTGGGTCGTGTAGAATCAACTTTTCTCGTACAGCAGACCGTGTTTTACAGTATTCCTTGTGTTGCTCGTGTTTTGATTAGATTTTGAAGCTCGTCGTGTCCGGGTCGTGTCAATGTGCTTTAACTGTTTTAACGTTAACTGAACGTTAAGATAACCGTGGCTTGTTTTGTCACCGACGTCCTTTAGTTTAATTAATACACGGCGTAGCTTCACCTCCTCACCGTTTCACGCACAGTACAGGCTGGTGGTGCGAAAGGCACGATGGCAGCTCGACTACAGCATGCGGGATATGAGGAGGAGAAGCTGGAGAGGGTCGCCGAGCTGCTGCCGTGTAGGGAGGCCCAGGCGGGGACGCTGCTGTCACTCATGGGACAGGTCCGTAGGCTTGTGTCAACCGGAAAGTAGCGTTTTCTTACAGCAATCCTTATGTTTTACCGAGTTACAGATAGG
>JAPQRN010000005.1:13313793-13338170 GCA_037367275.1 Coranthus polyacanthus | reverse complement strand
TTTCATTCTTTCAGGTTGAGGACAACGTTACAGTGATCCTCCTCAGTGAAATAGTCTGGGACAAGTTCAGACCCAACACCGGCTGTTTCGAGCCACTTCTGCTCCATTTCCCTGACTACAGTAAAGGTATTAGCGTCGACACACATCACTACATCACTACTGTCATGAATAGCTCCCATCACACTGCGAGATGATGACGCACACTTGCAGATGCTGTGTGAAATGTGAGATCTGTACCTGCGACTTTGTTCTTACACTTCAGGCAGCAATATATCGGCAGAGAAATATTGGATTATAAACACCACTGACTAAATTCAGCACACTTTGACACACCTTTTAAACTAAAGTAAAGATATTTACTGCCTGCTTTCATCTGTAGGTGAGCTGCAGCAGATCTTGTCTCAGGACAAGCATCCTTCATACTCAGCTGAGTTTTACTCCTCCTACATCAACATCCTTCTGGGAGTCTTCTACTCGGTCTGTCGGGACCTCAGAGAGCTACGCCACCTGGTCAGCCACACGAACGGACGAATATACACACACCAGTCAGTGTTTATGGCTTTTCTTTCAGGCCTGTATCATTGATTTATTGTTTTTTCTTGTCAACTAGGCTGCCCTTAACTTCTCAAAGTTCTGTGAGCCCCTGGCAGAAGGAAAAGGTAACAAATAAATTATGTTCATTCATCTGACAGCTGGTCAATATTTAAAAAATATCAGGTTGAAATGCAACTCAGTTATTTGTATTTTTCCGTTTGTTCTTAGCTGCGTTCATTGATCTGTTTCGTCCGCTTCAGAAAAAAAAAACAGCTGAATACACAACATGAGGCTGTTAGCAACATTACATTAATTTGAAGACTTGTTTATTTCCTTGTGACAAATGTGAATCCAATATTCATTCTCTTTTATAACTGTTTTGGTCTCCAACACAAACTGACAAAAATGGTAGGCTTATTAGCATCGAGACGTCTGGTAGCGTTAGGGTTTTGTCTCTAAGTCTGTCTTTTTAAATTGGTCGCTAAGTTTCTCAGACTACTGCGCCGTACGGTGGTTTGTCACTTAGAGCTAACTGTGGCTTCTGGAGACAGGGTCGTTGTGGACCAATGTTTATGGCTCTAAAACTAAAACAAATAGCCTCAACAAGCAGCAAAAAGCAGTGGAGCTGAGGGGAAGTGAAGAGGCAGGTTATAATGTTCTGTGGGACGGTGAATTCAAGGGTCATTTTCACTAAGTACATACTCAGTGTTGAAATAAAAAGTGTGATTAGTGCTTAAAACGTGCCTCTTTATGGTCACTTGTCACATTTTTACAGTGAAAGAGAGCGACACACACAAGCTGTGGAGAAACATTGAACCTCATCTGAAAAAAGCCATGCAGACAGTTTACCTCCGAGAGGTGTCCAGGTTTGTGTTTTTGTCCTTTCCTCATGAATCTTGATGAAACCGTCAGTTACGTGTGCTCATGTTGTTGCAGAGATGTGTAATTATGGCCCGTTCTCTGTTCAGCCTTCAGTGGGAGCAGATGCAACAAATGGAGGAGAAGGAAACTGGACCAATGAGAGGTACTGTTGTACTATCGTAGCAGAGCAGATGTTACAGTGTAAAATCACTGAAGACGTGCAGTGACACTCTTAAATCATGCTGAAATGGTTCTTCCTCGTCAGTGTCGTAAATATCATTACAACACAATAATAAATCACGACAGTTCATTATCACCTAATGTCACGTGCACTGACCTTCATACTTTAATGATGTACCATATGAAAGTATGTTAAGGAAAGAAAGCATTTTTCTTAACAGGGCGTCATTTACAATAGCTTGGGCTTATTTTCCTCACAGATTAATCTGCTGGTCATTTCAGTGATTTATGTGGTAATCGTCTCTAACATGGTGAAAAATAACAGGCCAACAACCAAGAAGCCCAAAATATTTAGTTTAATGTGAGATATTACCAAACTGCCTTAGAACACCTGCTGATTTTTTTTGCATCGATCGTCTTATCAGTTAATTGACTCATTGTTTCAGCTCTGAATGTGTTCATTTCCCTCTTTTCCCTGCTAAGGTTTATCTGCTCACACTCATGTTGAACTGCCTTATTACTCCAAGTTCCTGTTGATTGCTGCCTACCTGGCGTCTTACAACCCAGCCCGCACAGATAAACGTTTCTTCCTTAAGGTAGAGGAGCTTTTTCATCAATATTTTGCACCATCGTGTCTCTTTTTAAATGGCAGCAAGTGAGTTTGATGTCCCTCTGTTTCCTCCTCATCAGCATCACGGTAAAATAAGAAAGACAAACTTCTTGAAGAAAAATGAAAAGGTGACGGCCTTTACGTTGTCCTTTGACATGAATCTGTTTCTGTTACAATTTTCTGATGTAACTTGTCTATTCCTTAATCTCCTTTAGACAAGTAATCACCTTCTGGGTCCAAAGCCTTTCCCTCTGGACCGCCTGCTCGCTATTTTCTACAGTGTAGTGGACAGAAGAGTCGCACCCACCGCCAGCATTTTCTCCCAGGTCAGATTCCTGCAAGATATTGCATTAGTTGAGTTCAGTTTGGCTTATTAGGATCTCCATTAACTACAGCGTTGCAGTAGCTTTTCTTTCTGGGGTCTGCATTGACCGTTGTATGAATTGTACATTCATCATTTTAATGATTTGTGCAGATAGTTAACATAGGTAAATTAAATAAGTGTAATACAACAACAATCTGGTCTAAACTAGGGCTGCACCATATGATTGTTTTGATCATCGATTAATCTGCTGATTATTTCAACAGGTAACCGGTTACTTGTCTTGTCTTTAACATGTTTGAAAAAAGCATCTTAAGAGTAGGTTTTTGTCTTTTGTCAGACTTAATCAAATACACTTTAGACTTGAATTGTTTGTAAGTAAAAACCAGCAGAGATGTCAGTTTGGGCTCTCCGAATCACATTGAAACTAAATGGCAGATTAATGGGTAACAAACATTGTTAGCTGCAGTTAAATTAATGTACTTCCTCAGACATCTGTGTATATGCTCGTCATTATGTTTGTCAATACTTTTGATGCCATGGAGCTCAATTTCACTTTGTAATAGTTTACTTTTGCCCCTCATTTAAGCCATCTGTGCTTTTCACTAGGGCTCGAACTAAACATTTTTTTATTCTCATTGTCGATTAATCTGTTGAATATTTTCTGGATTAATTGTATGGTCTATAAAATGTCAGAAAACGGTGAAAAATGTTGATCAGTGTTTCACAGTGTCCTCAAATGTCTTGTTTGGTCCAAAAGATGCACAGAGATAATCAGTTTACTGTCAAAGAGGAGTAAAGAAACCAGAAAATATTCATATTTAAGGAGCCAGAATGAGATTATTTTGACTTTATTTTCTTAAAAAAAATACTAAAACCGATTAAACACTTATCAAAAATAATTGGCGATTAATGTAATAGTTTACAACTAAAAGATGAATCGAATAATCGTTGCAGCTCTTGTTTCTCAGTGACTGTGACTCCTGACGTTCGCTGTAGAAATCCTCATGAGTCTGTAACGAGAGTCCACAGAGAATTAGAAAATATGTTAATTTCACACTTTTGCCCCAGTTGCATGCTAAATATGTACACTATGATAATCAGAGGATTTTCAAGGATAATATTCCCATTTCTAGGTGCAAATGGTGCAGTGTTTTATGTTAAATCAGGTCAAATAACCACCACGTCTCAGATGAGAATATTCTGCCCATATGTTCATGAGTTTTGGGATCTGGGTCCAAATGCTGATCTATTTATGGCCATGAGCGTGAAATGGTTTTAGGAAATTAAGCTTGACCCGTATCTGTGCATTTGGCTCTCGTCGTTCAGTACAATGAAGTGTGTGATGCTGTGTTTAGAGAAGTGGAACAGAAACATTTTCCTGTGTTTCCATTTAGATCTCCTCTCTGGTGACGTTACAGCTGTTGACTCAGGTCAGTCATGACGACCAGCTCGATGCGCCCAAGTACAAATGTGCTGTTTCTATGGACTTCATCTGTGCCATATCCAGGTTTGTGTGTGTGTTTTTATCACATATGACTTAACTGTGAATGAGTAATTACTCAAAGGAATTGACCTTTTACAGTTTTTCACTGAGTGCCTGCTTTAATTTCTCTTGTAGGACTGTGAACTTTGATATTGTCAAGTATCTGTATGACTTCCTGTGAGTCTGCAGCGCATAAAGGAGAGATGACACAGTGACAGTAAGACAAAAGGGGATTTCTACATGAACGCATCATCTAAAATGAGGAGCTCAGACTGTTGTTGGGTGTTTGTGGTGTAAAATTAATCCATTTATGTCACTGCCCCCTTGTGGTTGATGGATCATCTTATGCATTTGCTGTAGAGCCTCTGTGCCTTAGGATGTGTAAAAAATTAAGAATGGCCATGTAAGATATTTGTATAAAATAAAAGCCATATTGGCAAGTTTTTTTTTGTGAAGTTATAAAGACACTTGTAATCAAATGTATTTTCTTTATCATAATGGACAGGCTAGTACACAATACAGATGTGGGATTAGCATTGAATTAATATTGCTTCTGTTTCAAATAATGCAAATATGGATTATTATTATTATTATTGCATCGCAGCTGTAACATTTGTACCCGACAAAACCAGACTGTGGCCACAGCGCAGGTGAATCATCGTCCTTGCTCAAAGGGACGACTGCTGCTTCTACAATGCGTTTCCTTTTATCAATATCATATTTTAGAATATCACGTTTATAATGGAGAATATTCACCAGCTTGTAATAGGAGATGTCTTTAAAAACAAAGACAGCTCTTTTAATGTGGCTTCAATTTACTAATCCTCCTCCAGCTTTTGAGCGACTCCCATCTGATCGTCACGATGCTGTATTTAGACGATGAATTACATTCAGCTCTACAACTTTAATTCGATTTAATTAGAAACCAGAGTAGCATCATTTGAGCTTTTACGCAGGATGTATGTTGGGAAAAAAAGGAGGGACTTCTGGTGATTTGGTGGTTTTTGTAGGAATTTTGTCTCCATCTTAACTTCCTCCAACTCTGAAAGTTAAAGGGATGCATCAGATTTGTTTGCAATTGTTATGGCAAATGCAAATGGCAAATGCGCTGCAGGCAAAACCTGCAGCGCATTTATACAATGAGATGTTTTGAGATGGGATGAACTTTATTAATCCCCTCAGAAATTCAATAATTCTGATGGGGTACATTTAACAGAAACATTACATAGTGGATTTAAACTGTTCACTTTTATTGTACAAATATGCAAAAGCTTAAAGAACACATTCAGAAGTCTCCTTACAGAAGGCACCAATCGAGTGCAGCAAGCGATTAAGCAAACATGAGAAGGTGATCTACATCTGTATTAATACTGAATAAACAGCAAACAATTCAGCCAGAGCCAACACCCACAAACATGCTGTTTAAATACTTGACTTATCTGTTTGACATACAAAATGCTAGTTTGAATCCCATTTTAATATTTTTATTTGAATTTTTAAAAAAGTGCAAAACATTAAAAAAAAGGTAAATATTATGTCTTTACAAATGTTTTGACTGTGATTGTTCCATCACTGAGCAAGTATTTTTAAACAGAAATTCACCTGTTTTTGTTATAGACAGTGACTTAATCAAATTAGCGCAGATGTTAACCACACTGCACAGTCATAGCTCCTCCTGTGAACCCGCCAGGCAAGAACAGGTGAACAGAGATTGAGTCATTTGATGCTGAGGGACTCCAAAAAAAAAGAAAAAGATTTGGAAAGCATAGCTGAGTGCATGTAATTGCCACTCTATTCCTATCTCCCTCCTTTATCCCGCAGGGTATCTGAGGATAAGTGGACCGTCTGAGAGATCATCCCTCATGCCAAGGTGGCCTTGGGAGAGCTCAGCATCATTAAACAAGGACAATGGGCAGTTTGCAAAGGCTGACTGAGTCATCCCAACACATTTAAAGTGCATACGTGTCAAACTTTGAGGTCATAAAAAAAAAAAACACGTCCATGTTTGCAATACACTGGCATCATTAAATTGGACATAAACATAGAAAATGTTATAAATGACCTTTTACCAGAGGCGCTGTTGCTCTGGTTTGAATCTGAGTTAAAAGATGAGGTAGTAGGACTGGACAGATCCTAAATGCTGTGCCTCCTGCTGTGGATCATGGCCACGATGTGGGAGAGGTCCAAGCTTTTCATCATCACCTCCATGAACTCCTCATCACTGCGCGCACCGGCGACAAACTCGTCCAAGGAGAGTTCACCTGTTTGTTTTTTACAGACAAAGGTACAATGAAGATGATGTATTTTTATCTTTACACCTTTAAATGAAGTCAAGTTTTTGTTTTTTTTTTTTGTTTTTTTTTTTAGTGAAGGGTTCAGTTGTTGGGGGTGTTTAAAATCCACCTTTAGCATCTTTCTTTCATCTTGTGTGTCTAACTCAAAATGGAAATGGAGCTGATAAATGTCCAAACACTCTCCACCCACGATCAATTCCTTCCTAAATCTTTGTCTCCCCGTAGTGCCAGAACACACTTACCATCTCCATTTATATCAATCCTGTCAAACACGCGGTTAGTGAATTCCTCAGCACTTGTTTCCTGACTTTCATTCCCATTGATCGCTCGAATGGCCTGAAGGAACAAAATAACATTAGCTGGTGCCAAGGCTTTTTTTTTTGGTTTGTTTTAAAGCAGTGCGGCTGGTTCAGAGTTTACCTCACCTTTATGATGTTGAGGAGCTCGTGTCGGTCAATGCAGCCGTTGCCATCCTGATCATAAAGTTTGAAATACCAGCGCAGCTTGTGCTCCATCTTCCCTCTCATCACCAGACTCAGGGCAGCCACGTACTCCATGAAGTCTATGGTTCCATCCTGCAGGAGGAAAGAGGCGACTTTAGACCCGTATGGCACAAGGGTTACTTCTATAAATATTAAATATGCCCAGCTGTCTTCTCACTAAGTTTATTTGCAAAGCCTAAAGGTGTACAAAGTGCCTTAAAACATGGAGTATAAAAGTTAAAAACAATGAGAAAAGAAAAAAAGATGACAAACAAACAAAGAGGGACATCTATTCTTCTAGACATGACAACAGACTAAAAGATTAGTGGGCGACAGAGGTCAATGAATACAAATGTCTTTAACCTAGATTTAATCAAACACATATTTTCTTAAGTATTTATAGCCATTCAAAGGGATAATCAGTCAACCCACGCTTCATCCTGGAGTTGGAAGAGGGGAAGAGAAGCGTCCCAGGGCAAAGCATTATCTCCTGGGACTGTCTGAACACGGACAACAATCTTAGCATCAAAGCATTGTCTCCCGGATAATCTCACCGTTTAAATGATGCATAAAGATTACCGCGGCCCTTTGTGAGCTGACAGCGATACTAAATATAGCCACGCAGCCTCTCAGAAAGACATCCCGCGATGACCCCGTCTCGAGCACAGAAACGCGCGTAATTAAAGTGTGATTTGAGGAACTGCGTCAGTGAATGCGTGGCCCAGAATAAAACACACGTTTCAACTCAGGCAGCGTGTTAAACATTGAGGGACGCGTCTTTCTTTTTTTTAAAAAAAAAAACGTAACGCGCAAAAAACCCCTCGTTCTTATCAAATATCACATTTCTATGTTTTCATGTATTCATATTTTTATTGCCGTTCTCATTGTGTTTGGTTGATTTTATATTCACTTTGCCATATTTATAGTAGCCTATAATTGTTTTTTTTCCTTTTTTATTCTCCTCCTCCATCCTTTTCTGTGTATTTATGTCACTACCTCTTACTTATTAACTCAAGCTACTTTAATTCTGAAAAAAATAAGGCGCCTCAAATATGACCCAGCTGATATTAAATTTATGGTTCATAATTTAAACTTTACAACCAGTTGAAATTGATTATACAATTAGCTGATTAAAGAAAAGGAATCCAGCAGCCATTTAGTTAATTAACTGATGAGTGACTGTCATTTTTAAGCATAAATGTCAGACATCAGTGAAATGTAGATATTCGAGTTTTTGGGGAAGTGGTTTGAGAAAACCAGTGACTTTGAAGAGTCACTTTGGGCTTTTGGAGACTAAGATGCACACTGTTTTATTTTTACAAACAATAAATCAAGATATTTCTTGCTAATTAAATAAAAATAACATAACAAATACATATGAATAACATTTGGAAGTTGTCACAACTGAAACATCACCTTTAAATGTGTCATAAAAATGCATTAGTTTCAGACTTTAATGCACCCAGCGGATACTGACAAAACTACATAAAAGATGTCTAGAATTATTTATGAGACTTTCTTTGCTTTATGTTTGAAGAGTTATATTAACAATTCACTGGCAAAAGTGTCAAGCAACAAGGAAAACAAAGTCCCACAATAATTACAGCACCAAATTTGGACTCTTTACTTTTTAAAGATGTGACAAAACAATCCTCAAACTGTGCTACTGATGAAAGGTTTTGCTCTCTTCAAAGTTTAGGTCCCCTGTAGTTTAACTCTGTGGTTCAAAACCTCAGTGTCCTACCTTGTTCATGTCAAACGTGCGAAACATCTGCTCTATGTAAGCGTTGGCCTCTGGGTCCAATCCTCGCAGCCCAAAAAACTGTTTGAACTCGTGCAGGGTGAGCTGCCCCGAGGGGCACTCAGTCATGAACTTCTTGTACCAAAGGTGCATTTCCACCGCCTGCAGGTCATCCACAGTGCATCCGTTTGAGTTACCCATTTCTCTGACTTGTGAGTGGAGAAGAGCAGAGCAGGAGCCTTTAGAGTAGCAGCTGGAGAAGAAAACCTCTCAGCCCAATTGGTCTACTGTGAAGCAGAGGGAATCCCTCTTCACAGTCACACAACACTGGGACTATAGGCTGAGCCGAGCCGCCGGTGGGGGCCTTTTGTAGCCGTCTGTGTTTGGAGGTGAGGCAGCCCACGCCCCTTGGTGTCCTCCTTGGGTCTAATCACAGGTTGTAATCCAGGCTGACATGCAGATGAGCTTAAGCACCCCATTAAAAGGCCAGGCTGACTGTTCCATCTCTGTCCACGTTTAGTGCTGACAAACACAATGAAGCTTTTATCCCACACGCAATGTATCTGAACAGATGGGGTCAAGTGTAATCAGGTGCTGCCTGCAGACCAAGCGCTCAGGTCCATATTTTAAATAGGATAACTTAAATTACTGTGTAAAACTATTTGCAAACAGTCTTAACACAACATGGTTTCATATATCAGAGCTGCAACTGTTCATATTATGTCACTTTTTATCCAAAAATGCAGATGCTGAAGCTCACAGATGGGAATAACTGCTGGTTTTCTTAGTTTTCTATAACATTTTGAGCTGTTTTTTTTATATATATATATTTATAAATGTCAACTTGGGAATAGGATGACATATTTAGCTGTTTTCTTAAATTTCATAACAGAGACAAGTTATCATTCTATGTAGAAAATAATCAACATATTGAATATGCAAAAGATCTACTTGTGTTTAATCTGGATTCTACACATTAATATTAATTAATAAATTAATAAAAAATAAACTGGATTCCAAAAACACATTTGGTAGAAGATTTTATTTGTTCAACAATGTCTGAGTGTTTAATTCAAACATCCAACACCGTAGAAAGCTTTTTGATGCCTCAGTACAAGAAAAACTCAAAGATTTAGTGTAAATCCAAGTCTAAGTGAAGTCACATTTCCTAAATGTGGCCACTGTGTTTCTACTATGTTGTAATAATTAGTTGGTATTTGTGGTATTTGCAGCTATCAGTAATGTTTCTAAGAGCGCATTCTTACTGCTCGCTAATGTTTTAATGTACAAAAGACAAATTATACAGAAATACACGTCAGTACTTAAATGTCATTCTAAATGTGCTAACAGATAAAACATATGTTAATACAAAACTAAAAAATAAAAACTTCATCATTAAACGCAGCTGTGAGTTTCTCACATCGACATTACAGGAATGATTGCTGTCATTAGTTGTCTCTGAATTACATTCAGCAGTAGTGTGTATCTTTGTTTCGTAACGTTACACCTCGCAAAACATCTTTTAGAGTCATGTACACAAACCACAGTAAGAAGCATCTCCACAGGTAACTGGTCAAGCCAGAAAGTTTGAGTTTCATTCATAACACTTAAGAGCTGGTGTACTTTTTTTTTTTTTTTTTTGCTAAATGTGACAAATATTAAAGTAAAATAAAATACTGTGTACGCTGCAGACAAGCATAACCGACATACAGTAAAAACAAAACATTAACAAAAGATTAGTAATGCTATAGTGAATTCCCAATATTACTTCATTTTAAAAGCCATTCTGTTCCTGTTGTAGTGCAATAGTGTAATACTAAAAAGGCATACAGCGTCTGTAACACCAGCATTTTACTGTAGCTTGCATTAAAACCTGACACATTTGCATTAACAGCTTCATTGGCAGGTATGATCGATGAATGATTAATGGCAACACCAGCATTTTTCCGGCGCTGTTCAAATAGCCTGAAAAGTAGTTTTGAACATTTTGGAAGAGCTTTTGCAAAACATGGACAATCAACATTAAATACACATTAATCAATATGTAATACTTTGTAACAAATAGCTATGTTTTAAGAGCATAAAAAAGTAAAAAGCTAACTGTTTTCTGACTTCAGTAAGGCCTCATTTTCTTCCTTAACTTAGCATTATTTTCTCCTCACATTCAGTTTTTCAAACTTCTCATGCTCCCATCATTTTTTTTTTTCTTTCCATGTAGTCTTTATTGTCTCCACAGTTGCCGTAAAAGTGAATTCACTGTGGCTCCATGTCAGAGCTCGAGCACACCTCTCTGGCACTTTTCCTCTTCCCCCAGTGCAGGTGTCTGTAGATGGAGTCAAACATTGATGTGGTGTAGCGTGCAAACAGGCTGGTCCACTTCACAGCCTCCACCATCCACTGGACAGTGCGTCCCACAAAGGCCACAAACACCGTGGTGTAGTGGGCGAGCAGCAGCAGACTCCTTCCCAGCTGCCGGCCATGGTTGATGATCAGGTTCACCCTTTGGTCATGTCCTGCCATTATTACAGTTGCGATTACTGCTGATGCGGAACGATCAAATAGCTTGGCACATTTTGCGGTTTTATTTTATTTTTATGCTGATACTCCCTACATCCGGCGGAATTTGCAGACGGTCCCTTACACGCGTCGATCCCGCCTGGCCAATCAGTGAAGAGAAAGTTTTGTTTCCGGGAATGTTTGGTGATGTGGCTATGCTCTGAAATCCATCCGAGGAAATATATCAAATAAAAGGCAGAAACATTTACCTGGGGAGCACTCGCACAGGTGAGTCAGAGGTCCTTTCTTATAAAAAAAATTTACACCACCCGCCGTGCTGCACCGCAGACGTGTCACGCACGGAGGAACAAAACTCAAAGCAGTTTTTTTAAAACGCTGTCCTTATTTACGAGTTATCAGCGTTAGCTAGCTAAGCAGCCTCGGCTAACTTACTGTGCCGTGGAAACTACAGCCAGAGCAAACGACGCGAGTTTCCACGTCGCATCCTGTTCGCACCAGCGCTTCTTAATCTTCAAATATGTCTACTGCATTTTGACGACGTCGGTGTCCAGCCGCCGTCAAAGTTTGCGGTCTGTTTTCGCGTTAGCTAGCTATAATCTTTGCTGTTCACAAAAAGAGTGACGCAGCCGCAGTCCAGTTCGGAGCGGACGGGTTGGGGTTCTCATCCAATATGTTGCCGCAGACCCGTGACAAATGTTAAGAGTCATTTTGTCAGCAGGTAAGTCCAGTTCAAGCACTTTATTTTTCCACAAGTGCACGATGATGCCAGTGTTTTTGCAGCTCTCTAGACTGTCTGAAGTTTGTAATATGTTGATGTCATAACAAAGTATAAGTACTTACCATGTATCAAAAACACTCGTATTCAATGTCTTCTTGTAAATGGTCGTTTTCCCTGATTTCCCCACATTCTAGATTTTTAAAAACTTTTATTCTCTGTCGATTTCATTTTTTTAAAGAAGATTTATAACCTATATCTGATTTGGTTAAAATGGTTAAATGGTTTGGTTAAAAGACTAAACATTGGTGGAGGGCTTTGCAATAAGTTTTTGCACCAGAAATCTTTTTTAAAATAGGCATTAAAACCATTTTATAAGTGATCAATTAAACTGGCTTCTCTATCTACAGCAATAAAATTATTTGTAGCTGTGGAAGCTATTATTAGACCACTTTTGATTTCACTGTAGAAATTCAATATATTAACAAAATACATTCAATAAATTATGTAACACAAAATATCGAAGTAGTAACATTTCCAACTTTCACACTTAGCTTACTTACTACACTAGATAACCAAAAACACCATTATTATGTGCATCAGCTACATAACTATAGTCGTCACTAAGAGGCTTGGAATCAGCAAAACAGCTGTTCATTACAACCTCCAGAAGAAAATCGATCTGGATCCACCAAGATCGGCAAAGGAAGAGGCAGAGAACATGTTTCAGCACCTTTCCACACCATGTCACAGTGGTCTAATGATTATTTCGAAAGCTGTATATGTCAAGCATTACGAACGTTAAGGCCGAACCTCATATTTTTCTCCCATCACAGTGCCATCTTTATGTTCAGCCGTCTGACCACAGTCCTCCAGGAGCTCTCTGGAGAGGAGGGCGCAGATGGAAACCCACAGGTGAGAGAGAGTATTATCAGCTGAGTTTCCAGGTTTTAAGTCAGTATGTGTTGATCTGATGCTAGAGATTTAATATATAATCAGAAAACAGAGAGTTATTAAAGCGCCAAAGCCTCGGACTTGTTGACGTTTTAAGATTTGACAGTCAGCCTAGTTGTTTGTTTTGTTTTTATATTTCCTCTTTACTTTCTCCCAGACATTTTAACAGCAACAGGGTTGAGCTGAAAGAATAAGGTTGAAATGGTCTTAGATGCTATAATAATACATTTAAATACAATTATGGTAATTATAGTCAGATCCACTGGTATGTTTAATGACTTGATATTGATCATAATATTAACTTACACATTCACACAGTGGGCAGTTTGTTGTCAGCTTTCTTTCCTGTGTTGCTTTTGGCCTGTGTTATACTTTTTTAAATTCCTCATACCTATCTTCTTGTTGGAAGTATGTGGCTGATCTAGACCTGTCCATGTTCCCTTTTATGTGAACCCTTAACATAACAGCAGTTTTGTCAAGTAACAGAAGGAGATCCAGAGTCTGTTGAACCTGCTTTGTGACGCAGGCCCCTGACCTGTGACACAGGTTTACTTCTGAGCCCAAAGTGTCTGCATATTCAACTAAGTATTTCTGTGTTCATTTTTTTTGTTTTGTTTTCCTTGCACAGGGCGTGCTTGTGCCTCAGCTTCCTGCCAGCGAGGGCCAGGCTTCAGAGGAGTCTGAAGTACCTGAGGAGGCCATGGAGAGGCTGGCCCACCTGGAACAACTTGTGGTCCAGCTAAAGGAGCTTATCCGAGATAAAGATGCTCAGTTGGTCCAAAAGGATACTGAGCTCGTCAACAAAGATACACAGCTTAAGGTAAATTTCCTGGGTGTCTATTGCTATTAATTTAGCGTCTTTATGACTCTAAAACCAATATCTAATGGAATTTTTGCTCCACAGAATGAAAGTGAAGCAGCTGAGGCCCGTTTCACCAAACTCAAGCTGCAGGCCAAAGCCAAGATGGCTTCACTCACTAAACAGATAAATGATCTTAAAGGACAAGAAGGACCAACAGTAAGTCTGAACGGAGCAACATGCAGTTTTCATTTTTTGTGCATTTGTAGCTTTATTACACTGTTAAAGGCACAATCTTTAAGTTAGCCTTTACTATAAAGGTCTTTTATGGCGCTCATTCCCCACACATTAACAACATAGCTCAAACTCTGCAGTTTTTATCTGACTCGAGCATCTTTTCTGTCTACACCAGAGCCCAGACAGCTCCTTTACAGGAGCTGGTGCTGCAGTCGAGGAGGAGCTTCAAGAACTTAAGAGTAAGCTGAGTGAAGAGGAAGGCAAAAGCAGGGAGCTCAAAGAACGACTCCAGACCACTGAACAGCTCCTTCAAGAGAAGGAAACTGCGCATGCCGAACAGGTGACATATCCTTATCAAGTTGTAAATAACAACCTCAAATGTCTTGATAAAATCTTACTGAATATTTTGATGCTTTTGTTATCAGTTGCGGATACTTCAGGCTGTGGTTTGTGAGAAGGATGTGCGCTTCCAAGAACAGATCCAGAAACATGAAGAGGAGCTGCTGAAGGTCACAGCACAGTCTCAGAATGACAGCGAGCTTCAGCAGGTACGACATCCAGTGTCAATGACAATGATGATGATGCCTTTTATTTAGAGCCATCCCACTCACCTTCTCCATTTTCTAAAAGTTTTTTTTTTCTCTAAAAGGCCTCTAATCTTATCTGTCTTCTTTTATATTTTTTGTAATGGCACTGAAAGAAAAAAGTGTTTCGTTTATATTAAATGCATTATCCTCATAACCTGCATAGTCTAGTCAGTTGTCCAAAATCACCAACTTGCCTCATATGGCTCTACAGTCTTCACAGTAACTTGCTTTAAATAATAAATATTTAAACAGTTGAAGGAAGAGAGAACAGAGTCCTAAACCACAGTGAATGACCAGTAACTTAATGTTAACTTTTAATGTAGCATTTAACTCAGGTAAACAGACGAAACACAGGACATAACCTTTTCTTTTTAAATTATGATACCTGACAAACTGATGCACAAACTGAAATGTGCATTAGTTTGTCTCTGGCGGATGAACATAAAAATCGCATGCTTCAAATACCTTCAGTCTCTTTTATACTCATTTGGTCTGTGTTTCGGTCTCTCTCAGGCCTTTCATGCAGCCCAGAGGCGGTGTGAGGAGCTGGAGGAGGCTCTGAACTCTCGGTCTCAAGTGCTAGAAATGTTGCAGCAGGAAATCAGCAGTGCTGATCAGCAAAAACAGGTACAGATCCTGTTGTACTAGTGCCATCTGTCCAACTACTTACAGTGTGTTTGTTCTGACATTGTTACACATCTTGCCAGCTATTTACAGAAGCCTCACTTATATTATGACTGATCCTGCATGATGAAAAGACACACAGCAGACACACCCCACATCTAGTCAAGTCATTATAATGCATTGTTTGGCTGAGATACACAACACCCACTCATATATTCTTTCTCTACCTCTGCGTTGGTTTTTCTGCACAGATCTTAACCGCTCAGTTCCGTCAGATGGAGCAAGAGCTGGCTGACGCTGTCAAACTGAGGGAGGAGGAGAGGCAGCAGTGGGCTGAACAGGCCAGCAAGGCTGATGCAGAAATCTCAGCCCTCCGAAGCAGCCTAGAGGCCTGGGAAAGAGAGAGAGCAGAGGTGGTGAGGCTGGAGAGTGAGCTGGCTTCCGTGAGAGATGCCGAGCTTGTTAGTCAGGAAGCTCTGCAGAAAGAGAAGATGGACGTTGCCAAACTGGAGAGAGAACTGGCTCTGATGAAAGAGGCTGAGATTACAGCCGCTCAAGCATCCCATGATGCACTGGAGAGAAACAGGGCAGAAATTGATCGGGTTGAAAGGGAACTTGCATCTGTGAGAGAGGCAGGGTCTGCAGCTGTCCATGCGAGCCAAAGCACTTTAGAGAGGGAGAAGTCAGAAGTTGATAAACTAAAGAGAGAGCTGACTGCCCTAAGGGAGGAGCATGAAGACTTGCAGAAGAAGGGTACGGTCTTGGATGAAATTTGGAGGCATTTGCGTTCTCTGGCTCTAGAAGATGTGCCAGCAGCAGAGGAAAGCCTTGACTCTGCCGACCTTTCCCTGTTCATCAAAACTGTGCAGTCCATTGAGACCCAACTGACAAGGCTGAAAGATGAACATAATGAGAGTGAGAAACGCTGTGTGCAGCTTATCCACAACATGGATGTTCTTCAAGGTTAGAACACTTATCTTAGGAATTCAGAAATATTAACGTCAGTCTCTGTTCAAGGACTTTTAAAAAAGAATGTCATTTCTTATTTTCAGAACAACTACACAGAAAAACAACAGAGCAGGAGGAGGCAACTGCCAAAATACAGCAGCTAGAGCAGCAAATTGAAACGGTGAGTGATCAGCAAAGTAGATTTTGGGAATCATTAGCTGTTTTAACACCCAATGTTAGCAGCTTGTTTTACTTGAGATGTAAACTTCGAAAAATCGAATCCTGATACTCTTGTAGGCTTCGAAGATTCTCACACTCTTTGTTGGAAGTTTCTATTATGGATTAATAAGGTGTTGAAGTTCAAGATATGAGACTGAAAGTTTAGTATAAATTGAGGTATAAAAGAAGCTCTTAAACTACCTACACAGTCAGACCACCATGTCTTTAATAGTTTTACCCCTTAATGTTTGCTAATTTCATTTTGAGAGCAAGGCAGCCTGCGTGACTGTTATTGTTATCTACACCAGGGTCATAACTAATGTATGTCTGGCCTGGTGATGTCCGCTAGTCTGGGACAGGACAGAACTGAAGCTGGGTCACAGACAGACAACACTTTAACTCAGTGTGAAGGAGCGTGTCTAATCCCCTCTACACTGATCCACTGATACGACTAAACCAACCTTCAACTCTCACCATGTCATACACTGCGCTGCTGCATGTGTGGATTTAAATTGTAACAGCATTCATATAGACTACAGAGCGCTTCAGTAAACCTCCTCTTTTACCCTCTCTTACACCTCTTTTTTTCAGAAATAATCCATAATCACATTTTTCCTTCTCTTTCAGATGTCTGAAAGAGGTGATGTAGCTGACCCCTCAGCACACGATGTAACTGAAGCTGAAAAAGGTACTAAATTTGGATTTGTTTGATATATTATTTTATAAAGAATCTAAATTTATTGCTCAAGATCACTGTCATTTTGTCAGAGGAATTTGAACAGTACATACATTATGTACAAGGTTTTTAGGTATATAAAGAGAGAAAAAACTAGAGATATTCTCAGAGTATTATCTCCTTTTATGAATTGGTACATAAAAGTATTGAATATGTGCTTATAACACAGTAGAAATAATTTGACATTATCTAACAATGCATGCATTTCTAAATATGAACAGCCTACTTCTGGGATTTTTTTAATGTTATCTTTGTTTACTTCTACAGCACACATACTTGGCCTGGAACAGCAACTATTAGATAAAGACAATGAACTGCTTGCCCTACGAGAGTCTCTTACACTGGCTAAAGAGCACAGGACCAGTGGTGCTGCTTCAGGGCAAAATGATCTGGTTCAGGATGATAGTGTGACCCAACATGATGGTTCTCCTCTTCCTGTTCCCCTGGAGGATACACCAGAAGAGGAGGTCACTTTAGTTGCAGAGGACACTTCTGCCCTCTCAATTTCCGCTGATAATGAGAGTAGCCCAGAGCTTATCGGACACCAGTCTGAATCCCCAGAAGAATCCAAAGGGACCTCTTCTGATGAGATGGTTGCTAGTAGCGATTCTGAGGTGGCCCACAGCAGCTGGACCCTCCTGGAAGCTGTAAATCAAGACGGGGCCCAGGAATGGCCATCCATCCTGCAGGACTTTGGGCAAATGCAGCTGCAATCATGGGAAGCAACGAGTATGGAGCAGGAAAGCTCCACTGTTCAAGTAGAGTCCTCTTCTGTCATCATCCGAGAGACTGTACAAGTTCATCTAAGTCAACAGAGTTCTTCCTCCACAGATGCTAGCATGCCATCTGGCCAGGTCTTTGCTCAGGTCCTTGCTGAGGAACTCCAGAAAAGGTATAGTGAACTTTTGGCTGAGCTCCAGAGGCTCAGAGAAGCAGCTGCAGAATCACAGGAGAAAATCAAGAGTCTGGAGGAGGAAACACGCTCTCTTACTGCTACTAAGGAAGAGGCAGAATCCCAGGCCTGTAATTTTACAGAAGAGCTTAAAACGGCCAAAGATGAATTGGATAAGCTTTCCCAGCAAAGTAGCACTGTGACAGAGAAGCACGGTGTTGAACTGCAACTTTTGGAAGAACAGATTGACATTTTGAACACTCAGAGTAAAGTCAAAGAGGAGAAGATCCAGGTCTTGCAGACAGAACTGGAGACAGTACTTCAAACTCTCTCTGAGCAGCAGGGTCAGGCCAGGATGCTGAGTGCTCAGCTGGAAGACAGAGAGCTTCTCTCCTCTGAACTTGAAAGAAAGCTTCAAGATATGGAAAATAGCATGTTGGAATACTCCCAGACATCAGAGCTCAACAACGACTCTTTGTTAAAGAAGGACTCTGAGATTAGTGAGCTACAGCTGCAGCTCAGTCAAAAAGAGCAAGAGATGGTGCAGCTTAATGAAAGTATGTCTGCTAAACTCCTCCACGCAGAGGAGGAGAAGTTCCTGATAGACAGTGAGGTCAATAAACTCAAGGAGCAGATAAAAGAACTTAAGCAAAATAAAGAAAGTTGTCAAGACTCAACAGCTCAAGTGGATGAAAAAATTGATATTTTACAAAGGGAGAAAGGGGAGTTGGAAACCCAACTGACAAACACGAAGAAGAAGTTGCAGGTGGCACTTGTGCAGCGCAAAGAGCTAATGAAGAAGGTTGCTGATTTTGAAAAAGCAAAGAAAGCAAAAGAGCAAGATATCACAGCACCAGAAGAAATAGAAAAACCTTGTAACCAGGATATGCACGAAATGGAGGCTAAGCTTACTGAACTTGAGCGAGCTTTACGATCCAAAGAAGAAGCAGTTGAGACTCTTGAGCAGAAAATCAGCCAACAGGATCAAGTTCTCACTGAGACACTTGCTCTAAATAGAAAACTAACCGAAGAAGCTGAAAATTCTCAGCTGGCTGACTCTTCGTCTGAAACAACTGTATTACAGTCCCAGGTGGCCTCCCTTGAAGCGGAGTGTGAGACACTTCAGAAGAAAGTCCTGGAAGCCCAAGAATCTCGCAAAGAAACCATTCGCAAAGCAAAAGAGAAAGATAGACACCACCGTGAGCAACTGAAGCAGCAGAAAGAAGAATACTCTGAGCTTATGGTGCGTTTTGAAGTGCAGAGTAGTGAGCGAGAAGTTCTTCTTACTAAATTCAGAGAATTGGAAGTGAGCAGTGAGAGAGAAGACCTGCCTCGCCAGGAGAGAGAGCATGTGGCTGAAAATGTGGACAAACCTGCAGCAAACGATTGGGTCCAGGAGGACTGGGTGGATTTTACCACATCTGAGACTGATGCGTCACAACAGCAATCCAGTGATCAGCTTCAGTATCCTGCAGAGCAGAGTGAGGGTCTCTCTTCACAAGTGGAGGAATCTTTGAAAGCTCTCAGAGGAGAAATCCAGACCCTACAAATGGCTAACACAGAGCTAGAGAAGCAGTTGCAGGAAAGTCATGGCAGTCTGTCACTGAAGGAGACTGAATTGCTGGAATTGGGTAAAGAACTGCAAAACCTAAGAGAAAAGGAAAGGCAGATTGATGCACTTTCAGAGGAAATGAATGATCTTCGAGAAAAGTATCAGCAAGCGGAGTCTTACGCTGAAACCCTGAAAACAGAGATGGAGACTGCAGTCAACGCAGCTTCTGCAGATTCTGCGTCCTCCATTGCAGCTCTCCAGGCTGAAGCTGAAGAGTTTAAGCAGTTTCTGGACAATAAGAACCATGAAATAATGGAGCTCAGTCAACAACTTGCTGAGCAGAACTCTCTCATACATTCCAT
Source organism: Coranthus polyacanthus (assembly GCA_037367275.1). NCBI lineage: Eukaryota > Metazoa > Chordata > Actinopteri > Kurtiformes > Apogonidae > Coranthus > Coranthus polyacanthus. The sequence goes on along the minus strand of JAPQRN010000005.1, from coordinate 13,318,518 downwards.
GCAGGATACTGTCTCCCAGAAAGATGAATTAATAATTTCTTTGCAGGATGAATTGAAAGTGGAACAAGAAAAAACTCAAAAGTTAGAGGTTGAACTTCCACAGAAGCAAGAGGAAGAAAAAGACAGTGAGACAAAGATCCAGCAGCTACAACGGAAGCTTCAGGCCGCCCTTATCTCTCGCAAAGAGGCTCTTAAAGAAAACAAAATTCAAAAGGAGCAGCTAGCATCAAATAAGCAGCTCATAGCTGAGCTGCAGCAGAAAATGGAAACAACAGAAGAAGAGCTGGAGAAGCTACGTACTGAAAGAGCTAGACTGATTGATGAGGTTGACCGAGCATTACTGGAGAACCAAAGCCTGGGATCGTCTTGTGAGAGTCTCAAGCTGGCAATGGAAGGCATACTGAATGAAAAAGATGCTTGCAAGAGAGAAGGTGAGCTGGCGAAAGAGGAGGCTGCCAGGGCATGCAGAGAATGGGAGGAAAAGGTACAAGGCATGAAGGATGAGTATGAAACTCTGCTCAAATCCTATGAAAATGTAAGTGATGAGGCGGAGCGTGTGAGACGAGTCCTGGAAGCTGCCAGGCAGGAGAGACAGGAGCTAGCAGCCAAAGTGAGGTCACATGAAGCTGCCAGGCAGGAAGCTGAACAGCAAGCAGAGGAAGCACAAAAAGAGGTGGATTCAGTGAAAGACAAAATGAGAAAGTTTGCCAAAACAAAGCAGCAGAAAATACTGGAATTAGAAGAGGAGAATGAAAGACTCAGAGAGTTGCAGGAAAAGACTGCCACAACACGAGAGGACAGGGGACTCAAAGCTGAGCTTGAAAGACTTCAAGAAGAGCTGGGGGCTTTAAAAGATGAGTTAGAAACAACAGCAAGAGAAAGAGACTCTTTAGGTCAGCAGATTGAAGAGTTGCAGCAGCAATTTTCCCAGAAAGAAGAGAAGGAACTGAATGTAATTCAGGCCACTCCACTTAGCTCTCCAGCTCTTATAGAGGAGGTTGTTACTGCCCGGCAGTGCGCTGTAATCATGACAAAAATGGAACCTGTTGAGAGTGAATTTGAAGACAAAGAAAAACGGTTAAATCAAGAAGACACTCCAGATGACCAAGAAACTGCAGTAACTGCACCAGAAACAGGCTTGCAACCTACTGAGGAAAAAGCAGAAATTAATATGAGTGAGAATAAAGTCAAGGATATCGAGGCAGCAGTTAATACAGAGAGGGAGCTGTGGCAGCAGCGGGAGATTGAACTCAAGGGTGAACTGGCCTGTCTTGAGCAAGATCTCCTAGAGAGTAACAACAAGTTGAGCCTCATGACCTCTCTGGAGAAATGCCTCCAAGAGACCAAAGAGAGAGAAAAGAGCCTGATTGAAGAGGGGGCAAAAAGGGAAATCCAGTTCAAAGACCTCTTAAAAAGCCTTGAAAATGAGAAAGACAACCTGGAGGAACGTTTGATGAACCAATTGGCACAACTCAACGGGAGCATTGCCAGTTACCAGCAAGAAGCAGCAGACAATCGGGAGCACCTGGCTGAACTTCAGCGTGTGGTAGAGAGGTTGGAGAGGGAGCGAGCTGAACTTGAAGCCATAGCTCAGAGTGAGAGGGACCGGGCTGCCAGGCTGGAAGAGGACATGAGACAGGCCCAGAGAGAAAGAGCTGAGGCTGAAGCTGAGTCTGGAAAGCAAAGAGAGCTAGAACAACAGCTGCGGTCTGCTCAGAGGGTCAAAGAAGGCAGCCAGAGCCGTGCACGTCAGCTAGAAGAACTGTTGAGGGAAAAGCAACTGGAGGTTCGTCAGCTGCAGAAGGACTCCATTCAGTACCAGGAGAGGATTAGTGAGCTGGGCAGAGAAGCAAAAGCACTGCAGCTTGGCCATGATGAGCTGTACAAGAAGCAAGAAGAGTCTCAAATGGAGATTTCTAAAACCCTAGCTGACCTGAAGAGGACTGAAGGCGAATTGGCGAGCTGCAAAACCCAAGTGGACGAGATGGAGAAACAGTTGAGTCAGTCCTTAGCTGATAAAACAACAATAGGAGAGAAAGCTCAACAGAGAGAAGCTCTGATGAAAGCTGAAGCAGAGCAAACCCTGGACTCTGTGAGATTCAGGCTGGGAGCTGAACTTAAGGAGATGGAACTGAGATTGGAAGAGGCCTATAGAGAAAGAGAAAAGGAAGAGGAAGCGACGCTGGAGGCCAGAGAGATAGCAGAAGGAGCCGAGAGACGGGCACAGGAGATGCAAGCTCGTCTGGATGAGTCTCTGGCCAGGTTAGCTGCCTTCTCGCGCTGCATGTCCTCACTGCAAGATGATCGAGACAGAGTTTTAGATGAAGCCCGGCAATGGGAGAGTCGCTTTAATGGTGCTCTGCAGGGTAAGGAGGCTGAAGTTCGTGAGGCTGAAACACGGGCCAAAGAACTTGCAGAACACCTTCAGAAAGAATCTGCCATGAAAGAGGAACTTCAGCTCTCATTCAACAGGTAAAGTTTCTTCTCTTCTCCTTCAAGGTCTTTGCTCAGACTTTTTATTTTTTACAACACTCCAAATGTGTAATGTTATGTGGAAACGTTTGTGTTTTCAGACTGGAGAAAGCAGACAAAGAATGGCAGCTAAAACTGGAAGAGGTGGACCGTAAATTCCGAGAGAGCCAAGCTGCTCTTGAGGAGGAGACAAGCAAACTTCAGCAAACCACAGCTGAGTTGCAGTCTGCACAAAATGAAGCCCATGCTCTCAAAAATGAGGTGGAGAGTCTGCATCAGAGGGTTCGGGCTCTGGAGGAGGCTGTAGGCAAGTTGCAAACTGAAGTCGATCAGGCCAGGACTGAGCTGAGGGAGAGGGAGTCAGAGGAGAGGCGGCTGTGTCTAAATGTAGAGCAGCTCGAGACAGACCTGCGCTCCTCCAAAGTCTTGACAGAAAACCTGCAGACGGAGTTACATGACAAGGAAAGGAGAGAAGTGGAAATGTTGGGGGAGAAGGAACAAGCTGTTGCTCAGGTATTTCTTCATCCGTGCTTCATACTATGTTTTGCAACATTATGAATGTATAAGAAAAGATTGCAAAATGCTTGCGACTTTTGCTTCAAAACTCTTTATATATTTCCAGTCTTTCATGTGTTTCCTATATTCCAGGCTGCAGAGGATGCAAGAAGAGAGGCTGACACCAGGGCACAGGAAGCCGAGAAGGAGCTGGAGCAGAGGAGGGGAGAATTACGGGATCTGGAAGAGAAGCTACGAAAGGCAGAAGAGGAAAGCAACAACAGAAAAGCCAGACTGGACTCTTTCATGAAGGCCATGGGCTCTTTGCAGGATGACAGAGACAGAGTCCTCAACACGTACAAGCAGCTGGAGGAGAAACACCTCCAGGTAATGTATAAAAAACAAAAGTTAGCAGGTGTTTAAGGCTTGTTTCGGTATCAATTATAATATTTACATTGTGTCCCAGGTAATGATGGAGAAAGACGGTCTCATCCAAGAGGCTGCAGGAGAGAACAATAGTCTGAAAGAAGAGCTGCGGTCTCTGCTGGTCCAGAGAGATGACCTGTATGCTGAAAAGGCCAAGCTGTCCGCTCAGCTTCATGGCTACCGTGATGAACTTAACCAAGTCCTAAGCATGAAGGACTCCCAACATAAACAACTTTTGGCAGCCCAGCGAGAGCGGATTACGTCTCTGGAAAGGGAACAAGAAGAAATGGAAAGTCAGCTGAAGATCCTTAGTAGTGCCAGAGAGGCAGAAGTGGAAGTCAGATTGGAAAGGGAGACTCTTAGTCAGGCTGGTGACAGCAGGACCTCATCACAGGTAATGGATGCTCCAGGAGCAGAGGTTGAAAAGCTGAGGGAGCAGCTGCAAGCAGCAAGAGAGCAAGTGATAGATTTGGAGGGGACCCTATTTAGGGAGAGGCAAGAGCAGGACAGCAAGAGCAAAGAGCTAGCTGAGCTGCGGTGGGAGGGAGGTGTGATGCGGACAGAGTCAGAGAGCGCTCAGGAGAGAGTGGCAGAGCTAGCCCAAGACCTGTTGGCTGTCGAACAGAAGCTGCTCGAAGAGAAAGAGGTTTCAACACAGCTGAGAACAGAGAACCAGTCATTTGCTAAAGCCATGGCCTCCCTGCAGGACAGCAGGGACCAGGCAGTAACTAAGGCCCAGGAACTGAGCCTTAAGATGGGGGAGATGAGCAAGGCAGGTGGTCAGACAGCACAAAATAGTCCTGGAGGCTCCACCGGAGAAGTGTGGGGCCTGAAGAATGCACTACAAGCCCTGCAGAACGACAGGGAAAGACTGGTGAGTAAATGCTTTGACAATAACTGCTACTTACAACTTTTCCTTGTGACAATTATTAATAGTAATGTGGTTGGCAGTGTTTTCATTGACATCTACAGAATTTCAACTACTTTTTCCCTCCCGTACCTTATCAGCTGGAGCAGCTTCAAACACAAACCTCTGAGATTGAGAAGCAGAGGTCAGAGCTGGCTCGGCTGGGAGCAGGAGAACTGATTAAAGTCAGCCAGGAGCTGTTTGAGGAGAAGAAGAAGAACGAAAACATGCTTGGAGTAATGACAGAATTAGAAAATGTTGTAGAAGTGGGCAAGCATGAAATAGAAACATTACGGTAAGAACATTCAGCACTAAAATTGTGTCATTTTAATGTTTTTTTTTTTTTCTTTTAAATGCAAATACCACAATAAGCCATTGATTTGTTTGTAAATATGTTTGTATGTATGTGTGTGTGTTTTTTTTTT
>JAPQRN010000005.1:13264153-13300114 GCA_037367275.1 Coranthus polyacanthus | reverse complement strand
CATACACAAAGACCAGACTCAAGCAGCAACTAATTATAACAAAAAGCAAAAAACAATCTATACAAACAAAAATCAGCAGGTCAAAACAAAGATAATCCTCCTTCAAATTATAAAAGGATTGGGATATGTTAGTGGACATATGGACGTATAATTTTTGGGGAATTATTTGGATCTCAAAGTTACAAAACCTTTAAATATAATTCTAAGTGAAGTCCTCCAATAAATTCAATAAAGTGTCTCCAAACAGAGAAAACCCTATTTGTGTCTTCATGGAGAACATGTGTGGGCCATTCCAGTGGGAGAAGTTGTAGAACATTATCGAGCCAATTTGAAATAGATGGTTTGACATTGTCTTGCCAATACTGTAAAACTGATACTTAATGTGTTTCATCTATTACTTTTACCATAAGAAGATTTGATGAATCTGCCTCATTGCCTTTGTTGTTATGCCTCTATACCTTGGATTTGCCTAGGAATAAAACACTTCCTAAATCATACTAAATAGATGGATTTTCTTTCTTATTTTGGCAGCATACTTCTTTATTCTAAGGTGGAAGAGCCGGCTGAGATGCAGGAGGCAGCCAGAGTTTGGTTACATTCCCTGTCCAACAGCAGAGTAGCAGGGTTTGGGACGGTCGCAGAGCTGTACCTGCTGCATGTACTTGTACCTCTTGGACACATAGAGGAGGCGCGGGAGCTGATTGTCGGCGAAGTTGGAAGCTGTGCCTTTACAGAAGAACAGAGGCAGACGGCGCTGGACATTGTAGAAGAGAAAGAACATCGCAATCAGAAGCTCCCTCTAAATCCAACAAGGAACCAAAGCTCTGAGATCCCCACACATCCAGTCTCACCTCAAGGTTTTACATGTCAGCCCTAATGACATACATAAACACAAATAATGAATCTAGATAGTCTTTCTGACATGTTTCTGTTACACAGGTGCTGTAATCCACAAACTGGAAGCCATGCTCAGGTTTTTCTACAGAAAACTATCGGTGACCGGCTCTGGCGTGTTCCCTCTTCGGAGAATCTTTCTGCTCGCTGTCCTTCTTTACATGCTGTTTGTTCGACTGGATCCAGGTTGGATAAAATGTGCTTGGTGTCATAAAGTCATAATGAGGCTTGTTGACAGACAAAAGGTCAGAAATAAATAGTTGTATTTGTTTGTTTCTGGTTTTTGCCTGCAGCTCTTCCCTCTTCCTTCCTGTGGATTTCCAAACTTCATCAGCTGCTCAAACAGATGTGGAGAGCCATGTTTGCACCATACTATCAGGCTCTGAACCACAGCAAAGGACTGTAAAACACTGGACATCACAAAATGTATAATATGATCTTTTTTTTCTCAATTATTTTCAGATTTTTTCATTTGTGATTCATTCTTTGTTTTATATTTTGTCATTTCGTCAACATATTAATTGTTAATCCTATTAGGGACATTCACAGCAAAATGGCTACTGATAGAAACAGAAAAAATGTCCCTACAGTCAAAATGAGAGACTGGTTTCATCACTGCTTCAGTTCTTTGTCTTGTGTACATCAGCAGGCTGCAGCTCTTCACTGCAACACCCAGCCAATAAATAAATAATAACAACTTAGTTTATGCAGTGGCTCAAAGGGATCTCTTTTGTCAAGAGCAGTACATGAGAAATAGCAAATCGTACAACACAGATTTAACATAACGTAGATAACTAACCCAGGGAAAAATCAAGGATCATCAAACCCGGTGTCACCAGAGAGTTTATGTCAATTTGACGTCAAAACATAAGCCACTATATTTTATGTGCATATACCACAATAAATACATTAAAATAATATAAGCGGTTCAGTGTAGCCTGTTTTCTGGCTTGTCTGTGGTTCAACAGACCAGGAGAGGGGAAAACAGAAACCAAATGATAAATACACCTGTGTGTTACAGATAATCACAAATGACAAATCCTGTTGCCCAGTAGATGTCACAATACTACCTATACTATCACACTGTCGCAACGTGAATGTGGTTATTGTGGCGACAACGGGGGCAGTAATAGAATGATTACACGAAGCACGATAATGGTAGTTGCAAACCCTCAAAAAAACGTAGTGTAAAAGAAACACTATAGTTAGAAACGTGTGTCATCGCCGGTGTTTATGTGCTTCCAGTTCAGGGTGTTTATCTTTATTAGCGGCGACCGATAAGTTTCGATTCCTGCAAAACCCTGAAAAGCGAAAGTGAACTAAAGCTGCCGATGCGGGGGTGACGTTTCACCGGGGGATGCGTGGAGCTTTTTACTGGAACAAAAAAAAAAACAACCCGATCCCCGTTTCCCCGTTTTCTCAGCGGTAAAGGCGGTGGACGCGGGGCTGATGTCTGCGCGAATCTGCAGCCGTTTCCCGTCAAGTATGAGGGGCCCGTACTTCAGTAAGTTGACCGCATTCAGCCTATCTGGTGGCGGTTCCTGGTGCTTGACATCTCTCAGTACGGTTTCCCTGTTTGTGTCAGAGAGGCGTTACGTATTCATGTACGTTTTCCTTATTTTTGACGCTGTCTTAGGCTTTTGGAGGAATGGAGTTGAAAGCAGAACAAATATAAACCCAGAGCTGAATATAGTTTTTTGCTGATGTTTAATTTGTTTCGGTAAGCTAATGTCAGAGTGGCTCGTCCTCATTTCACAATCTGAAACCTTCTGGAAACCCACACAGGTCCAGATGTTCTTCAGACCCACTGTTATGGCTGGTTTCTATGGTAACGGTGTAGCGTGTGGTTCCATTCATCAGAACAAACCCAACTATATATTATCATAGTCAAAAACTATTATTTTTGTCTTTACAACCAATAAATCTTTCGCGTGCGTAGCGGTGGCAGTGACTTTTAAAGCAAACACATTTTTTGCTTCCATGAGGTGGTTGATTTTTAAACTTTCTTTTAGGATAAGCTGTGTAAAGTGGGCACCTGATGGTAGGCAGGACCATGCGCTCGCTTTAAGGATCAGAGATGATGTTATTTGACATTTCTGATGGTCTTTTTTTTTTTGACAGGAGTCCAAGGCCTCACCAACTCTCATCTGTCCTGTTGTGTGAACACCTTACTGCAGACTTTCTCTGCTACCTGGGAACTAGCAGACCTGCTAGACAAGTAAGCATATTGAGCTTCTGATGTGTGAAAACCTCAGAAATGATGAGTTTTACCTCCCGTTTAGGTTTTTAAAAAATCAAGATTAATGAATATGTATGAATTCCACAAGGTGGGAAGCAGCTGATGTGAGATCAGATGGTCGTAATGTCCCTCTGCAGCTAAAGCGAGTCCTTGCAGCCATGCAGAGTGATCACCATCAGATTATTTCCCATCGTGACTTCCTGCACTGTCTGGACAGAAACAGTATTCGACGTAAGAGCCACACAGGTCCACAATAAATGTCGCAACCTGTCTGTCCTGAGTTTTATCTACCAAATAACATCTCCTGACCATTCGCAGTTAACACACAGCATGATGCTGATGAGGTCTTCCTCTTCATTCTGAACTGCATCCAGCAGCAGATGGATGACAAAACTCTGGTTGGTGTCTAATCATGTGCATTGTCTATTTTTATTTGCAAATGGATCGTACACAGTATATTAACTTGCATTTGTTTTCCTGCGAAGGCTCTTCAGATCCACAGTTTGTACAAGATTTCGGTGGAGACCCACCTGCAGTGTTTACAGTGCTCCTCCGTCCAAACCAAGACCAGCTACCTGCTCAGCATGCCTCTGCATATAAAGGAAGGCCACAATTCTCTGGTGCAGTCTCAGTTTTGTCATTTTCATATTATAAACTTACTGGATTCTGTCAACCTGAACTTGAAATAACATTTATTGTTTCAGGAAAGCTGCATGACATCCTTCTTTGAGCATCATGAGCTCAGGGGCATAAATTGTTGCTTCTGTCCACAATGTGGTCAGAAGACTCCATCTAAACAGGTGAGACTTGATTTTAGCGCTTGTATTCAAAAAATATATATAAGTCAACAAAGTCGACCTATTGTCTTCTATCTCAGGGTGTCAAACTGCTCGCCCTTCCTCCTGTCTTCTGTGTGCACCTGAAGCGATTTCGAAATAACAATGGATTCACACAGAAACTTGACTGCAGGGTGACTTTCCCTGAAACCATTGACTTTTCAGAGACCGTTAATGAAAGGTTCTCCACGGATTTTGTGCAGGTACTAAAATTACCTGTAGATCATCTAGATACAGTGTCTTTTGTTTTCTAAAAGCAACTGGTTATTTCTTCTTCTAGAATGAGTGCAAGTACACCCTGTATGCGGTAGTAGTGCACTCAGGTGGTGCATGGTTTGGGCACTATACTGCCTATGTCCGTCACAGAGGGACCCAGCGCTGGTACTATGCCAACGACAGCCATGTAGAGGAGGTAGGACCAGACTGGCCAAATCCCCTCACTTTCATGTGTTTCAACTCAGGTTTTGGACTTGATAAAGATACTTGGTATCACTCCTGATAATCAGGCTCATGGGATAGTTAATAATGAATTCTACCAGACAGATCCCTAGTTCACTTAAAACTGTGCATGTTGAAAAGTAATAATTCTGTTTTCTGCCAACATGTGATTCATTTACATTTTCACGCATAGGTCTCCTGGAGTCAAGTGCAGACAGCGTATGGAGGACGATCTTTTGGGTAAATTGATCAATGTTAAGTGTGTGAATTTCTATGCATGTTTTGCGTTCTGTGGGGCCTCATGAAAACTGCATGAGGATTATGGAGTGCCACAGAGTACATGCAGTACTACAAATTTTGGTTAGAAATTAGTTTCCATGATTTGAGCAAAGGGCATTAGTTTTTGTGGATTGAAACCCTAAAGCTTCAGAATTACAACCATTTTTTAGACAATAGGTGCTTTAAAAACTCTCTTCGTTTATTGTCACATTGACAACTCTTGTCCTCTATGTTAGCGTCAGATTTGATAAATGATCTCTCACCTGGAACAACTGTGGAATGCAGCAGCCATGGCTTTAGCAATTAGCAGAGCAAAACAACATATGACTCTCATTTTACCCTGCTTAAACTGGCCCCCACTTGCTTTTAGAGTTAAATTAAGATTTTTATTAATAACATTTAAATCCTTAAAAGCTTGGCCCCCACTGACACCATAGAGCTTTTATCTGTCGACTTATGGAAACAGCCTCAGATCTTGAGACAAAGCCTTATTGTACTCAAGATTAAAGAGTAAAGGTGACTGTGTTTTTGCCACGAGGGCTTTTATACTTCTGAACTCCTAAAAAAGAGCACACCTTGTCTTACTTGACAACAGCACATCTTGCCCTGCAGTTTTCTTTGTTCCATTATTCTTTTACTGTCAAACCTTTAAGGGGCACCTTTGTTTTTAACAGTCCTGTGTGTATGATTTAAGGGGATTTAAGAGGATCTAACAGCAGAAATGGAATATATAATAATAATAATTATGTCTTCATTAATGTATAATCACATGAAAATACTAAGAACTGTTGTGTTACCTTATTATGACCTGTTTATATCTACAGCCGTGTTGCACCACCATGTTTCTGCTGTAGCTAGAACTGACTTTCTCTTGTCCTTTCCACTTTATAGTGGGTTGCTTCCAGTGTTGCATTACTGTCACCGACTGTGTTTGTAGATTTAATATCCCTTCAACTAAAAAGCCCAGAATGAACAAAACCACCACAGGCTCTTATGGGGTCTGTGCATTTTTTGTGGCTACTGTAGATGAGGAGGTATTCATATGGTAGAAATATGCAACTTCATCATTAGATATTACTAAATATCACACTCTAAACCTTTAAAATCTCTGTTTTAAAATGTTTACTGCTGTTATATTTACAGGCACACAGCGTACATGTTAATGTACAGAAGAGACAAACAACCAGAGGGAGAACAACATGTATCTACGAGTTGAGTGGATGAATAAGGATGAATCAATCTGGGGAAAAGGTGCAACACAGGGCCAACATGGAGATCATATGAATTTTTAGGAGCATAAGCAGCATTTTGCTTGAAATGATTTATTGATTCTTTTTTGGTTTTAATGTAAAGAGGATTTACTATGTATTAAATGATTGTTGACTGCAAAACTCATAGATATCATACACCAGTGGACATTATTTACATCAATGTATTTTTTATTATTAGACCAGTAGGTGGCGTTGAAGACTCAAAACACAGAGGGGTTTTTCACTGTCAGACCACACACACTGTGAACACTCTGAATGATACTGGGGGCTGGTTTTAAGAGAATGCTTAGCTTTGATATTCACTGTTTGGGGGGAAATACCTGCAATAGGACTCAGTGTTCATTTTCCTGACACTGGTGTATAATAAATGAGTCACTTACAAAGAACAGTGCAAACTTTTTTTTTTTTTTTTTCCAAATGGACAAAAACAGGAAAAAAGTACCCTTGATCATATGACGCTGACGTTATGTATTGTTTTTCCTCACTAAGATTAGGCTTTTACTTATATGTTCTTTTTATCAGTGTATCAACACCAGTTCAAAGTGTAGGTATAGTCCTGGTGTTGCAAAATACCTGTGCAATATATATTTGTTTTGAGGTTTGAATAGAGAAATCATTGTAAGAATTAAAAGTGATTAAAAAGCTGCCTTTGGAGCCTCAGTGCTTGATTGCTTGGTGTAGGCTGTCAGCAGAGCCTCTAAAGTTCCCACTGACTTCACTTAGAGTTGGGGGACCGTGTGAAATGTTGCCTATGTGCTGCAGAGGTCTGACAGAATGGAACATGTCTGCACAGTGCCACAGGCAGCGGGCCTCATGCTTAGTCATCTCGCTGCCATGCGGCACAGGCACAGCTTTTGGTATAGAGGTATCTTCCTTCCACACTCTGAGCACAGAAGCAGAGCTAGATGTGTACATTATGTCTAGCTTTGAGTCAGTGTCACCGATATGGTTAGATATTTTCCACTGATTTACATGTAGTGCAAGTACAAAGCTGACACTGGAGACAACAAATTGATGACATATGCTGAGAAAAATTGCCATTTTACGTGATAGCAAATGTTCTATCAGTGAGATTGATTTAAAAGCATTATAATGCATGTTATTATCTGGTACATAATACAAGCACCAAGAAAGTACTCAGATCTTTAAGTGAGATTAGTAATACCTCTGGAAGTACATTGCAATAAAATAATACCTACTAAAGGTCCATTGTGTAAGATGTGTGCATGCTCATGAGCTTATGTGACATTTGGGTCTCAGTCTGTTTTGTACTGGAAGTCAGCTGTTTTGTTGATGTTAGCTAACACCATTTATAAGCTAATAGCTTGCTATTGTCCATGATAGCAGCCTGTACAGTGTTTTTTTGATAGAGGACGTGAGTCAGATTTTTGCAGAAAATCCTTGTGCTTGGTCCCCAGTTCCTCATTGCCTCTCTTCTGCTCCTCTACAGCTGCAACGGTGTACAACACTAGCTACCATTACCGTAGAAATGGAGTTAGCCAACGTCAACAAATGACCGACTTCCACCACAAAACAGACTCCAACGCAAGCTTTACTTAAGAACACAGAATCTTACATTTTGAACCTATACTGTAAGTCCTATCAGAAAAACGCTTCACTGCTTTATATAATGTTATGTAGTTTAATCCATGAAATACATCAAATTTTATTTACGCACAAATAAAGTGCTGTAAAAACGCAATATTTGCAGTGGAGTACAAGTTTACAGTAGCAGAGAATGGACATACTCAACTAAGTTTCAAGTGCCTCCACCTATGTACAATTCTAGAATAACCACTTCTTTCCACCACTGCTGAATACTTGTTTTTTGTTTAACGGAGCACATTTGGTCTGTGCAACCCCAACAATCAGATTGTCCTGATTGTCAACAAGTAGGCCTGGTGAAACTGTAGACAGTGACTTTTGGGAGGATTATACAGTAATAATGCCCAATTTGATCCCAAATGATCTGATTCTTCCCTTTGTAAGTTTTATTTCATTATTCATGTTTTACAGCCATGTGTCAGGTAGATGGTAGATGAACACCTGTCCCGCACCGTCCTGACACTGACCACATCACAGGTGCTAACAATGCAACAACATGACATATGTAAGCAACACACCCTGAGGCCAAGTGTAAAGTCTGACTGAACGTCTGGACGTCTTCTTTTCAAGCACGTGTCACACATGCATGAGGTCTTTGTCTCTATTGTTTGAGGCTGAGCTCGGGCTGCTGGATGTGGTTATGCACACACTTTATGACACATGTAATCCTTGCAGGTCTTTCTTTATCTTGGTCAGGTGTTGGCCAGGCTGCCAAGGACACCTTATTTTGTATTGTTTGGCAGATCATTTCTCCTGCAGTGTAAAATATTTAAGCCATAACTCAGTAAACCCACATTAGAAGCAGCTATACAGTGTCTGAATACAGTCCCGGTAGGCACGTAGGCTATAGCACAAGTGATGATATTCTTCAGGCTTTGCAGTGTGGCAACACTTAACTGTTTTCTTTGGAGAATATATCGCGGTTCATTAATGCTTTTTGGGCTTTGTTGATGTGTGTTTACCAGTTACTAGGTGAGCACACCACTGAGATGCGTCGAGGAGAAAATGGAATTTGGCTATTTGAGAACCACTCTTAAATTTTCCCTTTTCTTGTGGAGGGTTTTACAGGCTTAGATCAATGACTGTGCCTGACTTGAATTTTTTTAAAGTGTGACAGACAGCCAGCAAGTATTCCAGCTTTCTGTCTATCAGATGATGATCACTGGTAATGTCATTTTCCAAAGAATAGCCCCCATGTTGTTGTAGCTGCCTGTTTTATTCAAATTTTACAGGATACATCTTTTGGTTTTACTTCTACAGACCTAAAAAGGAATTAAACTGGCCACTGCCTCTACACAGTTCCCCTTTTCTACTCAGAACGTTGCCTGTGAATGGTGGTTGGACGTACTTATTGCAGAAGAGCTCCCCTATGAGAAGAGTGTGTAAGGGAAGATGTTTCCCCTGTAATGCCAAAACAGAGACCCTTTAACAAGCCCCATCCTGACTGTCCCTCATCTGCTCTAATCCTATATGCGTTATCTAACAGAATCTCAGGATGCTTCAGGGGTGGCAATCCTGCTTGCACTGCATAATAAGGTTTCAAATAAGAAATGACTCTTTTGCTTTCTCCATGTCCAATGTGCAGGTCTGGTGACCATGGTGAAGCCTGCTCTTGTAAATTGCAAACGAGAAGTGCAGCAAATGCCTGCTGCATGACTTAGATTTTTCTCCCCTATTAAAAAAAATTGGTAAATCAGATAAAGGAGCACAGAACTGGAAAGTATCTGCATATATTTACATTTTTAAAAAATTCTGCATAATTGAAATGAACTAACTCCTAAGTAAAAACATAATTTGTTGGTCCCATATACCTTAAGGCCACAGACATGGGCTTGATTATGATCTGCTTTGAACTCTGGCCTCTGACACTCACTCAGTCTCACCTCTGATTTCAAAATGGCCGCTCTTGGCTCATATTTAGGTCATGAGCTGTAGTAGTCTGTGCGAATGTGTTTCTTAGCTGTAGGTGTTAACCCATACATTTTGTCTGTGAAAATACTGAGGTGACTTCAGTGGAATCTGTAGAATGAGCAGTCGTGTCGAGGAAGAAGTCTTATCTTTCCCCAGCGAGTTCATAAAATTTCCTCTCTGGAGGGAGAAAGGGAGTCTGGTCGACACGGAGTTTGCCTCTCTTCACATGTTCAGTTGTCCTCCCAAGATTCTTGGCAGTCTGAGCATAATAAATAGATCATCTGCTGAGTTTTCTAGGAAAAAGGATGTTGTATAGTCAAACTGCTAGAAGGGAACAGCAAAGAAAAAGTGTGGTTCATATTTGGTCTGGACCAGAACTGCAGTTGGGGTTAATTCGCTTTCTTTTTGGTCAACTCCAAATGGCAAGTGACACTGCTATTTAGTGGTTAATGATACGTGTTCATTTTCAGTTATTTTTGAAGTTATTTCTATTTATTATAAATAGACATTCAACCCTAAAGAGTTGAGAGCAGGTTGGTTTCTCACAGGAGGTGAGCTGAAGCCCCCTGGTAACATGTAGGGATATATGACCTGGTGGCCCACCCTTGTCTTCATAGTTCTGTCGTTACCCTTCAGTTCGCACCTTATCTCAGCTCCTTATCATCAGACTCAGGATCCAGGGAAGATCAGCTGTCGTCTCTGAAGCTGGGCTGCTCAGGTTTCTGATGAGACGGCTTTACTGACGTGCAGGTAACTGTCTGTCTGTCAGTCTGTGAGCGTCCTGCCTCAAAGAGGACTCCTGCTCTAACATGTACGCCACCATGTTTGTGCACCTCCACACTTGTAGTTCCTCCACTGGTGCTTCCAGTATCAATGTCTATTTCATTAACCATTTTCATGTAGTGCTTTGTGTCAACCCCATCACAGATGGTTGTCACTTTAAAAACAAATACAAGAATTAACTCTTGTTATGACTTGTTGAGTGAAAAACTCATTTAATCATGATCAGTTAGTGTCAATAAATCTTTGTCTTTACATTGCATACTTTTAAATAAAGTCCTTCTCACCAGCCTCAGCTACAGGAATGAATGGAATTGCACCTTGAGGCTCTCAGCTTGTGATAAGCTCACAACAACCTGTTAACTGCAGCAGACACACATTTCAGCTGTGCTTGTATATGCATGCCAATCAGTTGCTACATCAGCGCTCCAGTTAATGATTTGTACAGTAGGTGAAAAACTTGTGACAGGGGGAGCTCATAGCGAAACCGGCTTAGATGCTCACTGTCGTTTTTTCACTTCTCCTTGGTGCACCATGCCATGTTTAAGAGACTTGACCTGAGTTCTGCTGCTCAGTCACTCTGTAATATGGGCTGGGCACCTTGAGAGTGAGCTATCCTTTGTCAAACCTCTTTGACCTGCTCTCTCCTTCAGCCTCTCCTATTTCCGCACAAAGACTCTCTAATGCCAGGTAGCTGGTGCTGGCATTCTTGTTGCATTCCACCATGGGGAAGTTGCTGGGATCAGGATGAAAAATGCCTGAAACAAAGGCCTACTCTCATTCACAGGGTTTAGGGTTCTGTGGGAAAGTCCAGCCTGGACAGAGGCTGGATGGCAGAGGAATGCGAAGCGGGGCATAGCTCACACAGTCTCTATGACACAGACCCAAAGACACATTGACAAGGTAGAGGTCTTCTTACACAGCGGAGTCAGCCTTCATGAAAGAGGATGATGGGACTCAAGATAGCTGCAGCATATCCTTCATTTATTGGGTGATAGGTTAAGCATTTATAGGACATTTTGGCCCTTTTTCCCCTTAAACTAAATGACATGATTAATATTAATATTTAGATTTTTTTAAAATTTGCCAAGGAATGCATTTATTCTTATACCGCCATATGCTGAGGTTAAGTGGCTAATCTTGTTTCACTCAAATTCCCCTGAGCCATATCTGAACCACGGCTTGTGAAGATTTAGAGAGGAATTTACTGACAAAGCTCTACACTCTCCCACAACAAATACCAACAGATATACCTGATAATGCATCTTCACCTCAGAGTGGAGCAGTGTAAGATCCAAAAAGAAGCATGATTTGAGGTATTTTTATTCAAGTGTTGAAACATTTGAGAGCAAGACTTTCCATATTGATACACACACGGTTATTTTAAGTTAAATGTATTGCACCCGGAAAAGTTACAGTGTATGGTACTTCTGAATGCATGCACACAGCATAAATAATACTCACAAAATACATAAGCACAGATCACAATACCTTTCAGATGATGTCAATCTGCTGTCAAACAGGAAGACTTCCTGAGAATTGTACTGTAACGTCCATCCTTTTATTTTCACATTTCACTCATAACTTTCAGCTTCTACAATAGTGTCTCTACAGGTGAATGACACCTGGTTGATGGCGTCTTTCTCCTTGAAGGTTTTCTTTGTCTTGATTGTTTCACATGAAGATAAAATCACACCCCAGCTCACCTACACTACTGCCATTTGTTTATACTCAGAGCTCTAGCCTGCTATCAGCTCAGGCTATATATCATCTCCAGAGGGTTAGCCTATACGCAGTGTGTGGTTGGGGGGCGTTGGAGATGGAGTACATGGGGAAATGAGAGGAGATCTGTTGCAGCCCACAGGCCCCCTTCAGATTCTCTGATGTGGCTTCAAGACTTCCTCGGAAATGCTCGGCCTTCTGGGATAGCACTTAAGTAGTCTCCAGAGTTTAGTGAGTGTGTGTTTTGAGTGTGAATGAGTGCATGTGCCTGTATCTTTACAAGTGTATCTTAGTGTTTGTTCCGCCAGTTTTAGTGTCATTGTTAAACCATCTCCTTTGATATGTGAGGACACTGTTGGCTAACTAGCTTTTCCAAGGAATGAGGGAGTGTCAGTGCAAACGAAAGGGCACAGCAAACCACATCATGTAGGTGATTTTTCTTACAGGTGTGGCATGTTGATCACATATAAGCCCTCTAAAAACCTCACTTCCGCCTCACGTTTGTGAAATGCACATGCCTTAAAGCACAGTGACATTCCCACTGTTTTCTCATGGGCTGTTATCAGTCTTATTCAAACAAGGTGCTCTCGCTCATGAGATAAACAGTCCTTATCCTCGCTCTCACCAGTCTGTTAAGCTACAAGCAGGCTGTGATGCATTAGGGACCACTTTAATGGAAAATAAGTGAGTTTAGATGAAGAAAAATGGTAATGTTCATGGATTTTCAATACCATTTTGACTTTTCTTATGCTTTCCTGCTTTTCGTTAAGTGCATAAGGCTGCTGAGAGGCCCAGCCCCTCTCATCTGCAGCCTGTTATGGCGGAGCAGGAGTATGACATCATATTGGTCTCAGAGCGGCGGCTGGTAATTGGCCCGCTCTCCTCCTCCAGCAGCACGGGCCAAACAGAACACACAAGTGGAGCCAGGCAATGCAAGTCAGATGCACTGGGTTTTTCCAGAGTGGCTGGTGGGGCCTCAGTGCAGACTGAGAGCCAAGAGGCCTCGAAGAGGGGTGCACCGATCCAACTGTAAATGTCAGAAATGAATGAAGGGCCTCAACTCAAAATGAAATCTGATATAATGCGCCCCAGGCCAGCCTGTTTGATCTGCTGGACAATCCACTGCTGTAGACGGCTGGATAACTGCGCCTATTCTCTCTCATATGACATTGCAAAAGCATTTTCATGTGTTCTTGGAAGTTTTCTGAGACCCAACGTCAATGAGCTCTCAGCCCACACAAAGTTCCATTACAGTGAGACTGAACTGCTGCACCGCTGAGCTGCCGAGGAGCCTCAGCCAGTGATTGTTTGTAATATTAAAATCAGTGAACAATTTCTCAGTTCTAAAGGAATTCTCATGCCGCACAATGCGGATGCATTACTTATGATAGATGATGTAAAGCTCCACAAGGCATTATTCTAAAATCCCTTGCACATGTGAATTATGGCCAGAGGATAAAACATCTGGAAAGAAGATTAAACCTCTGCAGGTTCAGATGTGTGTCTTGTAGATGAAAAATCACATCAGCAGGACAATAACGTGCAAAAACAACTAATCCCATTAGTTTTAAGCAGCTATTTGATGTGGCAACATGAGTAAAGGCTAATTGGTTGCAGTGGATCTGTGAATGAGACAGGTTCTACCCTGTGGCCAGTCACACACACACAGAATAAGGGCTGGGCAGAGATGTTGGATACCTCTGTTCTAATAAAGCACAGTCTTTATCTTTTATAGAGGCTGCTCAGTCATGCCACCTTGTTTCCTGCTATGTGGTGGTTGTACACAAAAACAGACGTGTGCTGATCTTCTGTTTGCATAGGCAGAGGATTATATAAACCACCCTGTTATCATCAAAAAGAACAGTTGTGAGAACATGTTTGGTGTCTGAAGCCTGTGTGGGAAAATACGCTTTCTTGCTGTGTCAAAAGAGGGTGCAGTGCTAAGCGTGTTGGCACGTGCCCGTCTGCCTGTTTACATCCCATTGTTTTTTCTTCACATCACTAACACCTAAATGGATGTCAGTTGCGAAGAGACGGTCACAACAGAGCTTGTAGGTGGTGGGAACATCAGAGTTCCTCTCAGGGCCGAGATGCAACTCAGCATCTGTGGGCAAAACCAACTGACTGTGCAAAACTGTGAGAGGAGCTGCATTGCTCTCATTCGAAAGTTTCTTTGAATGCTTTCACTCTCGGTGCTCTGTCAGGTACTGCACCGAGCTGTGAAGATGTGCAGAGCAGTAACTCAGTGTAGGTGTTACTGTGACGCTGTTGTGGAAAGAAATAGATACAAATATTGTTGTAAGTTCAGTTGATTTCCGGTGTAGAGTATCTTGTCTTGACTCTCAGATGAAATATAGATTGTTGGTGCACGTGATAAAATTCATAAGTAACTGTCACAATTCATTATCAAGTCTTTAATTCTACACATTTTCTAATGTCAGATAGTGTAAATGTTACAGCCTGGGTTTACAGTCTTGATGTGTATGTTGATTCAGCTCTTGAGAGAAGTGTTTGGTGAAGCGTACCATAACTCTGGTTATGATGGTGTGAAACCATTTGCTGTGATAATAATGACTGAGCCTTTTCACTTCCTTTCATAAGTTATCCGAGGACAGAAAGCTCACTCTGAATGGCAGATGGCTGTGTAAACACCACTTAAAGAGCTGGACATAGCTTGGTTTTAAAGTTGAACCTGGTCCCTATCTACATAGGGACCAGGTTCAACTTTCTTCCATTTTTCATTGCTGCTGATGCACATTTCCCAGTGCATCCTCTGTCAGCTGGTGAGTTAGCTGTCGAGGCAGAAACCGTGCCGGAGGGAGGAAATGATTATAGCATAAGGGAATGTGTTATCACTTTCTCCCTCTTGTGCATACTCTCTCAACCAGTTGAATGTCATACATTTTGTGTTTCTTATCTGTAAGATGAGAACGAAACACATTTCACAACTTGGATGAAAATGACACGTGCCCTCTGCATTTTGTAGATTTGAACGCTTCCGTGTGTCACGTCAAGATGATTAGTCCAGACTGGACATGTGCACTGAAATATCAAATGTCATGTTGGCTGTTGTGTGGCTGCACAGTGGAAAAGTCTATATCATGTTCCCCATCCATCAAAAGCTGCTTTCTGGAGGAAGCAGGCTCAGCTGTTGTTGGGCATTGATACCTTTGTTGTTCCTCTCTCTTGAACCGCAATAGTCTGCAGTCACAACCTTCAGCTGCCAGCTCCTCACCAGTCTGTTAGTTTACTTCATATTCTGTCTGTCTGTCTGTCTGTCTCAATGTTTAAGTGCAATGTTGCACTTAAACCTTGTGGTTGACTTCCATCAGTTTGTGTTGTCTTCATGTGGAGTAGTGACCGAAATGCCAACTGACTGGTGGAGGTATAAGTGATGTTGTAGAGGAACGTGATCTTAAATTCAAGCTGCGATGAAGCCTCATTGAATCTGCTGGGACACTGTGACCTTGGGAAACAAATATATACAGTCCCTTTCACATCTGAGAACAAATATCAATTTTGACAGCCGCAACTGCAAAGAGAGGAGAGAGGAGCCGCACCTTGAAAGCCCTGGCAACTTTTCATGTCTAGCAAACAGCCACATGTGTCAAACCTCTCCTCCCACGCTGCACATTTCACACATTCCTCAAGAATGTTTGCTTTTTTACCAGGTCAAGGGAATGAATCCAATGCTGCATTGTGTCTCACTGGCTTTGTGCAGCTTTGGGAACTCAGTCTGTGAGTCTTTTTCATCTTGTGCAATTCATTCTTTGCGTACTCATCAGTTTTTATGCACTTTGACTGAAAATCTTCCTTCTCTCAGTGAGTATTTATGTCTTCATGGCCTAACCATAAAGAGAGCCTCCCTGTGCTTTCATTTCCTCAGTGACAGTGGGAATCCTGACCAAGGGCTTGAGCTCTGGCTGTGGCTGCAACCATAACACATGCCTCGCTACTTCCTGTTATCAGTGATTACATAAGGTTCGGAAACAAAGACATCCTAGGTTGTCAGGGAAGCAGCCCCTTCCCTTAATTTCCATGAGAATGGAATAATTGCTGGTTTTATGGTGACACTGAAAGCAGAGGTTTTATGCACAATACTTGGCTCCATTGTCGGATGTTGTTGTGCAATTGAATCTTGCAAATTAAGTGTCGTATGCATGCCAAGTATGCATCTCTAGTAAAAAAAAATTACAAGTAGTAATTAGCTTACCAGTTTTAAAACAAACAAATAGACAAAACAATCAGAGAGTAATTCCTGTCTGTCTAATTATGGTGTGTTGCAATACTATGCATGTAATGTCTTACATGTACATCTTGTAGGTGCACACAGTATGTAGGTCACTACAGTGCGGTGTTACAGACAGTGCTGAGGATGCAGAATGATGTAGCCGGAACTTCAGCAGGGATCCCCAGGGACGAGGCCTCGGTCCTGGGAAGCAGTGGCCTAGGATCAACAGGACCATTGCAGCTTCAGGCTGCAGCAGCTCTGTGAACCTCCTCTTTTCCCAGCGTGGTCCAGCCCACAGCTGACATCTGAACAACTATTAGAATAAACCGTGTTCCTCCCAGACTTTCGGTGGGAAGAATTGATGAGTTTCGTTGACTCTAGGCAAAGAGGAAAAACTTTTCTCCTGGGCTGAAACTATTATTAACAAGCCTGATAGACTGCTAAACAAGGCACTCCTTGTGGGAATGTTCAGCTGGATCAAATGTCATGTTTCCAGAAGTGAGAAATGATTTTGTGTGCATGTAGCCTGTCGTATCATGAGCAGTGTGAGCCACCTCTCCCTGCTCGGAGGGCTCTTTGCTCAGTAACAAAGCCCTGGTATCTGGTTCTGCAAGCTTGTTATTTGATTAAGACTAATCTCCAGGTTTTGATTTCAACTGGTTTTGTCCGAAGTGGAAGTTCTTTTTGCTCTCTTTCTGTGTCTGAACTAAACCTCAGCCTGTTCAACTGGATTTTGCGCTCCCTGAGCTAAAAAGGGCTGTGCTAAAAGTAATCTGTAAAGGAGAAAAGACATGGGAAAATAGTTTTTGGGATGACAAATTATAGTAGAATTCTTTTAAATGTACCAATGCGCAATTTGTAGGAAGAGGCTTGGGTAAAGACATTTAATCTTTATATCAGAGGATAAGGCAATTACAGTGTTTTGTCGCATATTATAACCTCACTTCAGTTAGAGATGAGATGATTTCAGTAATGTTTCCCAGTAGGTGAAATCCCTTGGCACTTTCAGAGACAGAAATTCCTAGTGGATACAAACCCAAGCTAATGGCCTGGGTGTCACCGAACAGGTTGGCTCCACAGCTCGACTGCCGCCCGGACAGGATCAAAGCCAGGCTCGATGGCAGGGGACTGGAGGGCGATGATGCCGTCATCTACCCTCGACCACGCCATCACCATGTTAACTCATATCTTGGCATTTCCTGCAGATAGGCCTGGTATGCCCCTGTTTGTCTTGGTTTTCTTCTTGGGCTCTTTGGAATGCCAAATTACACAATATGGAGGGGAGACATTAGATTTCACCATCACCCAAAGTGTTTGTTTGTTTGCATCGCTAAGGGAAGAGATGGTTTGCGGTTGAACTATGGTGGTTGTTTCAGGACAATATCATGCTAAATATGCTTTGCTTCCTGGATTTCACATGGTCTTTCTTTGTATTATTTGCTAAATTGGATAAGTGCAGTCAGTAGAGTTTTTAGTTTTTTTCATTTTCTGTAATTTTTATCTGTATTTAGTCTTTCAATTTTATTTTTGATTTCAGTTTAGTTAGATTTACAAGTGTATAAAGTAGTTTCAGTTTTGTTTTTATTTTGAGGAAGTGACTACTTTTATTTAGTTTTAGTGTTAGATTTAGTTTTTCAGGTATTATGAAGAAAGCCTTGATTTGTAGGAGCTGAAAAGTGTACCACGAAAGAATGTATGACATCAAATATGATTTAGAAAACCATTGTATGTTAAAGGTCCTGCATTGTCAATTTATCCTTGTATGCAATAAACCATTAACACTAGGGCATATGAAGCTGATTTTAGCTGCGATTCTATTTAATTTCAGTTTGTTCATTGTTTCGTTGTAGTTTTCACTTAGCTTTCATGTTTTTTAGTTTTAGTCTTAGTTTTCATTAACCATAATAACCCTGGTAGTCGGGGTTGCAACAGAAATGCTGTAGCTACCCTGAACTAAAATGTTTGCAAGTTTAAACAAAAGTCAGTAAAAGTGTTACCTCACAGAAACAATATTTCTCACTCCCATCATTCACACTGACAGTACTTATCAGTGTGCATCAGTGTTTTCAATCTGGCTGTAGATCACAACCTGTTTTTCTAAGTGCACTGACAGCTAATAGTTACTGATAACAGGTTGATTTCCATCCATGCAGTATCATGCATGATACTGCATGTTTCAGAGGAAATATGGGCCTTCTGAGTCTGCCCTCCTGAATTTAATCAAGCAATGAGACCAATGAGGTGAATTAAGACTGGAGCTGAGTCAGCCTTACAGAGGCCTCTTTATGGCGCTGCTGAAGTCGAGGGGGCCCAGGGTTAGCATGCATCACACACAGGAAAACGCCAGGCAGCTCCCAGACAGTCCCAGCCCCAGCAGTCCACCCCTGAATCCCTCCCTGCTCACAGTTTATAAGGAGCATATCACCTCACTAGAGCCACTTTCAAAGAGCTTTCGTTCACATGGCGAGGCCCCCATTTCCTCCTCTCTCTCAAGAGGGAAATGTAAGTGTGCAGGAGTGGAAATGTTGCAGAGCTGAAGGGAAGTGAGTGAACGAAGAAAGCAATGTTATTTGTGGAACAGTGAGGCCCATTGCCTTAAAATAAACTTATACAAAATGACTTACTGGAAACTGCTCAGTCGTCTGCTGCTGATTAATGCCTCGTTTTTCTATGGGCACAGAGAGTGTTTGAGAGAAGAAGGACACAGAGAGAAAGACCAACTTTTGTTTGATCCAAGGTCATTGAGTGGCCAGCTGCAAGGCCTTCTATCTACCCCAGGGATCTGTCTTCCTATTGGACATCCTGTCCCTGATGAATTGTCACTCTTCTCATTTAAGATCACACAGAGGAAGCTTGCCACTGCCAGGACACACCCACAAGTCCTCACTGACCAATCACCTTGGTCCAGTTGTCCAGCATCCTTCACACTCAGAAAACCACAGCTGCCACAGGAGCTCCTCCGCCGGAATTTTTGTTTGTGTCCTTCCTTCCCTAATCTCTGACCACACACACTTGTTCACTTGTGACAGGCAGCCGCTGCCTCTTGGCCCTGGCCCAGTCCCCCCTCTCTCTGCGCCGCCCCGAGACATCTGTGTGTTGTGAGGCAAATGAGCAGGAAAGCTGGGGGAACTTCAGAGCCGACTGCTAGAACAGAACAAGGGGGCCCCCACGGCAGAGTTATATAACAGACACGAAATCTAGCTGTATGCGCACATCAAGAACATCAGTCTCTCCTCCAGACACATGCCGTGCTTTCATAGCATGAACATTTCTGTCCATGCGTGCTTTATTTTTCTACAGTCTGGCATGCAAGGATAGGACAGATGCAAAGCTCATCTTATCCAGATACAGAGTGATTCCTTCTAAAGTTTGTTCACTGTTAAATGGAAAGGATGTGATCTCACCCACTTAAAATCCAACCTATGTCGCTCGCTGCTCATGACCAAATCCAGGCTTCCCTTTTGTGAAATGTGCCCCTACCCACCCAAAATGTTGTGTTCATAAAGCGCTGTAGATAGAGAACTGGATCTATTGGAGCAAATTTGAGATGACCCTTGTAAAATATAGCCTTGTTCATTATGCATTCTCCTAATAATGCAAATCCAGGAGATTTTTCACATTCTTAAAGGGTTCTTTACATCATTACAGTGCAGTCTGCTACAATGCCTTGTTCTGGCACCTTATAAACCCCCTTTTGTTTAAAGTGTACCCTCTTCCTCTCCCCTCCTCTGTCTATTACTCCTGAGTGCATACTGGAGAATAGGGCAATGTTCTCTGAGGCTCTGGTAGGAATGAGGGATGCAAGCTGCCGGACGTCAGACTTGTATACAGTCCTAATAGAGGAGGGGGAGATTCAGCAGTGACCGAAGCCCAAACTGTGGAAAAGAAACCCTCTTGTGTTCACGACCCAGACTAAAGACCAGGCCCGGATGTTGCTATCTGTCCCATCATTGTCTCCTCAAATGTTGGCATTTTAGTTTGAATGATGGCTTTCAGTTTAGCCAAAACATTCCTAAGACACAGTGTGGGAAACACCCTCTTTTTCCTGTGCTGATTTGATGACGCTCCATTTATTTTCTAATCTCGCTGCCTAGTTGAGTGCAAATTAACTGGTGGCACCACAGGACTTCCAATCACATTGTAACGATTGATGGCGGGAGTTACTCAAGCACTAGGCAAGTGGGATTTACATATCCAAAAAATGTAATTATAATCTGCTGGGTAACAAAAACCACAGCAAGCATTGGGTGCAGGGCTGCTCCAGAGAGTTATTCCTCCAGTGCCACACAAGATTTTCTGGACGTCTCCTGGAAACCACCTTCTTTCCCTCTGTTCCCTCAGGCACTCTGCAGTGAGTGGCAGTGATGGACTGGCTTTGATGTGTGACACAGTGTGATAGAGAGGTGCTTGATAGCATGACCAGAATAGCATGTGAAAGAGCAAGAACACGCGACTACCCATGAACATTTATGTAGCCTAGTTTTCATGTTTGGGAATGGGTGTTCAGCCCACTCCCAGGGGAGGTTAATCAGTTGATGTGAACACATATAGTATGCAACCATGTGACTGACAGAAGCCACTTTATCTGGCTGAGCTACACCAGCTATCACTCAGCACTGGGAGGAGTGTTCACCACTGTTCACACCACAGCATTCCAGCCATAGCATCCTCTTCTCTACTGTCAGTAAAGCCAAACAGCTAGCTTGACCCAGAGCGCATGTGCAACCTGTAATCAAGCTTGGCCCTGAAACCGGCATGTAAAAGTAAATCCTGTGTTTACATCTGAGTGAGGCCTCCCTCATGGAACAACTTAGTTGATCTGGCACAGGAAATACAGAAGACAATGTTAAACTTCAAAACCAATCTCCAGGATTAAAGATCTTGACTATTACCCTGCACCTTTTCTCTTTCACTTTCTTTGTCTCTTTCTCTTTATCTGTGGCAGCTTGCCCATCTCCGGGCCCCTGTGCTCTGGTGGGTTCAGTGGACTGGTATGCAGCAGGAATCTTTGGATCAAGGTGATTTCACGCTCCTCCACGTTTTCCCAGGGCTTTGGGCGCTCTCTGTTACCTCTGTGCAGACCGCAGTGTGTGATAGTGGCTGACATGTGTTATCATAGGACACATGCACAAACAGCAGCAAAGAGTAAGGGCGCTTTATCTGCCTAACACCTCTGTTTCCCTCAAGTGTCAGGCTTTGACTGTCTGGTACAGTTCTTTGGCCCCTTGCAGAGAGACCCCTTTTGGACAAAAACACCGACCCAGGGATTTGTCAGCCTCTCTGTGCATAGACCAAGGGATAACCCTCTGACATGAAATCTCAATTCTAAGATGAATCCTCTCAAACATACACCCCCTCCTTTGAAGTAGAACTAATCTTGCTAACCTTGACATTCCCTCAGAGACAGTTCCCACTCTCACTTCACAGTCTACTCTCATAATAGCTCCACAGTGCTCTTTTTTTTCTCAATGAAACTCCATATCTCATTCAGCTCTTTGGTGGCGACTGTGAAAGGGGAAGTTTGTGAAGCCGCTCCACTGAGAAGTGCAGTTTAGCTCTTGTCATTCAGCTCAGTTGAAAGTTTTCTCTAACTGTAAATGGGCCTACACATGATCGGAAACAGCAAATTTTGATGTGCGGAAAGACTTCTGGGCGTGTGTTTTTGACGAGGGTTAACAGTTGTACAGAGAAACATAGTACTGACATGGCCTTCAGAGATCAAAAGTGATAGGGAAGTCATTTCTCATGACTTCCACTTCTATTATAATCACACGCTTTTTTTTTATAGATTAGATCCTGTCTTAAAAGGACAAACACTTTTAGACATCCTGAAGAGACTGCAAGCACTCTCTGCAGATTTGCATGTCCATCCTCATACTTTCATCCTTTTGCATGCCACCGCCATGCCAAAGAGCTTCCTTTTCGGAAAACTGTTCCCTGGAAAGCGTTCAACGTGCCGTCCACACCCATCGTTATGAGGAGCATCACGGAGCGTCCCACGGATTTCAGCTCATGTGGCGGTGACATATTTTCAAACACACACAAATAGAGGCAGTGTGCTATTTCTTATTAATTTGCGTCATCACCAATGTTTTTCTAGTGTTTTTATTCAAAATATCACAAATAATGCAGAGAAATGTAAAGTCACTGATTCTCCACTGAAAAATAAGTAAAAGTTGGCAAACAAAAATATACAGTATCATGACATTTGCAGGTCATTAGGCTATATGTAATTATCCCACCACTGTTACTTCCCAGGACAGACCCTAATTAACTATGCGATATCTAATAACCTTGCTGGCAGCCAGTTAAATTCAAATGTTGTTGTTTTTATCATTTTAGATATGTATGAGTTTCCTAATCTAAAGCTGCAAAATAGCATTATGGTCAATTAGAAAAGGCAGAACATAAAATACAAGGTATGTAAGTATGATTTTATGCACAAGGAGCTGCATGAACACATTCTCTAATGCATGCTTGTTAGCACCCTTTACTGCACAGTTAGCCTTAGCTAGCTTTGTTATATTATTGAGTGAAAGCATTAATCACAGTTTCATTTTTTTGCAGTCAATTTTTGTTGCAAAAGAACATTTTTGTTTTTTCTTCACATGTGCCTGATGCTCTAGTTTGGAGATATACAGGCTATAACAGCAGTTGCAGCAAAGTGTTGATTTATACCATAAACTACATATAGTCTAGTGTCTAATGTAAGCAAACTATGATTTGCACACTTGTGTTGTCACATTCTTCCAGTTTTTCCAGCAACCTTGCTTATATTCGGCCCTTAAACAGCTTATTATTTAACATTTTTTTTCAGTTTAGTTGATATGATATGTGATTTAGTTTACACCCAGCTCATAAAAAATGTAAAGCCTGTTGTAAATGTCTGATGTCGAGGTCTTTCACGTGACCAGGCTTACAAGAGTTGATGTGATTGATGTAACAGCAATGAGACACCCGAAATAAAATGCATCTGTTTTATTTACAAAACGTGTGATTTGGGGTGGCTTGGCCTTCATGTTTGATACTGTTGCTGTTTTTCTTATGTTTTCATAGCAGTAGGTACATCCACTTATTTATTTCCTCTCTCTGTTTCTGTAAGCTCTTTCATTGACTATTAATATTTATAACATTAATTTTCTTTCCAGACTTTTCTCTTTTTTGATGAGTTAAAGAATCTCACAAGCACAATCACCTTTTTATTACCTGTGTATTTTGATTTCTTTCTTTTCCATTTATCTTTAACTAATTTAACACTGTTATGTGGATATTTTAGTTTTTGTAATGGACAAATGATGAAGTGCAGTATTGTTGTAGTTGTAGTTCTTCTTCCTCTTCTTCTTCTTTTTCCTCTTCTTCTCCTTCTTCCTCTTCTTCTTCTTCTTCTTCTTCCTCTTCTTCTTCTCCTTCTTCTTCTCCTTCTTCTTCTTCTCCTTCTTCTTCTCCTTCTCCTTCTTCTTCTTCTTCTTCTTCTTCTTCCTCTTCTTCTTCTCCTTCTTCTCCTTCTTCTTCTTCTTCTTCTCCTTCTTCTTCTTCTTCTTCTTCTTCTTCTCATTGTTATAGTCTAGTAGTTCCTACCTTAGATTTCTGGAACATGTAACGGCTAAAAAGCTCTGATAACTTTGTTATGACTGTGTCCCTTGTTGTTAATAGACTACATAGAGTATCTTGCTGAGGCATCTAAAAACTCCATAAATGTAGTCTTAAGTCGAAACCAGTTGTGGAGCAGATGAGCGTACGTCATGGTCGGCGTGTCTATCTCTGTTAAAGCATTGTAGAAAGTAAAGACGTTAAAGGGAAGCAGATAACCCACTCAGCGGAAAACACTTTATCAACCCATGCAAAAGTATTGGCTGAAAGAGCAGCTTTGTCGGGTTTGAGCGGCGGCGGCTTTTATTTTGAAGGCGGACGCCGGAAGCGGGGTGCTGGACGTTGCCGCCGCGTGACGGATCGGCCAGAGGAACGAGCAAACCGAGAGGCAGCAGGACTGGAGCGAACCCCGCAGTCTCAGCCTCATGCTTCGTCCTGGGCGCTTCTCCTCCGGTCCGCTGTCCCCAGTCCCGTCGACAATATTGTGACATATTTATTTTTGTATTTTTATTTTCACCAAAAAAGGGGAGGAAGCGGCCGAGTCATGGAGCTTTACTGCCTCGAGTCGGACTCAGCCTTGAAAGCCCAGCCTGACCCAAACATCCTCTATGATGACAGAGTGTTGCAAAGTTTATTAACAATTGAGGACAGGTTTTTACCTCAGTGTTCATATTTCCAGCGAGTCCAGAAGGATATTCAGCCTTATATGAGACGAATGGTTGCAGGTTGGATGCACGAGGTTTGTGGGCATTTTAAGCATTGATGAGCTAACATAACTGCTTTAGCTAATAAGAGTTTGGGACTTTTTACATGTTGACACACCAGCTCAGGCTACTTGTGGCGCATAAAGGAGTTATTTTAGTTCAGAGAAAGTTATCTTAGATGTTAATGTATTTGATACTTGACTGACAATGACTCACCAAAGGCGTGGGAGCCACGGAAATTCCATCACGAAGAAAATTCAGCTTCAAAGAAATAGCCTAGCTAGATATTTACATTTGGTTAACGCTGTAGAGTTGGTGTTTTCTACCAATTAGCTAGCCCGTTCGACAGGGGAGATGATAAACTTAATTTACATCATCGAAATACCGATATATTCCCTTTACAGTAATTATTATTAATTTTTAAAAATGCCTCTAGCACGTTGGCTCTGGTCGGGAAACGTGCGTGCAAATCCACTTTCATTTTTGAAGATAAAAACCACTCCATGTGATTAAATTTTACTTCTTAAACTGTCGGGAACTATTTTAACGTAACATGTGAACATTTTGCATGCTTCGCGAAGCTTATAGAGGATTTCTTTAAATTTTTATATTTTTTTTAAAGACGGAAAGCCCCCGACAAGGAAAACGAGTTGAATGGCGAGGGTTTGGTTTTGCTCAACGACTTCCTATTGAACTAATTTGTTTCTGCCTTTCCTGACTTTGACTAAAAAGAGATTTCAAACTGGTGTTTTAACTTGTGACCAAAAGACGAGACTAGTATAGAAAAAAAATCTCACTCTTGAACAAAAAAAACGCCCTAATCTTTTGCATGCTGCAAGTCGAAATATGTTATTTTCTTTTTAGCCTGAAGGCTATATAAACTTATACACTTTTTTTATTCTCTTCCTTCATATTTCTTTTTCTTTCTAGGTGTGTGAAGAGGAGAAGAGTAATGAAGATGTTTTCCCTTTAGCCATTAATTATTTGGACAGATTCTTAGCAGTGATGCCCACAAGAAAAAGTTATTTGCAGCTTCTGGGAGCTGTGTGCATGTTTCTGGCCTCGAAGTTAAAGGACAACAGGCCACTATCTGCAGAAAAACTATGCATGTACACAGACAACTCCATCACACCACGGGAACTGCTGGTAAGAACTTTTAAAAGCCTCGTGTATTAATGAAAGCATTGAATGAAATGTTGTGTTTTGGGATGGATATAATGATAAAAGCTGAATTGGTTTCATAGGAAGTATCCCATTTTCCTTAAAAGTAGAGCTGTGCACAATACAGCCACATCCTTTCTTTGGATCCATGTGGACTGAAGAGGCGTGTAATGCCATCTAGTGCCAGTTATGCAGCATAGAACTTGGTTTTACTGTATTTATATTGGATACTAAATAGTTTATATGCTCTTACTCGTACCTGCATGGATGCGTCTTTTACAGAGGAATATCTCTTGATGCATTAACAACATGCGGTCAGGACACCTCGAAGTGACCAGTTGTGTTGCAGATAATGATTATTGTCATTACAAACGTATCTGCTAATGAACTTTTACATTATCTATTGGGACTTTAAATTGTCAGTAAAGTTTTTCACCTCATTGCATTTTTGTGAGACTAAATGCGGAAAAAAACTAAGAAATTTAATACAAAATTGAATAAAACTGATAACCTGGCATACTATTAAAATTAGTATTGTGTCTCTTATTATGTGATTAATAAATGAATGGCTCCAATTACAAGTTGAGGTTGGACCTGCGGGCTCCATGTGCACTCTACACATCCCCTTGTGTTGTCTGCAGCTGCTGAGGGAAACGACATCCGTCCCATTTGATGCTCATTATTGTCATAAGACTTCAGATTCCTGGATATCCTCACAGGATGTACAGAGAAGGCAGCGAAAGGCAGTGAAAGATGCTGCAATTCTTCGTTGTAATGAGCACATCGCTGCTGGTGCTTCGGCTGGAAGAGAGAT
Source organism: Coranthus polyacanthus (assembly GCA_037367275.1). NCBI lineage: Eukaryota > Metazoa > Chordata > Actinopteri > Kurtiformes > Apogonidae > Coranthus > Coranthus polyacanthus. The sequence continues at coordinate 13,273,639 of JAPQRN010000005.1, read as the reverse complement.
GGGGGTGTGGGGGGTGTTGCCGGGGCAGCTGGTCAGGAAGTGAGTGCACCAACAGCAAACCTCTGCTCGCTCATCTTGCAGGCAACTATCTCCACGGGCCTAAAATAGGTTGAATGCTATGTGTGGGGCAGGTTTCTATACAGGAAACTCAAGTGAATGACATTTCATATTACAGAAAATCACGTGGCGGGTGGGGGACCATCGCTGCTAGCGATGGGGTTTCAGTGTGTACTATGTGTGACACATCTCCATAGAGGAAGTGAAAAGTTCATCAGCATTTGTTCATCACAGTGTTAACCATGTCTCCTGTAGTTCAGTCTGCCAGTTTACTTGTTCCATAGACAGCTCATCCTTTTCTTTCACTTATCTGCAAAACTGACAACGGGTGATTGGGCAGGGGATGCCACTCCCTACTGTTTGTGTTGTTATTTCTTGGGGAAACAAGAAAAAATATGCATTTACTGAGAAACATTTATAGACGTATTCTAATCCTTCACTGCAGCAGGAGTGTCAACTAGTCAAACCAAAACAAAGTACACGTACAGATATCTGAAAGTGTGTGGAATAATGCAAACTCTGAACAGATTGACATGCTCTTGAAACTATACAAAAACCTAATTTGAACACAAAAAAACTAATTTGCATGTGTTCAGTTTTAACCTGATACTATAAAAGTTAACATTGTCATTTTTTGCTTTCACTCAAAAAGACCAACACTATTATTTTCATAGTTACAGATTCACAGTTCAGTTATTTTGACATTTGAACACTTAGATTAATAAACTTAAAAAACAGAAAGCTAAGTTGTAACTTTCCACAGCCCAAGGTTACGTCTTTAAAATGCTTTTTAATTCAACCAGCAATTTACATTCAGACACGAGAAAAGGCACCACATCCTCAGTCTAAAGCCTATAAAACTAAAACTGTTGACTGTCAAAATACTTGTACTTGTTTTTGCCTGTTAATGAACTGAATAATCATGGCAGCTTTACTCAAAATACAGGAATCACAAAAACATTAAGGATTTCTAAATTGGTAAGTTTTAAATACTGATTTTACATCTAACATTAAGTCATCAAGTGTGTACACCTTTCTTGCTGGTGCAAAGAATGGCTAAACAGGCAGCACTGTGTCGCTGCCTTTGCAGTGCAAACTCATTGTAGCTGTCTGAGGCTTGTGACAGGAAGGAAGGGCCAAGCTGTCTCATTGGCAGGGCCTCTAAGCAGGGCAAAGCTTGTCACATGCCGGCGATATGAACACAAAGGATGCAAGGAATGAGAAAGGCACGCAGATAATAAGATACAGCGAGGAGAGATAAAGAGAAGAAATGTTACTCTTCTTACAGAGCCATTTCCTCTAGGAATAGGGACAGCCTGTGATCTTTTTCACGGTCACTGGAAGCATGGCATCACGCCATTTAACCTTCTGACTAAGTAGATTTTGCCAAGAATCTGAATTTCAACTGACTGACACTTTTTCCTTCACTTTCCATCCTCCTCTCGGCTGTCTTTCAGGACTGGGAGCTGGTCGTGTTGGGGAAGTTGAAGTGGAACATGGCCTCGGTCATCCCCAATGATTTTATAGAGCACATCATACGCAGGCTGCCTCTTCCCAAAGACAAGCTGGCGATGGTCCGCAAACACACTCTCACATTCATCGCTCTCTGTGCCACAGGTATCACAGCCGCTTATCATTCCACATGCCTTTTAGTGCCTTTTCTTTTCTTGTTTGCTCACTTGCAAGCACAATGTTATTCCCACATCCAGCAGAATATTCCCACACACACAAACATTCTCCCATCGTGAGTCATCGGTGACTATGCCTGTGACCTCTTTCTTCTCTCTCATACTTTTCTGGCTGCATTTCCCTTATCCACTTTTCTTTCTAGTCTTTCACTGCCTGTAGTAGGGATTTTCTTCACAGCTGCTAAAAGCTGCGCTGGAGTGCTTGAAGTGCTCATTTCCAGGTTTCTCTGCTAAGTGCCTGAGAAAAGTCCTATCAAGGCTGTGTTTAGATAAGCCACATACACTAGTAATGATAGCGATTGTATCATACTGTGTCTTGCGCTGTAGCAGACGCACACACTGTGCTGTATGACTCAGGTGCAGCTGAACTGATGTGCTACGCTCCCTGTATTGTTTGTTGACAAGGAAGCTTCCAGGTTTAAAAAGTCAGGGCAGTGATCCAGTGATCTTCCTTCCTCCTCCCATCCTGGCGTCATGTCCAAAATAAATTCTGGAGGCTCTGGAGAAGCACAAATTCAGATGTCCCCTCAGGCCTCTCCCTGGGTGAATTTTCATAGCGTTCCTTTGCCTATTCTAGGAATCCCACTAATATTTTCATATCCTGGAATGAAATACTATTCCAGGATCACCTAATACACTTAATATATAGCACTCCGCTGTCACAAGGCCGCCTTTCATCTGCTACCTCCTTAAGCTGATTCAGTGAAGGAAATAACAGAAAAGATGTCACCTTAGTGCAATCAAATTCCTTGCAAATGACTGTGTGGTCATATCTGGCCAATAAGCACTTGTTTACTAGAGCTAGTTATTGAAACCATGGCCTCCTTCAATGAGTTTCATGCCCCGTTTAGTGCAGTTTTCCATGTCACACTTTTTAAAAAATATTTGGGTGTGTTTCAGCGGTCGCCTCTGCTATTCATAAGCAGCTGGTTATATCCAAGCACAAAGCAGCCGCAGTGGGAAAAAAAGGAGCCGCTGTGGTTGTGCAGTAATGTAAATGTTTGGAGTTTTATATGGAGTAGAGATGTTATTCTTATGAGGGAGGAGCTCCTCCTATGGACAGCTGGGCTCTGGAGGTAAAGATGGGCGTAGTAAGGCAGGGTTTAATCAAAGCTATCAGGACTGGTTTGCATTGCTATATTACTATGCACCAGGGTTATACATCACTAAAAAATTGTATGTACTGTTTTCATGTGTTGAGCTGGCCTTGTGTGTGTGCTGGAAATACAGTGTGCATCATAACTGTGGAAAAATTGCAAGGTTTTCCTGTGAAATGTGAAAGACTGATTACAGAAGTCGAGTCTCTTAGAGAAAATCTACAGCTACTTTATTAGCTGGTCTAAATCCGCTTTAGTTCCTGCGGAGGAGATCCTCGTTGTTCCCTCATCTTCCGCCTCTTCTTTCCAGGCCTGTTGTCACTTATGGCTTCAGACTTGGATATGGACCGGAGGGAGTCATTGCTGGAACTCATTGCTCAGCGAGTAGGAGGATTCCTACTCTGCTTTTCTAATCAGAGCTCAGGCTTCTATGAGGGAAACCACACAGGTTCTTGTATCCGTCTATGTCTGTTGAAATTCATACTGTGGGAAAGTCAGGTTCAGCTGCGGAGGTTGCATATAGAGATGGATTCAGATGTTTGCAACTCTCATACCTCTTGTTGGCCAGTCTAAAAGTGTTCCTGCTTCTAGGGTTACATATAAAAAATGGCTTTGAGCTGCTGCTTTACTAATCACACATTAATACTGTTTCCTCTTTCCACACCAGATGACCGCCTTGCTATGAACCCTCCTTCTATGATTGCCACTGGCAGCATGGGAGCTGCTGTCTGCGGCCTGCAGCTGGACCACTCTGACCAAAGGCTGAATCGAGACAACCTGACAGACCTGCTGGCCAAGATTACCAACACAGAGGTGGTAAGTGCCACTGCAAAGGTTCTGATTAGTGATGTATACCTGCCAGGAGTAACAAGCCATCGGTTTGAGCACTACAAAATAATTCATTGTTAATAACAATCATTGCTACATCTCACGACAGCAGCATAGAGGACTCTTTAGTAAACATTAGAGATGACTTCAGTAGTGGCAGATTGAAGCTATTTACTTTTCATGGGGTAGAAGGAGAGCAAGCTTTTGGCTCTTGGCTAGAGAGCCAGACTGCTGCTATAAAGAGCAGCGGCAGAGGGAATGTCTTCTTAAAACTCAGAGCCCACATTCTTGTGGTAGGACACATGCAATTTCTTCGCATGGCTCCCACTTAAAGCGTGTGCCCCTCCTGGTGGACGAATATGTTTGTAATGAAGTCGGGCAGTGTCTTCCCAGAAGAGACACCAATCAAGAAATAGAAAATAATCCAAGCTGTCCTCATACCTGCAGACCTGACACTGATCAAGGCTTAAATTAAGATTATATAAAATACTACAAGTATCACATTTACAGTATAGAACTGTATGCCTGTCTTGTGATAGAACTCCAGATTATAGAAATCTAGTCCAAAAAAGGCCACAGCCAATGGGCCAGAGGAACAGCACAGTTGTCTCTGAGCTTGTGGTTACATTTCCATGGCAACATGGGCCCCGCAACCCAGCCGTCACAACAGGCGCTCCGACTGCAGCCCATCAGGTTCCAATTATCCGTACATTTCAAAGGAATGTTGGCCTCTTTGCGAGCCTCGTGCATTCTTTTAGGGTCCTGCAGCCGGCTCACTGAGGTAGACCTCCCACATCTCCTACAGACCTGCAGGGAGCAGAGGAGACGGACAGAGACACTGAGAGGATCCCCTTTCACAAGAGTTTAAATAGCTGCTGCTGAGGAGAAATTGACCAAAAATCCAAAAACATCCGGTCCCACTGTCCCATATTCAGTTTTACACCCAAACTTTGAGGGTCAGGGTGCAGTAGGTCAGAGCCATTTCCTCTAGACCTCCACATCAGACTGACCGTGCTGTAAACCCAAGGGGGGTGGAGAAAGAGATTGCACAGTTTCGAGTCTTTTGTCCCTTCACCTCCCCCCAGTGTGCCACATACCGCAGACACGCACAGGTCTCGTGTCAGAGAGGAGTGCTGTGCCCACCATGTAGCTCGCTGCACTGTGTTTTTTCTGTCGCACTGTGCTGGTACCCATTGTTCTGATCATGGTGCAGACAGGACCACCTACTTCAAGACACATAATTCCCTGCTGGTATGCCATGCATGTGACCAAAGCTGCTAAACAACTCGCACGTCAGATGTGCCAGAAATGCCATGCAACAACACGGATCAGTGTTCAGTGTCTGTCTGTGGACGGTTCATACACGGCTGCCCTGATGTGAATGCTTTTAAACACGCGGTGTGTAACTGAAGTGTGTGCATGTGTAACAATGCCCGATCTTTTTTGTTTCAGGATTGTTTGAGGGCGTGCCAAGAGCAAATAGAGCGTGTTCTGGCCACTAGCCTGCAGCAGGGCCAGCAGTACCGACAGGAGACTGGGGCCAGAGCAGGCAACAAGGCGCGGGAGCAGCAAGACCAGTCCAGCACCCCCACGGATGTACGCGACGTCAACTTATGAACTCCCATCACCACCTGACACACCAGGCATGCCTGTTAAACAAGTGAACTACCGGGAGCGAAAGGCACGACCTGCCAGTGTCTTCTGTCAGGTCTCCCCATGAGCAATGGTGTGACAATCCATGAACTTTTAGAAATTAAGATATTGCTAGTTTTTCTCCTTTCTGCCCCATTCATAAACAGTTGGTTGTATTTTGACCTTTTGTATGGGCCACATGTATTCAAACAAGCTATTTAAAAATAATTTCTTGAAAACTTGATAGTGCCTTAGGTTTCCAGAGTGGTAACCTAAATATATTTTCATACTTGAAAAAAAAGCATAGTTAAATGAAATATACATATTTCTTTTGATAAATCTAGCAAAAATAAGTGATAATGTATATCTGGTTATTTAGCTAGTATTTAGTTGTATTACTCTTATCTTTAGAAACCATTATCGATTCATAATTTTATTGGGTTTTCCTCACCTGTGATTCATATTAATTTGCAGTGTGCAGGAAAACCCTTGCAGTAGTGATTGATACGCTGATAATACAGTACATGGCATTTAAACCAAGCTGGTGTGCAGCCAGAGGAGCGCCTGCTAGCTGCTCGCTCTTTATCATACTGTGCACCTGTAGCACTGCTTACTATTTATGCAGATGTGTGCTGGCCAGGAGTGGGCTGGGCCCACTCAGAGAGGAAGGGATCTGAGGTGTGGAGCAGTGGCTACTGTTTGAAAGGTTTATACAGAGGACAAGGTCAGTCTTGCTTTTTACAGTTTTATCTACAGACCAGTATGTTAACAGGACAGTATGTACGTGTATTCGAATTCAGCGTGGCTACTTGTGATTAATAGATACTTTGGAACATTATTCTTTGTTCTCTGTCTAGCTCCTACATGCTAGAGAGCAACAAGTAGTGTTTAATGTTTGTCAGTGAGACAGTACTGATGTTAAGTTACTAGAGAAAGGAGATCCAGCATGTTTTTTTTACCAAGTCTGTAGGGGAATCTGATGCAGGTTGAAGGATTTCTGTGAGGTTTTTGGAAGTGAAAAGCATGTGTAAAGTGAAAGGAAATGCTAAAGGTGTGGAATGATGAATGATAGCGAAACGGGGGGAGGGGAGGGGGGCCAGGAGTTAACTTAAGCTATATGATATTTCTGCAGTTGTAAGATACTTGAGTGACACACAGGAGGAGCAAGAATCCCTGTTTCTGCCAATAAATCTGAGAGGGGTTGACGTCCGGGGATCAGTTTGGGTGTGCTGCAGTTTCTCCTGTATCAATTTTACCATTGACCTGAGTTATTTGGAGAGGGGGCGCAGCTTGGAACAATGTTGATGCACTTTTAAAACACACTCCTTAAAAATGGTAAGGGGATAGTGGTTGAGGAGAGTTTAGTGGGTTATTAGGGTCATTTTTTTGTTTTAGTTTTTCTTTTAAGTTATTTGATCTTTGATCTGGGCTGGATTCCCACGGGGTAGCGCATGTTGTCTTGAAAAGCTGCACCCCAACAGGTGAGTAGACGTAGGATATTCCATGTTATAGTTGTGTTGAAATAAGGCACCATAATCAGTTGCAATGCAAACTAAGGAAAGCCAAGTCACATGTAGACTTAGATTATTTTTTTTGATTGAGTGCTTTTTATTTAACCGTACTTGAATTTTTATTAATTCATAGCCAAACCTTCCAATAGTTCCAAAGAGTTAAACACGTGTCCTAAATATGTTTCAAATTGTGTTGTTAATGTTTTTACTTTTTTTTTTTTTTTTTTTTTTTTTATTTAAACTGCTCTCTGAACTGAAGTTTTAAAACTGCCATTTTTCTTAATTATAGACATGGTTAGGGGTTTACATGGTGTGAAAGTGTATATAACCAATTTTCCATGAGTAAAAATTCTTGAAATAGTCGTTACATTTTAGAACAAACATCTAAATTGTATTCATGCATATTCTGTTGTGCAAGAAGCCAAATGTTTGTTTTCCAAAAAAAAAAGAAGCTTTGAACAGGAAAATTGTTTATGCTTTTAAAGGTTTTGTGTATAATTTGTAAACGAGAATTCCAAAGTGAGAAAAATAGATTATACACATCATTTTCTTGCTGCTATGAAGCTTTTCTTTTCTAGTCTTACACAAAGATGTCATTGCCTTATTGTGATTCACTTGTGTGCTGCTATATTATGAAATGTTGTATATGTAACGGTCTTCTTTGCTTTCTGTTGTATGTGTACTGAGGGAACGTAACACAGGTTAGTGTGGGACTGGAAGTACTTGTGTTTGCCGATCATTTGATTAGCATGTTTTATGCATTTTTGTTTCATTTGTATCTTATAATCTATCATATTCTTGCTGCTTCTTTGTAATGTTTGTGTACCTCAGGTTAATTGGACGGATAGAGCGAGAGCCCATCTCGCATTACCTCATACACACTTCACCACACACATGTCGTTTTCACTCTGAATTTGTTTGACGGGTTTCACTTTTTTCTCTGGACGAAACAAGAAATGTCAGCCACCAGATCTCACTTAGCAGTTTTAAGTGCCTATACTTTAAAATGGGTCATTTCATACATCTGGTGCTAAGTCAAAGACGGCCTATTCTGTATGTTATACTTGTATCATAAAGACAAAAAAAAAAGACATGTTATTTTTCTACTTGGAGTTTTATTGGCATGTTTAGATCGGTTCATTTGATAAAGTGGGACATCGTTTTTTGAGGTGCCCATGCATTTACCTGACGTTTAAATCACCAGAATGTTTATTATTCTTCACAGTGTGGTTGTTTTTCCAAACCCTCTCCCACTATCCCTATGTGCAACCACACAGTGTACCTCAACAATTTCTCCTCAATAAATTGGCTAAACTCAACTGGTTGGTTCATTTGTCGTCTTTTTGTTGCTGAAGTCATCAGTGTTTTTAGTCAGGTTGTGCGTTCTGGTGCCACTAGAGGGCGACGAAGCCAGATCTCACACAATGGTGTTCAGGTTTTTATTTACAGTCTTCTGGTGAACACGCTCCCCTGACTTTTTATTCTTTATTAACGTAATCTTTCCCAGAGAAAATGAGACATTATTCTTTTGTTTTTATTACAGAAAGAATCACAGATGTATTAAACGTTTATTATATCTATGGATAGAATAGTTCGTGTAAAATCAATTAAAGTTTTATTAAAAGTTGGAAACTCAACTTGGCTGGAACAGCGTACCTTTCTCGTATAAGGCAAACTGATGTATTTCGGGTGGATTTCTTTCTCCCAATGTAAAACTAAATAAAATTAAAGTCAAACCTCGAACGCAAACGTTCAGCTTTCCACGCTTTGCGTCATGTCGCAGTAGCGCGTCACACACCGGAACCAGGAAGTAACGGGAACCGCATGAGAGCCGCTGCCGAAAGATGTTTACGTTTAGTTTAACGCTCGTACGACAGTAAGTTTCTATTTAACCTCCAACAGCACTTTATATGTTTAGATTCTGAAAACATAAATGAATTGGAGGTGTTTCTGTTTTGTCTGAGACGTCCTGTTGACCGCACGGTGACAGAACGTGAGCAGAGAAACAGATTTATTTATGTGGTGCCTTTACAAACCTAGCTAAATGTAATGTGTCTTTTCACACAGTGGGGAGACACAATCCAACAGGGACAAACTGCTGCAAGGTACGTTAGTTAAAACCTGACCTCATATTTCCTGCCATAGCATTAATTTAGCTGAATTTGACCTCTGGCTAAACAGGTGGGTGTTATTATGAAGATGAAATGACCTCGTGTATGTTCTGAGCAGACTGAAAGGGTTTGCTTTAAAAGCTGTTAAGCGGAAGTTTTAATGTTGACTGCCGTGCTTTATGTTGTTAGGTCAGGGTGTGGATAATCCTCTGTCAGAGACAGGTGTGCTGCAGGCTGAGGCGGTGGGACAGTACCTCAAAGACATCCCATTCAACAATGTGTTTGTCAGCAACCTTCAACGGGCCCTTCAGGTAAGACACGCACACACATTCATTTTTAATTCGGGTCAGTTTGGTGGCTTCAAATAGAGACACTTAAACATAGGTGTAGATTTCAGGGAGGATGTAGCGGATGCATGGGCTTGTAAAAACATGAAATAACCAGGAGGAATTTCATGTTGTTTCCACAAGGTCTCATTCTCTGCTCTAATAGATCGGATCAATATTTTAATAGGTTATGGTCAAAATATGTGTCAGGCCTTCAGTCCAGCTTCAATATTCCT
>JAPQRN010000005.1:13241943-13261535 GCA_037367275.1 Coranthus polyacanthus | reverse complement strand
AAATGGCTAGTTTACCTATTCAAGATAAAAACATGATGCCGAAATTATGTAAAAATGGTCAAGAAAGTGCACAAATTCACTGTCTTCATGATTGAAGGATAAGGTCCATTGTGAATTTGGTTGTGATCGTTTGTCATTTTAAAAAAAGGGGATTCCCAGAAAAAAAGTTGGGAAATACTAGCGTAGAAGACAATGTGACAATGTGAAAGTAACTTAATGCATGGACATATTTTTTCGATGTGCTCCTGTTCAGCACGCTTAGCTTAGTCTTCTTTGTTGGATGTCGCTGAATTCAGTGAATCCATCTCAGGCCTAGTCACTGCATTTTCTAGTAATTGAGCAGGTTTTTAGATAAATCTGTCAGCCTGAGACTGAAGAGAAATGTTTCTGATTTCATCAATCCCTAAACTTTGGTTCCTGTCACCTTATTTCCAGGTCAGGCTGCGATTTAAAAAATTCCTTAAAGTCCTTTTCAAGCAAATATTGGATGAGCACGGCTGGTCCGGGCAGGACGCCTGTGCCGGAGCGGCAGGAGCTGTGGATGCTCCAGACTCAGAGGTCGCTCCTCGAGGTTTGGTTGACGACGGTCTCCAGGGAGTGTCGGTACACGCTCTGGTGGTGAGCCATGGTGCTTACATTCGTGTAGCCAGCAGGCACATGGTGGAGGACTTAAAGTGCTCTTTGCCCCAAGGGGTAAAGATGTCCCAACTTTTCTCACCCTGCCCTAACACCGGCATCAGCCGCTTTATCCTCAGTCTGAGCCCGTCTGAGTCCGGGCCGGTCCTCTCTGCTGCTCGCTGTGTTTTTACCAACAGAAAGGACCACCTGGAAATCCTGAAAGCTGCTGAATAGATAATAAAAAGATAATAGGATAGAGATGTATGTATGCACTATGCGTATGTATGTATGTGTGTGTCTGTGTATGTGTGTATGTACACATTTGAGTGTTAGTGGAACCATTATTAATACTAAAAGGAAATAAGAGGTAAAGACCCAAAGTTGCAACATGTAACTAAATACAAACAATGCACAGAAGCACCGTATACAGTGTAACTGATCTTTTCCTGTAATCAATAATGTTTAACTGTGGATCAATAGTCACAATAACTGCTGATTGTACAATAATGCATTTTAAAGGGAAACCATCATCCTCACAACTGTAGGTCAGTAGGACTTGTACTTCAGTGTTTACTTGATTTATTTCTTCTTTTTACTCGATCAACCAAAGTCAGACTATTTATTGTTTTATTGATCATGGTCTATTTCAAAGGTGATGTGTGTCCTGTGTTAGAGTTGTGGTGCTGCTCATTTTACTCGTGCAATATTGTAGACATTTTGTTGGGTTTCATGATAAACGGAAAAGTATTTATGTCTACAGTGATAAACTACAGAACACTGAAGTAACATTAGAGATATCTGTAGATGTACTTGTTGTTGGATGCTACATGTCTTTAGTTATTTCGGGCTCCGGGTTTTTTTGTCTCAGTTGTGAGGCAAAAAATGCTCAGCCACGCAGGCCGTCAACACAGTGTGATATCTGTTAATACCTCAAAGACCTGCCATTAAATACAAAAGTACTTTTACTTTTTTAACACTCAGCAAAACATAACAGGGTATATTTCCTTCATCATATCATAGATGTACTGTATGTGTCTTCATTATTTCATAGAGTTTACTTCTTACAAAATCTCATCTGGTTTTAAGGTTAAAATCAGTGTAAAGTATGGTATCCCAGGGTGTCACATGGATGAAAATGAGTTGCGTCCCAGATGTCTTTAAGAATGAATCAGCCTTTTCTCATCCTCATCTCAACAGAAAAATGTAGAGCACCGTAAAAGCTCTGCTACGCTTTCACAACTGAACCTTAACCCATGAAGCAGCTGCTGGTTTTAAAGCCACTCAGACTTATTTCATTTTAATGATGATTTTAAACGGTATCTCTTTATCCTCATTGGAGGCCGTAGATAACAGCTAAATTTAACGGATCGAAGGTTAATGCGTGACACTGACCACAATTAACGCCGAAAATAATGGCACAGGAGTGACATGACTCAGCTGCAGCTCATGTACCTGTGAGCTAATCGGGCGGATGCTCAGCTAATGAGGGGAACTGCACGCTAACATGGTCCCTGTTAACGCTGCTTACACATTCATGACTTCCTTTCACATAGTACACAGTTGTCTTCACAAATGACGCAGCGCACACAGTGTGAAAACACCAAAGTTTAAAGATTTACCATTAAATGAGTCTGCATAAATTAACACTCCAACCCGTTTCCTTTATGAGTTTATTTTTTCCATCATCGACTCCAGCACATACATTCAAAGACAATCCATGTTTTCATATACTGCATGTACATTTGACTGTAAAGCATCCTTATAAATATCATAAATAACAATAAAGGAGTGGATTTAAATAAATAAATACTCTTTGGGACTGGTGTTTGTGTTTGCTGGTGGTGCCCAGCACCTGAAAATAAGAGTTGAGATCTGATATCAAGATTCTGGTCTGTACAGGCTCCTCACCCTGTAATGATATTCCTTCAAGTCATAAATCACTTTGCGCTCTTATTTGAAAAAGAAAAAATACATAACAACAATAGATACTGTAATTGATTGCAATCGATTATGAAATGTTTTAAAATTGCTGTTTTTTTTTTTCTTTTAACTAATTGCAGGACTTGAGATAAATAGTTCAGCTCTGTAAACGCAGGACTTTAGGATATAGGCATGGTAAACAAAATGAACCTCAACACTACTAAATACAGCTCTACGTATATTAATATATATTTTAACATGTTTATATCATGCCTGTCTAGTTTCACATCAGTAACACTGAGCCTTAAGTCCTCCAGTGGTAGACTAGATTAGGCTTTTGAGACGTTTTGAGATGATATCAGTGACACTTTAGTTCGTGGGTTTCTCAGACCTGCTGTAAAACCCACTAAAAGACACAAGCTCGCTGATTTGCCTGCATCCTGCAAGTGACTGCATCCTTAATAAAATGGACCATGTAGCTCCTTGGAGAGCTTAACCACAGTTCAGTGTATTGAAAGGATGCCAGCTTCCCCATTAGAGCAGCTGAGGATGGGACAGATTGGGATTTATAGTCTTGACATTACAGATGTGGTTTGATTGGAAAATCCTTTGCATCATAGGAGCGTAATCAGACTTATGTAAATACACTTTAGTTGTGGTGAAATCTCTGCAGTTATACCCAACGTGTACAACTTCCTCGTAAAATGTAGCATACATGTAACTATAGTTTCAGAGAAACTTTAAGACGAGATTTAAGACCGTAGAAATTGTGCAAAAGGAGCGCAAATCAAGTCCAACATTTTGCACATTTAGTGCATAAACGCGCTACTTTTCTAAACAGTTGATATTGAATGGATAATATTTTAGTCAGTGTCAAAAGTAGGAAGGTTTTCCTTTCAAATCAAATCACGGTGATGGTGATGACTTAATTTCTGAAATTATCATAAAATCCAACTTTACACTTTGACTCACTGAAGATAAGGGGTCTGCGCTCATGTCACCCGACTCGACATTACCCCATGGTCCCGGAGCTCCGTGGGCTGGCCGGGTTGGACGAGTGCACGTTCCAGGGGTCGTGGGTGGACGGAGAAAACAGCGTCTCTCGTGACACGTTGCGCCCGTCGTCCCCAGCCTCCACCTCAACCTCCACCTCCAAGTCTGCGTCGTCCACCTCCGGCACGGCCCGGGAGTCCGAGCCCTCCTCGGTCTGACCCAGGTAGACATTGTGCGGGTCCGAGGGATCCACCACCTGGTTCCTCTTCTCTCTGTGCAGCAGGAGGCGCTCCAGCGGCACCGTATTCTCCTTTGGGAGGAAGAGGGAGGTCTGCGGCAGGTTCTGGCCCGCCGAGTACACCTGTCTGGAGCCCTCCAGGTTGAACAGGATGCCGGTCCTGCTGGAGTAGTACACGTCCCGGTTGTTCTCCAGGAGCTTGTGGTTGAACAGACAGTCGTCCCTGAGGCAGATGGACTGAGGAAAACGGAATGGGGGAAAAAAAAAGTTATATTTCTTCACATGTTCAAGGTGTTAATTTAGTAACTTTCTCTTGATTTTAGTCAAAACTTTTATTTTAAAGACGTCCGTGTTATCACCTCAAATGTTATACTGTACACGCGCGATAAAAAACTACACCTTCTCACATGTCATCAAATGTGGTTTAAATCACAAACAAATCTTACATTTCCATTGTAGACAGAATGATACGTGAAAAATTCTAAATATCAAAAAAGCCCAGACCTTGAGATTTTGTTCATTTCGAACATTTTAACTCGTTTTTAGGTTAACATTATGTGTGTTTTCTTGTTCTGTGTTTCTGTACTCTCTTGGTTAAAGAAACTGCCCGATTATTATGTCAACATGTCTTGGAAAAGTAGCGTAATTTCAATATCATTTCAAGGAAATGATGAAATAATTAGCGAATAAATTTAGGAAGACCTACAGTCGCTGTAAAGTTTGTGCGTAAAAGTGCGTAAAGAAATTTTTAAAGCTATGCGCAAAACTCCACAGAGATGCTACACAAAAGATCAAAGTTTAGAAAAAAGAATAAGGGTTTGACTGAATTATTACTGCCAAGTTAAATTCAGTTCAATCAACCTGAAACTACGTATTTGCTTACAGAACTGAACGGGGTGCCTTCCGCATCCATACACAGGTAGCGGCTGCTTTTGATGCCGAGGATGGCGATGCGCTCCCTTGTTTCACTTTTGAGTAAAATCACACCTGAGGGGAGAAAAGAATAGTGGTTAAAGACAGACAACCCTAGATTCCACATTACAAAAAGGCAACAGCATTAGTGATATAAAGGAAAAGGCACTCACTATATGAACTCCTGACTGTAGTTTTGCGCACAGTTCCATCCAATTTGATCTCTAAGTAGAAGTTGTTGAGGTCTGTAGATGTCTGCAGGTGAACATATCTCCTCGGGTTCCCCCAGTTGGATCCAACCAGAGGTGACGGGTTTGGGGCCGATTCCCCGAGAGGAAATCCTTGAAGGAGAGCGAGGAAGAGCGGCAGCACAGTGTCTTTCATTCCCAGTCCTCTGTTGACGTCCATCCTGGAACAAACCGGTGGTTTCCACTGCGAGCTGCTGGAGTTGAAGTTTTCAGATGCTCTGTCGTCCCAAGGTTTGGAGACAGTTCCTATTTAAAGCCCCCCAAGTGCCACTCCTGCTCACATCCTTTACGTAAAAAAAGAAACTCGCCCCCAAAGCAGATGTGCGGGTTTGCTGCAGCGGAAGGGCCACTTCCACCTCTGTCTGTTTATCCCGATGCTCTTGGTCACACAACAGGAGTCTTATTTTTGGTCCTGACTCATCCACCTTAAACATTTTTCTAAAACTGGGTTTTTGATGGTCCAAACTCCACTGGTCTAAATTTTGTTTGAACCGGAAGCATAGTGTATTGGGCAATAAAACACAAATATAAACTCGTGTAAAACGCCTCCTTCATCAAATCAGGAATAAAATATACTGCATTTTAATTGAATGCACTGTATTCTAATTGTTAAATGAATAATAAACATCGAATTACATACTTTGGTTTTGTCTACCGCATTGGACTGGACGTTGTCTGCTTTTACGCACCTGCCCAAATGAACAGTTCCACTATTTCTCCAGCAGAGGGAGCCACTCCCTCACTCAGTAGTTTTCATGGAGCATCTGGCAAATTACCTTTGGATTTTTCCTGGAAGTTGTTTTCCTATTAGGAAATCCTAATTTAAAAAAATAACTAGGAACCCGCAGAGCTTACAGGTGCTTTTCAAATGGGGGAAATCAAAATACCTTTTTGCAGTTTAGCATTTTAACAAAATACAGGGTTACACACTAAAATCAAGCAAAATTCAGTGTCATACCAAATTTAAAAGCAACAGAGAGAATGACACTTCAATGGCAACCACTTAAAAAAACAAACTTTAATTGGTATCTAAGGAATACAGTAGACTGCTGTGCACAGCACATACGTACAAAAATAAAAGGAAAACATTTTTAATATTCTTACTTAGCATTGTCTCTTTTCAGAAACAAATAACTGAAGTTTGTGTCTTCTTAATTTACAGTCATCAGCAAACCAAAACTAAGGCAGAAGGTGAGGTATATGAGAACAGAGATGAGAGGAATAGAGTGGAGGCTCACTCCCTTTTGAGCAGGAGTTTAAAAAAAAAAAAGTTCTGCTGACACATTAATCAAACATGAAGCACACACCCCTAATCAAGCTTGGGGCTAAGGCATGCTAATAGTACATTAAACATGGTTAAAAAAAAGATATTCCTCACCTTGAATTAAGTTAATTTTGATCTATTATAAGCTGTGGAAAGAAAAAAAGAGACAGATAAAACTTTTTGGTCAAAGCTGAAATGTGAGCTTTTTACTTTAGATATAAACCTTCACTCTTTTAGGGATCCAGCTCGATTTCATGACTAATGACAAGACACAGAGAACTGGTTTATAATCAAGATGTCATTATAAGGTGCTACAACAGGCGTCTGACATCATGATTGTAAGGTGGGCAAGAGAAGTGCTCATTGCTGTGCATGCACAAAAATCACTTCCACACTGTCTTCAGCTTAAAATGTGGATTGCATTTTGTTTGATATTTTAGTCAAAATGACTATTTATTTATTTAAATTGTTTAAAAAAACGAATATGAGATTTACATTACGGGTACTGCATGCAGCCTCAACTACAACAGCAACAAGTCTTTTTGTCTTTTGAAACTTTTAAGTAAGCTCCCACTAAATGTGCTCTGCTGCGCTGCGTTATGGTAGGCATGGCAGGACGTTACAGTTCACATGTACAATGTCCTCAGAGCAAAGTAAAAAGGGCAAGAGGTTTATCTGTGAGAAGAATACTGTTGTGAATCAGTGTGAGCAGCAGGTGATACTGTGCTGTGTCAGTATGTGGTCAAAGTTGGGTGGGGTCGGGGCACGGCAGCACATCCAGAGGATGGCAGGGGTGCCGTCCTGCAGATTTTGAGTGCAGCAGGAGAATCGAGGCTCGGCATGACTCTGCTCTCTGCCTGCTCTGAAGACGCTGCATTAACTCTGCAGATGTCCCCTCCCAAGAAATATCTCAACACAAATACTTGGAAAGGGGAGAGGACAGTATGTTGAGGAGCTACATTTCAAAGAGACGAGGCAAGGGAAGTAGGATTATTTCAAAAATATATTGCAGATTGTGGAGCTATAACCTGCAAGCTCTAGTATTGTACTTAAGAAGCTGCTGATGACTCACACTGTGACCAATCAGAGTCAAACTTTACTGTCAGTTCACTATCAGTTCAATGGATGTGTTCATGCATAAACTAAAGTTGGTTTATGCATCAAAAAGATACCTCAAATTCTTATTTCATGGAAACAGTACAACCCATATAGAGACCACCCTGGCCTGGGGCCAAGGCTGGTCCACGACTCTGACCTTGAACTAAAAAAGGCTGAAAGGAGAGGAGGAAGCTCCTGGGTTACAGCTGGAATCCCAAGGTCCCTGCCGTGGGTGGGGGATAAGGGACAAGCAGAGGTAGGTGGTGGGGGTGATAGCGCTCAGAGGGGGGCCTGCTCAGGTATGTAGGAGGCTGCCTGTCATCCTGGCAGATCCACATTCCTGCAGGGGGTCTGACGAACAACAACGACAGCGCGCCGGCTCCCTCGCATACATCTTTCCTGGATTTAAATAGTCGTACTTCCTCTCTAAACAGCAGAATGGAGGGAAGCGTCAGTTCAGCTTCAGGTTTTCAAGTAAACAGCTGCAGAAAGTAGACCACGCAGCCACTAAAGGGTAGATGCACTCTATAGGATTCTTAGAAACTTAAAAACGTGTAACAAGATATGAAATACATATTGGTGCACATGGAAAAAAGTTTTCAAAGCATGGTACGTCTTCAGCTTATAAAAAAATTATATTACTCTAAGCATACATACATATACTTCAATGAATACCTTACATTTTACAAAGGTACTTATTCAGTTTTCAGTCACTAAATCTTTCTAACATTCAAATTCATAAGATAAAGTTAACAAACAGAAAATGTGTCATAAATGACAATACAGAAATCTCATAGTGTGCATCCTGTCCACAAACTGCACTGTCCTTTAGTCCTTCAGGACATGATTGACTCATCCATAATTGCATTTAAAATTATCTGCCTACAGCTCCCAACACCTCGCTGCTGCTGCAGTGCTGCTGCAGAGCACACAGACAAGAGGGGAAATGGTCCAGGGCACGCACATACTCCACCAAACACACTGACACAAGAATTAAAGAAAGAAAGAAACAACATACGGGAACAATTCCAAAATATTTAGGCACCATCATCGATGGTCACTGTGCAACCTGAACTCTTTTTGCCTCGTTCAGGCAACTGCAACAAAGCAGCATAAAAAGCTCCTGAATTCTTCTTTTACATTTGCTTCACATTAGAACTATTTACATCATTTGTCATTGGTTTCATGGACAGTAGACATCATTTTCAACAGCAGCTGCTGGCACACTAAATCTCTGCAATTTTTGCAATTCAAAAAACAGAAACCCAAAGCCAAACACTTTAGGAGCACTGTCCAAGACAATGTGCAGATACATCTCTACTGTGCACTCTATCTGCTCACTTGAGTCTTGTGCAGAGGCAAGCCAGGTCCAAATAAAAAATTTCAAGAGTTTTCACTCCATGCTCACGTAGATAATCATCCCACCCTGTTTATTTGCTGGCGATGCCACACAGTCAAACTTATGGCCTCACGCCAGCCTCTCCCTCACATCTATGGCTGACTGCTCTCTGGTCTCGACCACAGATTGTATATTACTTAATCGATCTAATTACAGAAAAGAAAATAAACCAGAGATAGTCAACCCCCCTTCTGAGGCCCTCTCCGGAGTGTCAGCCCTATTTCTGACTCCAGTGGGTGTCTCTTACATGCAAGTTTAAGGGGGCCACAAGTGGGAACACCAAGGCACCTTTAAATCGTGCAGCAAAGGTAGTGCATTTAAGTAGTCTCTTTTTCCCCACTGCCTGTCACCATTAAAAGAGCAGGGGACTATCAAGCGCTCAAAGGTTTCAAAGAAAATTATAAACTTAGCAGATATTTGAGCAGTCCATGCATCCCTTAATCTAGTAAAGTGGTTCTTTGAGGTAATAAAAAGTATTCATTTCACTCTTTAAAAGCACAGAATATAGCTCATCCTCCATCTCAAAAAAGGAAGTGACACATAGTTCAGTTACAGCAAGCACCAAGGTAAAGTGAGACAGGCAAAGGCTTCAACTCTCCCCATCCATAACCATAAAAACAATAAGCAGCACAGTATGGCATACATATATAAAGACAGCTAACCAAATATACATATATAAACAGAATAAATATTTTTTCCCCGCAGTCCACTGGTGTGTATATCATGAATATGCATTTCTGTGTTACCTGGAAGTACATCCACATGTGCAAATTACTGAGTTATTGCCAGTTTCACTCATAGTCGTGGGAGGAAATGTGTGACAGTCATGGCGGTGGTGGCCTTGTTGCCTCTCTTTACGCGGCCATGCTTGCTGAGGGCGATGTAGAAGCCCTTGTAAACAAAAGACTCATAGGCGTTGTAGTTGTTGGGCAGCAAAGTCTCCTTGAACTTGCACTCATCCCCGAAGACTCTCTAAAAATGCCAGGAACAAGAAAGAGAAGTGAAAGAAGGGTCAGTAAATCTCATGAAAAACACAGGGTGAGCATTACAGCACATATACATGGTGACCTTTACTCTGACAAACAGTCTACCTAGAAAGCATGCTTTGAGGGAAACTGGAGGAGATGGCATGTTGTTGCAAAAGAAATGGCCTTTTAAAAATGCAGATAACAGCCTCCTGCTTTTACTGCTGAAATAATATTCAATAAAGCCTTACACAGGCACCAGCTGGCAACTAAAGGTAGGAAAACTGTCTATCTTTTTAAAAATAGTCCCACTAACATAAAGGGGGAAACGTAACCGAATAAGGAACGGTCAAATAGTTCATGAATACAGCATGAAGCCACAGGGACACGTTACATGAAAACTCGCTTGTGTAAAAATTAAACTCTTTGTCTTCAATTGAGCACATACTGTACTGTTACCTTTGCATCTCCAGCTCAAAGGGTTTAATATTCTCCCCATAAAATACCACTATCAACGTGACACTTTATTCCATATCATACCTAAAAGACAAACTTCTCAGATAATACACGCTGACCAAGCAGTAAAAGGGGTTTGCCTTAAACTGACAAAACATGGTTTGAATTAGAAACTGTAGTTAAATAATAGGTAATGAAGATCCTGAAACTTGACAGTTTTACACATTGTGGTTGGACACAATGCTGTACAAAAGAGTATTCATTCAGCATTCATAAACCATTCAGTCCTACACAAAGCTGTTAGATCTTTGTCACATTAAAACCTAAATTTAGAAGCATTACATCATTTGTTCTAGTTTCCCCGTCAAAAGCATCAAACATATTGGGCTCTTTTTAATGAAGCCAAATAAACTCATCCTAGAGGCTTACTGCAGTGCAATAACTATTTATACTACAGTAAACCATTCATATTATATTATCCTCTCATTTCAACCATTGTTTGATATGTTCTATAATTATAAAGTATGAAAACTAGTTGTTTGTCATATAAATATCAGCTCTCATTGATGTTACTGAGGCTTAAACATAGACTGCATTCACACTGTTTTTATTGATGGGTGTGTCAGACTAGGTAATCACTAGTATGCATATTGAAAGTTCATTTTCATTCATCACTCATGCTGTTTACACTATTACTATACAGTGGGGTAATAATGGTTGTAAAGTAAAGTTTACCGTCCCCTGCAGAATAATAAGTGTACAAACTATATCTGAGGAGAATGTGGGCCGAAAGGTTTCCCCACACCCCACTCTGAGACCCTCTAACATCAGAGCATATTAATAACACAACAGTGCTCATAAAGTCGTGGATGCGGGGGCTACATGAACTCATCGTACACTGAGCAGGATGTAAAGGAGAGAGAGAGAGAGTATGTGTGTGTGTGTGTGAGAGAGAGAGAGACTCTGGAGTTGCGCACAAACGTACCGTTCCGTATAACCTTCCCCTACTGTTCATTGCGACAAACAGCTCACTTCTGACTCCGAACAAGCTGATCACTCCTCGGTCCACGGTGGAGATTTCTATTAGACCTAAACGAAACAAAATGTTAGGGCGCCCAGGAAAGCAAAAACAGTGTCAATGCGACTACAGGACAAAGTCGAGTAACTGGCCTATGCAGTAGTGATGATGGGTGTAACCTTGCAGGTGCACTGCGACTGGAAGATGCTCTCTCAGCTCAATTAGCCCTTTGGACTATTCACATGATTAGCATTTTAAACATTAAGATGATGTCTATAAGTGCACTGCGTGCGGATCTCTGTGTCCTGCAGCGGGACGCAGGGTAAAAATAAGTTAGCGTCTAAACTGGGTCCAAGCATTCATGTCATGTTTTTGGCTTGGGAGGATATTTCGCACTGCACGGATGCAAGGCTCTCAGTACACTGTTTTTGCTTTCGGAAACTTTCAACCATGCCGACACCTCTTATTAAATATCATGCAAGACAAGTGACCCGCTCTAACTTTTACACAGAGAGCAGCCTGCGCATAGGGTTACACTCTTTTTTGGGTACAGTGCTTTGCAGGATGCAACTCACTGTATTGGTTCTCATTGTGTACACCACTTATCCTGCCATCCGGGAGCACCTGCAGGTGAAACCCAATGCCCACGTTGCAGTACAGTCGCCGCACTCTTTTGATGCCCTGCAAATAGTCACTCTCCCAGTTCAGCTCCGATTTTCCCCCAGCTATACCGAGATAAGAGCGGGAGAAGAGGGTCTCCCATTTCTTTTCCAGTAAAGTCGTATTAGTCCTAGTCGGAATCGGATAAGATGAAACGATCCCCAACAGAGAAGTCCACAGTACAATAACTGCTGGCAGCGTCCAGTGCGTCCTGGCCCCGCTGGACATACTGTAGAGGCACCTTTGCGCAATGGCCATCCAGTTTACCTTTGGGGCACGTGGTCAACGTTACCTGCCCTAAAAATGCAACTCTTCTTATTTTTTGTCCTTTGGCATGGTGGTGAAGGCTTATTTTGGGAAGACAGATCAAGGCCCCATAGCCGGAGATCTGAGCAGGAGGAGAGGGACAGAGCGCGTCTGAGGTTGAAGTGGTGCCGGTGGCGATGATCATCTTTCGCCGCTCCGCGCCTCTGTACAGGCAATGCTGGCCGTGGAGGGACACCACTCACCGCAAAACCAGCTCACCTTGCCCCCGACTCTCACATCCTAAAATGACATCACTGTGACTTCACCGCTGCACCCCCCATCAAAAAGTAGGAGATGGGAGGAGGAGGAGAGAGTTACAGGACCCCAGCAGAGGCAGCAGCAGTTCTGATAGGAATGATGGGGGGTGCTGCACCTTCACGTTATGAGTTGAACAAGCGTGACAGAATGAGAAGAGTACAGTTTCCTTTGCCTCCTTTCAAAATAAAACCCTTGGGAGAATCAGATTTCTGCACCATCCTATCCTAAAAAGTGCAGCTCTACTTTTAAAAAAAGCACAGACAGGTGGCTATTCAAATCTAGAAGTATCAATAACAATATTACCAGATAAACGTAAAACAAGTCAGGTGCTTCAGAGCAGACAGAGGACATGCTTGGGCCTCCGATCTTTAAAAAAAAAGCAAACAAGAAATGTCTTTAGAATCACTTAATACTTGGGCAATAATAACTCATCATTTATACACACACTTTAAAGTGCAGTGTGTAATGTTTAGAGGAATCTAGTGGTGAAATTGCAGATTGCAACCACCTGAATACCCCCCTCCCCCTAACCTACGAAAAAACACAAAAAGTCCTTTGTTAGAGTCCGTATTTGGTCCGTTCTGGGCTTCTTAGTTAAGGGGATATGATCTCTGGTCCACTTGGTGACTGTAATTCACCTTAACCTTGAATATTACCTGCCATCAAATGGAAACAAGAGGAAGCGGAAGTTCACTCTGAGCTACTGTAGAAACATAGCAGACTCCATGTCGGTGACCCGGTCCCTCTTTAGATATAAATGGCTCATTCTATGGAAACGAAAACACAACAATTCTTATTTTCAGGTGATTATACACTCATGAAAACATAATTATGTATATTATATTCCATTTCTGCGGTTAGATCCTTCTAAATCTTACACACTGAACCTTTAAAAACGCTGATTTTCAATGTTCCCCCGTTGAGATTTTGAATTAGATATAAGTTTACAACCGATTTTTTGAAGAAAGATGCAGATGTAGATGTAACAGCAAATCACATAACTACTTGACTGAAGATTAATTTCATTACCAGTGGCTAAAGATGTTTTGGTTAGTAGGTGACAATCAGGTAACAGACTAGATTTTGTACAATAAATGTAATTTTCATATAGTAAACTGTATATGCTACATATATATAAAATCTCATATAAAGGTATTTTGGATTGCAGTTACCTTTCTCTGCTGTACCTGTAATGTCTTGTGCTTTTATTCTGAAGGCAAATATTTTGGGAGTCCTGAGGGGAGGGTGTGAGTGTGTTGGACTTTCATTGGCGTTGAGCAATCATAGGATGGATGGATGGATACTGTGTCCAGGACCCAAATCGGGACGGTGGTCATATGTCCTGGCAGCCTGCTGCCTTATTTAGAAGGAAGGTGTAAAAACAGTCTGCCAGGGAGCAAATGGCAATCCTGTCTGACACTTCCTTAGCTG
The DNA here is from genome assembly GCA_037367275.1 of Coranthus polyacanthus. Taxonomy (NCBI): domain Eukaryota; kingdom Metazoa; phylum Chordata; class Actinopteri; order Kurtiformes; family Apogonidae; genus Coranthus; species Coranthus polyacanthus. The sequence continues at coordinate 13,247,751 of JAPQRN010000005.1, read as the reverse complement.
TTTGTTCCGGAAGTTTACACAACAAAATATTTTGCCTGGTCAGATTGCGAGTTATTATTGTAAGAACACACCCTGAAACTAACAGAATAATATGACCTGCATGAATCAAATATATTGCAGTGTTTTGTGCTGGTCCATAAATGAACAAATACAGGATATGTGGAAAATGGTCTGAAGTTGATGATGGCTCAAACCACCATTACGCTTCAGGAAAATACTCAGTTTTCACTTATTTCCCGTCAAAGGGTTCTGTTAATTCAATATTACAAAACAGGTGCAGACACACTGTGTTACGATACATTTACATTTCAGTTTGTCTTAAACATAAGTTAGACCTACTGAGTAAGTGAAAAGCAGCGTAACCTGAGTTCACTGGGTTCACCCTCCTTTACATCCCTGTTTGCATGGTATCCTTACGGTGCTGGTAGTCGCAGACTCGGGAGAATTCCCTCACGTCACGGAGCGCGGGGCTCTGGGGCCCCGAGGTGCTCTCTGCTGCTAGGGAGCCTCAGGCCCACCTTAGCAACCGAGGAGCCCAGCAGCAGCAGCAGCAGCAAGACAAACAAACAATACACCTTAAACTCCCTAAAATATACAGGTACATTTTTAAATGGACGTAATGTAAATATGTCTACATATATTTACATGCAGCTGAATTACAGAAGTATTTTTACAGCTGCACACAATGCATATAATGTTACGTTATGTGTTATTACATGAGCCGTCATTAGGGCAGGGTGGTATGGTTGTGTTCATACAGATATTTTTCATTCAAATCAGTGCTCAATCTAGTGAATGGTGTCCTACAAGTTATCAGATGTCAGAAAGGAAGCTTTCGATAATGTTGCAAAGTATTTTACTAAAATTGACTCTTGTATTCCACGTCTCTACATTTCAGAGGGAAATATTGTAATTTTGACTGAACTACATTTATCTGACTGCATAAATGTCTTTACAGATAACGTTTTTCTAACAAACTTATCAGGTAAACTGAATTTGATACAGTGACACAAATGAACTACACAACTGCATATAAAATAATACAAAATAATCTCATGCTACTTACACATTAATGCATCAATATTAACAATTATTTATTTGTTTTATTGGAATATGTCGTCAACAGGATGTTTTTGTCTTCTTTAACTTTTGATTCTTTAACTATATTTTGGCGATAATTCTTCCTTAACATTGTAAAAGCAAAAACCTTAATCAATACCGTGATATTATGAATTTTACTTCTTCCACCACTGGCCTTATTAGTTTTAAGTCAGCTTTGCTTGAACTCATTAATGTAGTCAACAGACATTTGTAAAACGGTCATTAAACAAACGTACAAGACGTACCGCTCAGCCATACCAGTCATAGTTTGCATAATCCATAAATAGCTCAGAGAATAGAGTCACATCCAGGATAAATTTAAAACAAATCAAACACTATACTTAAGGTCTAATATTAGTGACGTTTCATGCTGAATCTCTTTAGAGACCTGTGTCTCTACGCTTCTCTACTGCAGCACCCGTCTAGCCCGATAACCAGACGGCTGTGGTACATAACTGGTTGTGATTCAAACAGAGTAAATAATCACCATTTACTCAACAATTCAGAAATGTGGAACCGGGCTACAGCTCCTCCAAAAAACCACAAGGAATGAGGAGAATCTTTTTAGTCCCAGTGGGGCAGACAGACTGGACCACACTGAATAGCAAATTAATGAGACAGCCTCTTGATTTGCAGTGTAAGCACATGGCCAAGCAAACGAAGGCAACCAATAGCCTGAATAGACAAAACTACTGGGTTATTGACAGAGTGAAACTTAAATCAATAAAGACTGGCCACTGTTAATGAGATAGTGCTGAGCTCTGAGATGAATTCAGCTATTACTGTTACACTGGCATGACGCTGAGGCTGCTTTTTTAGCTGTTAACACCTTTCTAAGATGCACAAATCAAAAGCTAATGCACTTTTTGGACAGAACTGTAGCATACTACACCACTTATAATCAAAAACTAATTTGCATATTGCCCCAATATGATTACGCAGAGAGATAGAAGAAGGCTACCGTTCTGTCTACGGGATTTTCAACAAAGCGCTTTCTTTTCTACTTGCTTCTGTCGCAGTTTTCCTCTGAACTGTAGCAGTGCAACGGAGCCACAGTAAAGGCAACAAGGGGACAGACACAAGTAGATGAAAACTTGCCCACATACCACAGCCAATTGTTTTCTAGACTTATTACATTAGAACTAAAGCAGACAATGTGGAATCTAGAGACTCAAGCAAGCAAAAAGTGTCTGCAGTTTACTATCGGCAGGTCAGCTGTCTTTGTTGCAATTATAGGATCTATTTAGTTCACATCCATACATGCACACACACACACATCAATCAGAATGGACCAGAGGGAATATCCATACAAACAGCTTTTTGCATATTATGAAAGTGTAAGTAACTGGATACAAGAGGATGCAAAGCTCTTTCAATTACGGTTTTATTACCATGAGGCTTAAAAGATGATATTGAAACAACAGCTGGGGAGACCCAGGGATGGAGGGGGATTTCTGGGAAATGACATCAGAATCACTGGCATAGAAAGGCAATAATACTCAGTCGAACTGTGAACCTACAGAAGACATACCAAGGCTGCACAGGCCTCAATTAAAGAGACAGGGTTATTATTTCAAAACTCAAGAAGCAGTTTATACTAAATTGATAAAGCGTATTCATATGTAACAAGAAATGGTGTCAGAGCCAGAGATATTTCCCTCAAGTTCACCGCTGCCATTTGATATTGTAATCTAAAACTTGTCACAGTCATATTTCACAGACAAAAGCTATCATTTCTAGTCATAAATAGCCTCTGAAAAGTTGACAAACTTTAATGTGAGAGTGGGGTTTTTACTGAACAGAGAGCCAAGCGAAGCAACGATCGATTACAAAGAACTGGATTTCAATTCAGGGGAACTGGGGCTTGTAAAACAGTAAGGTACCACCCCGATAAGCAGCTTGGGGTCCAGATTTTTGCTGAATCAGCAGATGCATAATTCAACAGCCAAACAGTGCTCCGGGTTATGCTCTGTTCTCTGCTGCTTTGTAAATTCATGACACAGGGAGAAGCAGTAAACCCTCCTGATACTAACAGTCACGCATTGTTACCACAACATACTGTATGCTACATGAAGTCTATAAACAATCTGTTCTGCTTTACACTTTATTATTGTGTCTAGCTTTGAGCTGCACCAGAAAGACAAAGAGCAGCTCCCAGTAAAAATATCCTTCAAGGGTACAGCTTGTGCACCTTGCAGAGAAAGATGTGTCTGCTGCTAAATTGGGCGTAGAGTGACTAAGGGGAACACAAGCGAGGCAGAGGTGACTTTTACGATGCTTGTGACACAGCATTTTTTTGTTTGTTTGTTTGTTTTTGACAGAAGGATTCTTCAGCAAAAACAGCCATCAGTCAGCACATTGTTTGAATGTGTATCAGCAATACACTTAAGACATTTTTTAAAACAGTTAAATGTCTTCAATAAACGTTTTATATGTATATGCAATATATTCAAAAGCAGACCAAAAAGCAAAAGAAATGTTACTGAATTCCTGTAAACCCACCTATAAACTCCCCTCCCTCTGTCAAAGATCATAACATGTAGCTCACGTTTAACTGCAGGCTTCCCTCACCCGAAACTAGCCAAAGACATTGTATATTCTGTCAGGTATAAAGGATTTCTTCTCAGCTTCCCATTTTCGTGCAAAACTAAACCTTGTGTACAGTACAGATATGCAAACACTGCAAAAATGTCTTTGGTGATCTCGAGAGACATTAACATTTGTCTAAATAAAATGTGTTAGGAAGCTAAACAGAAACTGGTACTGTATTTCAAGATCCAGTAAGGAACAATACTTTGAGTTAGTTATATTCAAAATGTACTCTGAAGGATACAGATAGCCTTACATCATGCCCATTGATCTTCCCATGAGGTCAGTAATCCCCTTTGCATCCCATGAGAGCTGAATGAGGCATAAACGTCTGTTGTTTTGTGAGCTTTACAGGGGATTCTGCGTTACCTAAAAGTGTGCAAAGTGAGCAGGACTGTTGACCCACAATACTGCCACTTTTTAAATCTGTTTCTGTCATCTGAACCACATGGACTGGATTAAAGGACCATAACTTAAGGGTCCATGACGATCATTAATGTCATTACACCAGCCAAGAAGCTGACTATAGAGCCAAGTACAGCAATAACTGGTGAGATATTTGATCAGTGCGTGCAGCAATAAAAGCATAGCTTAGAAACCCCTATTTAGTATTTTTGTTACATTTCCACAGATTAAAGTAAACTTTGTCTTGTTTTTATCCACTGCTGTACCAACCAAATAGTAACATTTAACAAAGGTTTAGTCAGTGACACATCCTTACAGAAATCAGCTCTTCCTCTGAAGCAAATCTAGCGCTGCTTGAGGCCATGACGGAGGTTCTGTCCACTGTGCAGCTATGCTGGAAAGTCAGACAATTTGGTTTATGGCTGTAGGAAGAGATAGAGATCAGAGGAGGTGTCAGCTGCTGAGTCGGCAGCCGATTCCCTGGCTCCTCTTCGCTCTCTCCCAGGAACCCAACACCAAGCCAGTCCACCAGGACGGAGCAGGAGAATGTGAGGAATTCTCTCAACACATTTGCTTGCTGCTTTGCACGTTCTCACTCCTATGGGATGAAAACCATGCCGCCGGCCCTGAGGATGCAACCACCTTGCTTTACAGTGAGTGAGCGCGAGGGTGTGCAGGAGGCGGCAATGAGTGGAGGATCAAGGCAATTTGGCTGACGGGTAGAGGAGACCGCCAGGAATGGCATACTGCTGAGAGAGTGAGTCATCCTGGACTAGGCTGCTGTCATTCTGCCAGCACAACAAAAATCTAATCATTTATTTTTGTCATGGCCCCTGCTGGATGAAATCTATACCCACAGAGAGTTGATCAAAGGTTCTGTCATGCTGCATGTTCCTCAAACAAATTATATTAAATAATGACCCCATGGAGGAAGTTTACCAGTTTTTTTTTTACTTATTAACTAGCCTGGTGTGTAAAACATTGAAAACATCTATGTCAACTATTTTATAGCCCCTAGACATTTAAGATAATAAACTCACCATAACTACTCACAGATCTGATAAAGGTGGCTGAGCAGCTGTGGTGAAAAATCTTATTATTGGGTCATAATGCAGGAAAATGGCGATCAGCACTGGTACGAGCAATCATAACAACATATAAGACAAACATAAATGTTACCATAGTTGACTGTCAGCTGATAGTGAAGCTGTGGACACATGAATGGGTCAGGTGATCAGATAAGGAGGTAACTCAGTAGTGGTGAGTGGTGGAGAGGTGTGTAACGACAAAGGGGGAGGTAGGAGGATGGAACACGTGGAGCCAAACTGTGTCAAAATATAGGATACTTAACTACGTTAACACAAGCTGAATGTCAGATAATTTCATGAACATAAAATTTGTAGGTTTTGAACATCACAAACATTGCAGATCTCTGAATGTAACACTGCAGCCCAGAGATAGCTGTAAATGCACGCCATGTAATTTCTGCCACTTGGAGTCTCTCGATCAAGAAAAGAATAAGAGACGTAATAGTTGAGGTGAAGTAGCATGACATCAGGGGAGTTGTTTTTCTCAGCCTCATCGCAAATGAAAATTTATCTGACGTGACTCTGGCAGAAATCAAATTAAGTTTAGCGACATATATTCATGTTATACATTATATGCCACATGATTGAATTCAAAATGAAATAGCTGTAAATAACATTAATGTTA
>JAPQRN010000005.1:13229874-13241843 GCA_037367275.1 Coranthus polyacanthus | reverse complement strand
GACATATATTCATGTTATACATTATATGCCACATGATTGAATTCAAAATGAAATAGCTGTAAATAACATTAATGTTAGTGTTTAACGGCACTGGCAGGCAAACAAATAAAACTGACTGTTACATTAAATAAAAACATTGTTGGAAATATTTGATATAAGTACAAATCAACAAAACATGTAACAAATAGTTTTTAGACACTTTAATATAAAACGTTATAGCTTATTATAGCTTTAATGTAAGTTTATCCAAATGAAAAGCATCTTGGAAAATCCTTCATCAGCACACTGCTTTGTAATAGAAAACAAGATTCAACGTGTTTACTCACTGATGGGATGATTATTGTTTCTGATAAAGAATATTTTGAAAAGTTAGCTGTAATGTATGTTTTGTATTTATCACCACTCTATTTATCTTGTAAATGTCAGTGTCCACTATGCATTGAAAGACAAGTTGGTGGTTAATAGTGATCTGACGTCATCAGTACAAACACACAACCATAAAGAGGAGAAGATACAGTGACTGAAAATGTTTGGTTAATAAAGCATGGAGAAGACAGAGAAAAACATTTTCAAATCCTCAGAAAAGTCCCACGTTGTACAAACTAGAATCTTCCTATGACTTTGTAAAAAAAATGCTGCACTTCAACCCATCCCTCTCACATGTGGTTATCGCCCTCTGGTGTCAAAAAGACAGTAAGACACCCACTTTCTATCTACGGGGCGATAACTCACTGCATTGCAGCACTAGGATGCTGGCATGTGCTTTGACTAAGATCAATGTAACTTTACTGAAGAAGAGAAAACTGTTGAGAAGTATATTTTTAGGATAAGAGTTTTCTGCTTAACATATAAGCCCAAAACTTCACTAAGTGAGTGTGTAAAAGTACACAAGACTCAAGGTGAATAATGTGCAGACCAGGTGTTCAGCTTAACATAGTGAAGAAAACAGTATCACGCCCTGCACTGCAGGCAGTGACGTGTCCCAAATTAAACTGAAGGCTTTATTTGCAGTCATTATTTGATTACTAGTGGACCATGTAGATTTTTTTACTTGTGTTTTGGCTCACTAGCTTGTTACCCAGATAAATCAGATAAAACTTGATTATCACTTCTTGATGATTTTACAGCAAGGATTTGCAACTATATTTGACAAACCAATGAGGATCGCAGAGTAACTGAGCAGTCTTTGTAGGGCAGCTAAAAGCCACTGGCACGGCTACAGAACAGCAAGTGCACAAAGAGCACGGTGGCGTCTGAAGCATGCGGACTCTTATTGGTTATTAAAGAGGGCCGAGTGTTTCGTGTGGCACAAGGGAGCCATGTGCTTTGTGGAAAATGCACAACAGAGAATATAATCCAGCCGATCTATCAACAAACGAGGCAGCAGCGATCGCAGTACATCTCAGGCATGATGAGACATAAGTCACTGAGGTCTCATGTGGTTGTGTGCTTTTGCCTGTGACCTCCCTGTTCAAAGTTCACCCCTAATGAGACTGCTCCCTCTGTGCCCTTCAAGTGCCATGCTAGAGTGCAGGAAACAATGCCGTGTTACAGATGCTATTTTGAATGGTGTCACAGCGTAAAATTGGCAGTGCCGGCCCTTTGATGCTGTTTATATCCCTGCCTTCTTGTCAACACATATAATCACACTGCAAATTCTTGAACCGAGGCCTGATATTGCCAACTAATGCTGCCCAAAACCCTGAGCAGCAACATCTTGTCATGATGATTCAGCACATAGGAGTTCGGCCTTGAGAATCAGGTATTCAGATGAGAGAAATTAGAGAATTTTAGATATCATTCTTCACTGAACTGTTCAAAAGTCATATTCACATTAAGATGTGATTAGGTAGTATTTACTTCACTTTAAAGCCATCAAGATTGGTAAGCTTTGCTCTTGACCAACACTCCCTACAGTAAGTCCCCTACAAGACCCTAAACATCACAATAAATTGTGCGAAAAATTAGATTCAAACCCAAATAAACTTCAGTATTACTGTGGCTCATGTTGTGTCTTCCACAAAGCACTTGTCAACATAAGTTTGTGCAGTCACAAGCCCACACTTCCTAAAACCTCCTTGTGATTGTTCCTCTCCGGCCTCTCAACTCCCTTGCAATTAGCTTTGTGGTTGCCGCGTGTGTAGTCCCAAAAAATAAATGTCCGCGAAAGCATGCACTTAAGAAGACGAGCACTTAGAAAACAAACTCCGGAAGCCACTGGTTGACAGATCTGTCTGCCCATTCTGGTTCGCTGGCTAAAGCCGTGGCCGCTGTGGCTGTGCTGTGGTTGCCACTGGCTCATGCCTAAAGACATCTGATGCAAGGCCATTTCTAGGTTACAATAACAACACAACACTGACACAACTGCAACGCCGGATATCCGAAACACTTAGGAACTCATCAAGCCATATTTAGTTTGAGGCTTGTAAATAACTGGTGCCCCCTGGTGAATTTTCTCATTGACTGAGCATTTTGTCTCCACGAAGAGCTAAAAATATTTCCATTCTGCAGAATAATAACAGTTTATAAATACAAAAACTACATCAATTATTTCCATCAGATTCTTTTAATTTTCCTGTCATTACTCCTGGATCCTATCCATGCAAAACATGGGACTCTTGTATCTTAACTAAAATATCTCCATAGTAAAACAAAAAACTAAACAATCTACTTTTCCTTTGCCCTACATGGAATGTAAATAACAACACTGCAGTCTCCGCCTGCGGAAGACCCATACAAGGACGACGGTGCAGGACTGAGAGAGCCCCACACAAACTACCACTCTGAGATGCTATACAGTACATAATGATGGCATTCACATCAGTGGTTGAGGGGGAAAACTGCCTCCTGACCACTTCCAACTAACAAGCTCAAATTGAGACCACTGATGACCTCATGACGGCGACTAGACCTGCAAGTCAAGCAGGATGTCTAATTCCAAAATAGTCTGGTAATAATGCCTGTAGGTCAAAAGCATAAAAATGTCAATTATAAATAATGTAGAAAGATATAATGTAGATTTTAGTTTGTTTTGTTAAATGTCTTTACCTACACTAGGTTTATACTGTTCAATAGTCTTAGCTCGCAGAACTAATTAAATATGTGGTGCATGAAGCACTTTCCTAAACATTTCACCAGTATTTATTTAACACTACCACTCTGAAATCATCCAATTTATACATATATGCAATAATTGTCTAAAAACATATATATCTAATAATTGTTTTAATTGCATTTGAATCTTCAATTCAACTTAAAGAAAATAGAAAAGTTTAACTTGAAGTAAGATTAGCTCGTGAAGATGACATTACAAAACGCACAGAAGCAAAATAATTCAAAGTGCCTGCCTGTTTTAAGGTCATTTTCAGGGATCCTAAGTAAAATAAAGGCCACTAGTGTTATTTACCATAAATAACGATTTTTGCTAGCCTTCTGGGGACTGACAAGATTAATTCAAGGAGAAGAGCACAGTACTGTGCAAAAGTACATGGGCAAAGTGTACGTTTTTTATTTTAAGTTAAATACTAAGGAACACTGAACTCAGGAAATTTCTAGTGCATAGATTGAACCACTGCAGGTCTAATCTCTCAGGGTACTCTCTGTACTACTTTCTGTACTCTACTGATTGGCACGTGACTCTGTTTGGGAACATATAGTACAACACAGATCTAAACCATTTCCTGTACTAAATTTAAAGTGTACAGTGTCCGTGGCCAAGTGTCTGATACATAGATGGGACTGTCATCTCATGATTACCTTAAGAGCTGTGAAGGCAAGTTTATGATGTTTATGATATGCCAGGTAGCGAACAAGTCACCTACTCTTACCCAGGAGCAATGTTGTCTGGAACACAATATAAACATCTATATGTGTGAGTGGAAGCGTGATGTTTTGACCACATTGTTTGCATGACTGGATCTGATATTTTGGTCACGGCTGTAGGCAGTGCTGGAGGAGTTTAGGAATGTGTGACCACAGGGCCCTTTGGCCCCACAGCTGCATGTCTTCCTCCCTTGTCTGGGTCCAAAGACACGGACAATCACATCCCTGAACGTCTCCTCCAGGTCCACTGTGTGACAAACCGCAGCCGACAGCCACCCACTCACAAACTGGAAAATGACAACCCTTAGGATAGCTGTTGCTCTCTTAGAAGTGCAGTAAAAAGGGAGCAAATTCCCTTTTACTGCACTTCAGAGGGAGCCTTGATTGCTACCGCCCTGAGTGTGGGCGAATGGGCGGCTAAGGACATGCCAGGTTCATGTCAATTACCAGATCAAATTCTGTACCTCTGTGATCTGAAGGCTTCAAGTGTTAGACTCCTACTGCCATCTGGTGGTCTGCTGGGTGCTTGGCTGAAGTCACTCAAAGACACAAGTGACTCTGCCTTGGTCTGTAAAATGAGAAACAAAAACAAATCTCATTCACAAAATCAACACAAATCTAATCTAATCTAATCTAATCTAATCTAATCTAATCTAATCTAATTTAATCTAATCTAATCTAATCTGTGGCATCCAATCTAGTGATCAAACTTAATCATTATTAACAATATTTCACATTCCTTTTAGAAAGCAGTCAAAAAATATCTTTGAAAAACATGCCGAAAGATAATACATGGATGCGACACTATTACAAAAAATATTTGTTATGCTGTAAAGCTCTGCAAGTAGCCTACATCTTCGTAAAATACATAACTCCAAATATACTGTTTATATCTGGAGGTTTATTTCTTTTTAGGGTAGGACTCCACACCTACATGTTCACTTGTCGTTGGCAGCTGAGCGGATGACAGATGAAATTTGTCCCCTTGCACCAGAAAGAGTAGCTAAATATTTGCTCAAAGCATTAGGTGCAAGTAGCACATGTTCTCCAGACTATAGGTACAAGTTTAACCTGTAATAAAAGCTAATCGTGTATAGAAATTAGTGCCTGACCAATGGTGTATTTTTGGTTTTAAATGGTTTTAAAAAGATTTATCAGTTAAGTTTAGCTTAGTTATTTTTTTTTCCTAAAATGTTAATACAAGGTATAGTTTTGTCATTAATGTATAGTATTTTTTTCATTTTAAATGCGATTAGTCTCCTCTTCCTTTGGACTGATCCTCAAAAAGGCGAGATGTGGCCCTGCCTAAACTTTTGACGGTCACAACACATCAGGATTAACGAACACAACTGTCAATTCCCAATATGTCCACCTATACAAATTCCTTTCGAGGAGTGACAGCGGCCCTAAACTTGTTGAAACCGTGGATAAAAGACAACTGACGCTAAAACATGAATAACAGAGTACAGTTTGTTGTTACTTAGCTAACCACACGAGTGCAGTAGCGACCATAGATAGTCGCGGCAATTCTAAGCTAACTGACAAGCAGATTCGACATTTTTTTTAAAAATAAAACGTAAGTAACTCCTTCGTAACTGTTCTTTTTAATCGTTGGCCACATAACGCTAAATCATTACTGATTCAGTTGGACTTTTTGTAGAACTGAAAAGATATAAATGTGTTTTATTATTATTATTATTATTATTGACGAATCAGTTATAGTTATTCGTCAGGTTGGTCAACCACACGTCACTTCCCTCGGTTCGGGCGGGCTGGTTGAACACAGAGAGGAAGTCAACTAAAACCGACTGCTGCAAATACAACCTTCATCTGATCATTTAACGCGTTAGCTAGTTGGGTTTAATAGACACGTCTCTCACGCTGAACAATCGGACACGTTTAGAATTGTCAAGCTAACGATAACTGTAGCTTGTTTAGCTTATCCGGTTTGCAAATATTAGCTTGTTCGTTGATTGGCATCGCCGTTCAGTAACAGTGATTATTGTTACCCGAGTAAAAGGCATCGGATTTTTTAATTTCACAAACTATGGACCGACCGTCGAGGTCTGTAAACCTTTTTTGACATGCTGATTCATGAACGCCCGGTGTTGTGTGCTGATGCTAACATGTTATTTGTTGTCGCGCAGGAAGACAAAGGTTGTCAATTACTGTGAATCCAAGGACTTTGACAATGATGGTGGGTTGAGCTACAGCTTCAGTGTATTTTAACACCATTGAACCACTGAATTGTTACAGGCTGATCTGGAGCAGGGTGCATGTTGAAGATGTGTCCCAACATAAAATGTTTCATAATTACCAGGGAGATGTTGTGTTGATTCAGGAAAATGTCTGCTTCACAACTTAAGTTGCCACTAGAGTCGAGAAAACAAGTAAGCCAAGTATTGTCATGGATATTTTATGGCTAGTTTGTTAATTAATATATATTGTTGTGCTAATATTTTTTGTATTTAACTAAAGTGTACTTAAACCTTAGTCTAACTTGCCTCTCAGTATCATCCCCCACTATTATCCTTGTCACCTTTTTCACCCCTGATGACTTTTTATTGCTATTTTTTCTTTTCTGTATGTAATGAAATTCATAAAACAAGTCAGTTTTAAGGACCTGGAAGAAAAATAAAAAAACGAAGTAGACCTCAGGGTTTTCCCTCAGTTTGTGGAGGGCTGTGAGGCTGGGATGGTTTTTTTATTGTCAGTATTATTACAGTCCTTAGAAAATAGCTTATTAGCTCAGTAGTTTTTCTGAGTATTTGAAGTGAATATTAAGATAAGTGACAATTAGACACTGAAAAAGGTTCCTATTTAGTTTTCATACTTAAAGGTTGTGAATGTCCATGGAAATTATATTGTTGGTCCTTGAAAAGTCATAGGCTTTTTGAATTAGATCAGTAAAAAAAAAGGTTATATCAGACTGTAATGTTCAGTGCCATCCTGTGGACAGTAACCAGTCTGAAGTACTTATTACAGAGAGAAGAATAGTAAGTAAGTAAAGAAAGTCCCTTTTGTCTCACTCTGCTTTTCTTATTGCCAGATGATGATTTTGCTTGTGTAAAAGCCCCGCCCAGTAAAAAGGCCAGGGAGGAAGGGAAACAACAGGATCCCAAGAAATCGTCAAGCAAGTCCTCAAGTCAAGAAAGTACCTCACAGTCTGCGCTGAGTCAGAAGAGGTAGGTCAGCTACATAGCAGGGATACACTGAGTTGAGGTTATCAGAATCAGTATCAGGAGAGAAACATCTGGATCAAAGTATCTGCTGACATAGATTCAATACCAGCGCTCTCTAGCCCACATTCATCTGTACATTTCATTGTGTGAAACTCACTGGAAACGTTTATGTAAGGGAACAAGGTGACAAGAGCTTTATGTGGCACTAATGGTCAGCCATGCAGCCTACTGTGACTGAATAAATCTCTTGCCAACAACTGTATGTAATGTATTGTCACAACATGAAAGACACTATACACTTAAGGTGTTGAGCAGCAGCACTGAAGCAGATCTGGTATTGATTTATGCATATGCAGTCACAACATTATGGCACTGTTTGATTTGTTGAATGAGTGAGTTTAATGGTGATTTTTGGAAAAAGTCCTCAAATGCAAATAGCTAAAAGTCTCAAATAAGTAAAATGAAAGTCTAAACCTTTACGAGTACCTATGGTTATTCACACACAAGCTTGAGATCATTCTCCAGTTTAAAAAACATCAATGCTTACAAATCATTTAACAGAAAACCACTGGATGTGAAGTTGTATGACCGAGATCTAGAAGCAGCGATTACCCTTTCCTTACTCAATCCTTCAGATGAGACAACAGACCACTCTCCAGCCAGTAAAGGTAAGCTGCAGCTTGCAAAGTATACATCTGATTGTGTACTGGTAAACAATTGTAAGTTTATATACTGTATCTTTAAAGTTTCTTCAGGAGATGTCATTGCTCAACATCCAGTAGATGAAAACACAGATCCATCTTCACTGCACCTGTCCAACTGCAGTGTGGACAGCACAAGTTTGGGTAGATTCACTTTACTACTTGAATTAATTTCCATAATTCATTGACCTTTTGATACTTGAGGTAATCTTCTATGATATGGATAAACCCGACGTTTGTAATAAAATATTGGTTGTTCGCAGGCCTGGACCAAATAACGTCAGAGAAGGCCTCCCCTGCCCCACCCAGACAAAGAGAGACTGACCCAAAGTCCACTGAACAGCACAGAAACAAGTTTAGGGACGAAGATGATGACTATCAGCCCAAACTGACACCAGGTTATCATCCTGTCATTCTGCCCTAAATAGTAGGTTACCATTCCCGTGGTGAAACAGTATCCATTTAATTTATTTATGTCTTTACAGACTCAGAGAGTGACGATGATTTCAGTGAACTTGACAGTGAAGATGAGGAATTCACAGTAAAGAAAACCAGCAAAACAAAAAAGAAGGAAAAAGTAACCAAGAATGAGAAAACTAAAAAGCCTCCTGCCACTAAAAAAGAAAAGCAGCCCTTAAAGCCGTCAAAGCCTAAATCACAGGCTGCAGGTTTGTTCTTGAATTCAGCAAAGAATAGTCAGCTATTTATTGTAATTGTCATTTCTCTTAAGCTTTCTCATGAGAAATATTTTTGCCTCACAGCAGCTTCCACACCGGTGAGAAGTCCTCCAGCAGCCAAACGTGCACCAGAACCCAGAAGATCTGCCTCATCCTCCACAGTTTCCATGTCTAAGCCTGCAGTATCTCAGAGCCCAGCAGGGGGCAGGGTACCCAAGTGGATCCCACCAGGTAGGACTGAAGACCATGGAGCACAAATGTTACAAATAGACAGACTTTTCTAGAACACAGATATGTTTAATAGACTCCCAAATCAGTTAACATTCAAAACTGAACTCTCCTTTTATAACTTTGTTTTCCACCTTTCCTCTCAGGTCAAATTGGTAAAAGTCCCACTTCATCCCAGAGTCCAGCAGTGAAGTCTCCAGGTCAGGGTCTGCGACTCGGACTGTCCCGTCTTGTTCGAGTTAAACCTCTTCACCCTAGTGTTGCAAGTCATTGAGGAAGTGTGTGTGTGTGTGTCTGTGAAGTCCAGCTGTTGTCCTTTTTAGATTTATACTTTTTTTAAAAAAAGCTTGTAAATATTAATTTCAAAGATTTTTATATGTACTACTACACATGTAACATGATATCAGTGCTCGATGCTTCTCAACTTAGGAGTAAATAATTTTTTGTGGTTAAATTATTGTACCATGCAGGATGGTCCAGAAACACTCACACTGTGTGTTTTGTTTTTGTTTTTGTTGTTGTTGTTTGGTGACTGAAATCACAGGTAACTGCAGCTGCCTCAGTGACAGTAGTACAGGAACTATGTCTGTAGATTTGAAGATTTCTTTATTTCTCCCCATGGGAGGTTCACATCTCGGATTTAGAGAAAACTGATCCATACATCACAACATCCATCCAAAGCATCTTTTTGTTCTTTTTTAAGTTGTGTGCAAACATGTATATTCTGTACATATATATTAAAAATTAAAAAAAGTTTGTCTGTCTCCAAATCAGCTGCACCTGACAAACCGACAGATGTGTAAAACCTCCTTGGTGGAGACAAACATAATGAACACAACCTCAAAACTGTCCGAAATTAACAGAAACTAAAGCTACTGCTGTACAGTATGCATCATAAAGGTCAAATTACAGTGAAATAATCAAAGGAAACAAGCATGTGAATCTGATAAGTGAGGCATGGACAGGTGGGAAAAGTGACAACGAGCATCCTTAGGCAAACAGCTCTGAATGGACTGCAGAATAAATGTTTGCAAAAGATTTTCTATCCATACAATCATTTTGAACAAAGCTGTTATGAACTTGCAGTGCAGTTTATTCAGCTAAAAAAGTGGTAAAGTAGGCCCTATTTATAACAAATGGATCTATTCCTGCTCTGCTTGTGCAAAAGTTTAAAAAAAAAAAAAAATGGAAAAATGCACCAAGGTCCTCAAACTGATCACATTATTGCCATTACATGTCACATACAGCAGCATATAAATGTGATCTGGGGTCCTGATGCTGCTTGGATTCGTTACAGATATTAACCCAATTCATTCATTGAACATCCTCATAAACACTGATGAGCCGTAACATTCTGGTATCAGAAGGTGAACGCCTTTAATGTTGGAATAATAGAGAGTAGCTTTTTACTGGAATCAATACATATTAAAGAAAAAACACTATCAGAACAGGTGTATCTACAAATAAACACGTGCCTGCTTAAAGGCCAAATCTAAACCTGTTGAGAGTTCAGATCTGTGTGTCTGCACAAATAACTGACCATGAGTCTGAAAATCATGGTCTCAGCCTCTGGAGTCACATGACGTAGGACTGATGTAGAAATTTTGCTTGGCGAGATGCTGAAATAAAGATAGAGACAGAGTTGTATTTTGTGAGGCTTAATTCCTGCAGGAATGGTCAGATAAGCATACAGAGAGCAAGGCGGTCTGCAGAATATGAGCCAGGACAAAGACGGCTCAGTCCTTTTCTAGGGTGCTGTTACAGAGAGGATGAGGAAATGTCAAGGTCCTCGAGACGATGAACAGACACAAAGAACATTCAGGAACTCAACACAGCAAAATGTACTTCTCCCATAACACTGACCACCACCATGAAGTGGATCCTGTTGGTTTTTTTAAATCAGAAAACAAGGTTTAAAGTCAGTCACTTCATTTCTTCTGTACAATAGGCTCTAATTAGGCCAAATTATAATATAAACATCATTTTGCAAACGGCACTCAGATTGACCTCTCTTTTTAAAGCTGTAATCTCCGCTGCCTCGTATGGAGGGGTAGCTGATGTGTGCTTGGTCCAAAGGGAACATGGCCTGAATAGATCAAAACTCATTCCTAGCACCGCTGTAGTGAAATCCATTTAGTAAAAGTTACAGTGCTGTACTCCACTTTGACTCTTTTTAAGACCTTGCATTAACAGTAAATCCAACGTTAGCATTACTGAATCTCAATGCTTCATTTCACCTGGTCGAGGCAGATGACAGGCACAACTGACAAAAGGCCCATTTTGGAGTATTTAATCATGTATTTATGGTTCATTCGATAGGGACAGAAACAATGTCCAAGTATCATTGTGTTATTGTATGCTAATTTGCGGCACATGTGACATTTGTGGTTTCATGTCCTTAAATGATAAAAACAAATGAGCGCCAAATGACTTCTGCTTTAGTGCTTTTTATATCATCCCTTGATGCCACGTTTTGAAAAAATAAACTGCTTTATCTGCTACATTTATCAACTGAACAACTTAATTCAGTGTAATACGTAAAGAAAAACAAATTCCCCCGTGATATTAAAGCATTAAGCCAGTCAAACATGGGCATTTCTCCACTTATTGTAACACTGAGGGAAGCCTTAATATTAATACAGGTGAACAGTCAAGTGTGGGTCGAACCATACAGGCTGGTTTATTGCACAAGAGGAACAATTATAGAAAAGAAAAAGAAAAAAGAAAGTGGGTTGAAAATATCTTGCTGTGGGATTGTGGTGCACCAATCAGCAGGAAGTTACCAGTGAATAACCAAAACTAGACACAAAGTAAACCCGACAAAAGACACCCAGATTCAATGTGTGTAACGGTAAACCTCAAATAATAATCACGACAAGTTAACAGGTGAACTCCCACTGCACCAGCTGCTCCCATAACCTGAGGTTAACACTGGCAAACACACACACACACACAAAAGCAATTTCTAAAAGAACACAATCCCCTTTATAAAAGAAACAATTGTAGGTAGGTCGGTAGGTTTTTAGCTTACTTTAACAGTTTGTGAGTTGTAATTTATGCAAAATATTTGAACCATGGCGTAACGCTAGTCTCCTTCTCTCTGACAGTGAAGTTGCGTCCCCCTTCTAAAAGCTTCAGGTGGCAACCAGACCGACTGCAAATTAGACCAGAAGTAAAACTCTAAGTGACTCACTTCCAGTCCTATTCTGGGCTCTGGACTCCAGGGCTGGTTTTCTGTTGTCCCAGGTAGACAGCTCCACCTGGGATGCTGTGTGTGTGTGTGAGAGAGAGAGAGAGAGAGAGAGAGAGAGAGAGAGAGAGAGAGAGAGAGACTTAACCTCAGTTAAAGGTAGTTGAAT
>JAPQRN010000005.1:13195377-13210862 GCA_037367275.1 Coranthus polyacanthus | reverse complement strand
AAGAAGAAGAAGAAGAAGAAGAAGAAGAAGAAGAAGAAGAAGAAGAAGAAGAAGAAGAAGAAGATGATGATGATGATCTCCACGTCACCTTTGGGCATCTTCTGCAGCAGTTTAAAAATGGAGCTCTTCTGGATGAGCGGCTTTGCTTTGAAGAAGTGCAAAGCGGGGGGAAACTGCGCAGAAGACATCTCCTGCTCCTTTAAGCGACGCAGGTAAGAGTCCAGCTTCTGCTCGGCCGCCGTCAGAGTTACTGTGCCTCCCGTCTGTCTGGAAGCCTCCTGACGCAGCAGCAGGTCCCTGTGAGCCGGGTCGGGCATCCCATCAGTCGCCCTGACTAACCACAGAAGGGACACACAAGCGGCCACGGCCTGGAAGAAAGAGATCAGCATGTCCTTGTGTGCCACAGGAGGGCGCTGTAGTCCTCCTATAACATGATCACACAAGGCTCCACGGTGAGCAGGACTCCTCTGTTCAGAGCTGAGAAGACAGAAACACTCCGTGAACCCATCCGCCTCGGCGTAGCGGATAAAATACATTTGACAAACTGGTTTGAGGCCATGGATGTTAATAAAAGGCCCGGCGTTGACAGAGGTCATTCACATGGTTGAACATGACTGCCTTGATTTAGTTAAAAAAAACAAAAAAAAAGGAACCGAGGAGATGAAAAATCCTCAGGACATTAACAGAAACTTCTAACAAAACAAAACAAAACAAAAAAAAAGCCATAGAATTGAATTTGTGTGATTTAAAACACAAAACACTCACAAGTAACACGGCGTCCCTCTGGTGTCCTGTGTCTCAGCTCTTTCCTCAAGTAAATCCTCTCTCACTCTGTCTAGCATGTCAGCAAAAAAACTCAGAGCAACTGGATAATTGAGGCATTTTTCCCTGACAAATACCATGTGATAAACTAATGAATGAGGCATGAATGGCCAGTGTTAGCCAGTGCAAAAGAGAAAAAAAAAAAAAAAAAGTCAAAAACTGTACATGTACACGGTTTAAGACAATCGGGGCACAGAAGTGATACTAATGATTTATATATTTTATTATGTAGTACATTTCCACAATATAACATTTTCAGTTGGAGACACAATCAAAAAAGAAAAGAACAAAAACAAAACACAACCACACACACATATAATTTAATCTGGAAACCTCATATACATACAATGCACCCTCTGGAATGATATCACCCACTCTGATAAATCATGACAGAAGAATAACGTACAGTTGATGTAACATCAATAAATTAACTTGGAAAGGTCATGTATGGTCTTCAGTTTTGTTTCTAGGATACTATTTGTTTTCTCTGTGATTGGTTGGAGCAGACACCCATTAGCAACACAATGCCCCATGCAACTTATAATGTGGGGTAGAGGTGAAGGAAACTGGAAAAATTGTGACTCCAATGCTGTGTTTGTCATGAAGACTGATCCAATTAGAGAGCGACCTGTTAAAGACCCAGCCAATCTCGTCGTCCCTGACTAATCAGTGTAAACCGAAACCCTCCGAGGGGAGCAGCAGAGTAAACCAGTCATTACAACTGTGCAGTAACCACGATGCACATCTGTAATGTTGAGCGGCAGCGGCTTTCATGTCCCTTAATGCACAGAAAAAATACAGCAATACATCACACAACAACAATGCATCTCTTTTTGAGCTGGAATTCGTTTCACAGACAGGAAGGATGTCTTTCATATGACATAATAAAAAATAAAAGGAGAGTTCTGCTGTAATACACCGGACGCTTTCAGTCCATAAACTTGCGGTTTGGATTGGCACCGAAGAGAGCCACTCGGATTTCAGGCATCATCTGCAAATACACAAAACCCACGGTTAAACAAATGCGGAAATATGTCTACGAGTGGCAGGCTGTACATAAATCTGGCAGGAGACTAGATTGTTGAGCTTTAACTATTAGAAAACAAAAACAATTATTAAATGAAATAATACACCAAAAACATGTCACAAGAAAAGAATGTAAATGTAAATGTAACATCATTAAAACATTTCTGATAAATAATAAATAGATCTCTCTGTCCACATGATACTAAAGAATGAATCAGTGTAAAATAATCAGTGAAAACACACATTAATTAATAAGACTAACACGTACTCTCCACAAAAACTAGCACTTAGTTTTTGTGGAATACACTTATTTTACTAGCATGTAAGTAAGTGTATTCAGTTTTTGTCAGTGCAAGTAGAAGAAATTCAATTTACTAATAATAATAATAATAATAATAGATTGAATTTATGTTCATGAAACCCAAGCACGCTTCACACAGTAGACTGAGACAGACAAAACAGACACTGAACAAAACAAGAACAGACAGAAAATGGAGAACGTGGCAGCAGAGCTAACAGAGGTTGTAGGCTGTGATGAACAGACGGTGTTTGAGGAGTTGCTTAAACGTGTTCAATGTGTTGTTTAAATGTGCTCAAATTTGGGCCTATAAAAATCAGTAAGTACCTGCTGAGCCATGAGGTCCAGTCTGCTCTCCAGGGTGTTGGACACCTTGATCTTCCCATCGCCATTATAGATCTCAATGCCTCCAGAGCTGAAGGAAGAAACATCACAAATAAATAAATCATACTGAGTTGTGACAAAGATGTTGCTGTGTCTTTAAACTGAGATGATTCTTACATATCTGGGGCAAGGAAGTTGTCCTGGTCGATGCGGACCTCCAGAGTGGTCTTAACAGCTGCTTTATATACAGGTATGTTCCTCTGGATAGCCGCCTGAAATCAACAGTTATAACGCACTTTTAATCCAGAAAACGCATTTAACCATACAAAAACTTGTGAAAATATTCCTCACCTGTACCAACTGAACGTCTTGCTTACGGCAGCGAATTGTCACTTTTGGCTCCAGAAGCTGATAAAATCCCTGATATGAAAGATTCGTGTTACGTTAGCAAACATTCATTTGAAAACATTCCACGTAAAAACAAACAAGACGCTGAGAGTAAACACTAACCTGTAAAATCAAACCGTCCAACAGAGCCGGATACCTGGCAGGGTCTTTTGCAACGTTAGCAAGCCGCTGACGGGCCTCATTCAGCATTTCCTGATAATAAAAGATAAATGTAGGGATTTCTCTTGCACCACGCCCGTATCATCCACATAACCCATTCGTTTTACCTCAAATATCACTGTACATTATAGAGGAATGTACGGCGGCTTACCGAGATCATATCATCGCGGGCCTTCAGTACCTTCAGTCGAGCCTGGTTCATCAGGTTTGACATCTGACTGTAAAGCACACAAATAATGCACACATTAGGTCTGTTTAGATATCTAAGTGGCTCTGTGCTTCGTGTCGAAACCCTGGAGACGGTTACAAAACAGTCACTGTAAAATGAAACAACTAAATAAAATTACAGAAGCTGGATGACACACACACAGCTTTTCCTTTGTTCAAAAGAAAAAAAAAAAACAGATTAACGAAGGGAGAACGTGTGTCCTGTGATGTCTAGCCATGACTCACATTTTCTTCTGCTGCTCGATCTGCTTCTCTTTCTTCTCATAGTACTCCATTATCTTCAACCTCTGAGTCTGGACCAGACGGCCCTTCTCGATGTTGAACTCTTCTTCTGCCTAAAGGACAAGATGAAGTTCACTTTAAGGCAAGGGATATTAATAATCAGTGTGTTTTTGCACTTTGTTTTACTTCTGTCATTTTTTATTTGCGATAGTTACATAAGGTTATGCGCCAACTAGATTAAATGCCAAATTATACAAAGCACCAAGTTTCTAATAAAGAAATCTGACATGAAACAAAAAAAAACCCTCATGTAGTTTTGGCTATTTCTTTATTTAAATTATTTCAAGCTCCATCACTCTCTCAACAAAATAACTATATTTGTAACCCACTACAGCAGCGAGCAGTCTTGTTAGATACGGTTGTTGAAATGGGAGCCCAGATGCCTTAAAGGATAAAACAAACTTAAATGTCAGCAGTAATAGAATTTATTCAGTTCTCAAGGACCTTCTGAGTTCTGCTTTTTGAGGTTTAGTTATGTCTGTACTGTGTATTTAGCGCCCCTAGTGGTGGACAGTGTTATCACCCAGGGTATTTAATAATGGTGAAGGCTGCATTTTGGTACAACAATTTAATACGCTGGCTGGACAGATGAGGACACTTCAATCCAACTCAAACTACAAAACACAGGTCTGATTTTCCTTAAATGTGGAGCTCATATGGATCTTGGCACCGACTCAGACTTGTCTTAAATACAGCGTTTCTTTGGAAACACAGGTCTATTATCCATTTTAGTTTCTGTGTACATTACTCTGTGGATGATTGTGACGAGTGCATGTGTTTATACCTTTGCATCAATCTCTTCTGCTTTCTCATTGGCCTCCTGCTCAATGAAGGCCATCATATGCTTGATCTGTAGACACAAACAAGAAAGTTATGAAAAATAATACGGCATGCAAAACTGTTGCATCTTAGGAGGAGTTTTAGGCTAAGCTGCAACATCTCCCGGTGGGATTTTACATGTACAGTATTTCAACATTCAGTCATTATGTGTCGTTGCGTACAGACAATGGACATTGCAAAGTGTCAGCTCTCTCATACTGAAAGTCAGGAGTGTTTTCTCGCCCTGCTGTGAGTTCAACAAGCTGGTCTGGTTTTGCCGCTGTGGTGACACATTTTTCTGTGCCTTTTCCTTACAAAGACTGACCACAACCTTATAATTTATGTAAACCTTACTTTTGTGTTTTGGAGCTTCTTTTCAGACAGTAGCTCACACCAAGGGCCATTTTCACAAAGACAGACCTGGACTAAGTCTTAGGTTAGAGGTCGACAGGTAGTGGATTTTTAAAGGTCCGTATAATGATATTTTGGAGCGGGGAAAAGCACAAATCTAGTTAATTACCTGATGTCAACTCGTGAAAAGAAATTACACTGTTGGACATTAAGCCTGTGACTTTATTAGAAACTGAATTAAACATCTAAGTCAAAGTAATGAATCAATAAATGTGAAAGTGAATATCACACTAACCATTTTAGGAGTATTTAAGAACATTTTTTTATCTATTACTTTCCTTCAAAGTTCCAGCTGTGAAGCCTAATATTAGCTATCAGAGTTTGTAACACTTCCAAACCAATTATTTGGTCCATCTCTAGTTTAGATCTAACCAACAGCCTGAGGATGTTGATGATTTATCTAATAGATAAATGTCAGAATCTATGTCTCGATGTCTCAGCTCAGTTCCCTCCAGCAGAAAGCTTTCACTTCCAGGCAGAATTTGAACTGTTTTACTCTCAAAATCCAGGTACAGTATGTTAAAAAAAAAAAAGAAGTAATCTGGAAAAAATATTGGCTAATCTATGATCGTAACTGGTCTACCACTACAGACCAGTCTAAAACATCTTTATGAAACCGACCCTTGTTCCTCATTAGGCCTTGGCATGTGTTCATCATGTGATCATTTGGAAATATGTCCCTCTACATGTCAGCCTCAACTCCCATACACCCGTGGCGTAAAAACAGCGGCTGATTTCGGTTTAATGAGTGTTTCTTCATATGAAAGCACCAGTCATGACACCGCACATACTGCATTATGGCTTTTGTATGTGTTTATTTTAGCGCTAGCATCCTGTAGCTCTCTCAATGTCATTCTCCTCCACCGACACTATGTCGACATATTAACTGGAACTGGAAGCGTTTTTCGACTTGTAGCGACACACGTATGACCCTTCAGCATCAGCTTGAGCGTCGCACTTCCTTCTTAAGTGTCACTGTGAAGGTTAAAAGAGATCATCGTTACCTGCTTCTGTACATCGGCATCGCTCAGCGCCATGGTTGCAGCTGTCAAATATCCGTCCGGGCCTGTGAGGACGAAAAGACGATAAACACAGAAATTAAACCCACTGCGAAGGGAAACAATGGACCGTCGATAGAAAACACATTTCACTAAGGCAGCGCGAGTTTTAGCCGGATATTACTTTACCTAAAAATCACGGATGAGGAGGTTTGAATCAATCGCCGCAGTCGTGACTCGTAAAGATGTCTACGGAGGATCAGCTGATTTGCGACGTCACGTGATGTTTACTTCCGGTCACGCAGCCAATCATGTGTGCACCAGGAAGACTAAACGAGTGAAGGAGGAAAAGGGAAACGTTCATTTAGTTCAGTCGTTTGTGTAGTATTTGTCATTTTAATGTACTTTATCATATACTACACATTCATGTACGAGTTTGATGTAATATAATATATGTAATCAACGTTCAAATGTAAAAGCAATAATTAAAGTTTATAACATATGTTTTTGTTATTATTATAGGCTCATTACATTTTAAAATCACATTTATTCTTTTCCAGAGTAAACTATACTTCATTATCAGGTTTGCTAAGTGCTGAGTTTACCTGAAAAACCGCCATGAATTCAGTATTAGTTTTGCAGACTATGTATCAAATTATTTTGTTGCTTTATGTTATTTAATTCCTTTTGCACTGTGAAAAAAAATATTTTTTGTACATGTTTATCACAGAAAATAAGCTAAGACCATTGAGTGTCAGGTAGAAAAATGTATACCTGTACACTTTTTATTTTTGTAAAAATTTGAAACCGGTCAATCTGATCTGAATACCATACAAGGGTTAAATTATTTTAGATAATTCATTCATTTTTCAAAAAATTAAAAAAACAATTAATGCAATGTGTAGGTTACAACAGTATCATTAAACTAAGACAGTTAAGTGTGGTGCAATGAAACTATTCTGTAAAAAATGCAAAATTAGGAGGAAATTCAAAATGACTGAAACCAATTACTTTAAACCATGTAAAATAAATACATCTAACTTTTTCATTGTCCGCATTATTATATCTTTAGATTTTTTCTACTGAAAATGTAATCATTAACTGATTAAAGTGTGTTCGATTCAACTTAATATTTGTTCAAAACTACCTTTAGTCTGTTTTATGACATACATATTGTGGTCAGCATGTCTGCCCGTCTGTCATCATTCTGTTTTTGGAGCGTAACAGGAAAACCATTCAATATGTCAATATTTTTACCAAACTTGCTGCAATTTGTCATTTCTGTGTCAAAGTGGTGTATTTTGCTGTTTTGTCTGTTGTCCGTTCGTCTTTGTTGTTGACTGATTCAAGGGATCGTTTTCTGAAATGACTCAACTCTGTCGATGGGCAAAGTCAGTGAAACTAAGCTCAGATTCTCCAAACTGAAAAGCAAACTGTGTGGAGTAAACATGTTGGTGGTGTAAGAGTTTGCCAAATGAAAGCCTCCTGGCAGAGTTTCCAATCTTGTGAGCGTGTCTCGCCAGCAGAGGTCACGAGATCTTGGAAAGTTCAGCTTTAGAAATAGCTCTTCTCCCTATCTGACATGCATTTTCCACTCAGACTCACCGCACACTGTGGACTGACTGATAATCTGCTGTTTGGAGAGTGAATATAACACCGTGAGCCTGAATGAAACAACTGACCTCTGGTGACCTTTCAGCAGCTCTGACACTGAGGTTGAAGTCTGTTCCAAGAGATAAATGTTTCTTTTTAACCAGTTTCAGTGTTTACCTGCATTACACTTTGAAATCACAAGGTACACTCAGCGGCCAGCTGTTATGTCATGAGTGGGGTGGGCGAGAGAGAGAGAGAGAGAGAGAGAGAGAGAGAGAGAGAGAGAGAGAGAGAGAGTTTAGCACAGCTTGTCCATCTTGTATTAGGTTGCCAGCTCCAGCATGCATGTCTGCCTGCATGTTGTTTTGTGTCTTCGTGTCTGAATACACTGTCTGCCATTAAACCTCTGCATCTCATCTCGCAAATCATTCAGCACTGCACCAAGAAGACCCAGGTATGCCAGATGTTTTCTTTTTACTCAGGTTACTTAAAGTTTTAGCAAAATGTGCAACATTCCCCCGGAAAATCACAGAAGGTCAGTACCACAATGTGTTTCAGAAACAGAATGTCATTTAGCTTTTTAGTCTTTGTATATCATGCTCTCTTAACTGTGTGTTGTCTGTAAACATGACAGTGTGAGGATTATTACAGGTCACTCTAATGTAGTGAAGGGCAAAATCTAACCTTGTATAAACACAAAACGCAACCAATTCTCCCTCTTTGACATTCAAACTGACCTTTCATAAATATCACTTTTTATGCAAAGTCTCAGCACACAAAGAGTGCCCTGAATCTTATTTATCATTTGCTTTACCATGTTATTGCTGGGATAGGATCAATGGGATCCAATTACTCAAGTAGGCCAGTAAGTCAAGGAGGATCACAGAGAAGAAAAAGGTTGATTAGTTTCTTAGCAGGTACCCAGACACAGCCTCAGTGTATGGGAAGGATTTAAAGTGCTTTTGTGGCCAGTTTTGATGTTCAGGACAGTTGTGTCACTGGGATTGCAGTCTGCAGCCCTTCAGACAATATGGCAGCTAGTTGGTCATTAAATTAGTGACGTCTGAGGCATCTGTTTCATAGTCTGCTCACTCTGGAAGGGGTGGAGTGAGATGACAGCAAGCATTTCAGTCTGCAAAGCACTCCTAAAACAATGAGAGCATAAACATAATATCTAGATTACAGAAGGAAAAACACATTTAACAGCTCCGGCGGCTGGAACATAAACCTCCTCTGGTGCTTTAGTTTAGCCAAGACAACGCTGTGTCATGGAAATGTTTATTCAAAGCCAAATTGGGCGTTTTATTGATTTTGTCTAAAAGTCAGAGGGTTTTATTGCGAAAAAGGTACCAGCTGTTGCATAATAGGAAAATGATTTCATTTTCACCTTTGAGGCAACACAAAAGAATCTGTGTTTCAGCATGTGCGTGTACAGCAAAGCAGTAATAGTCTTTATGATACTTTCCTACATATTCTTACAATTTTAAAACACACTTTATTTTCTGTTTTTGTGGGTGGAGGAGTTCATTAAAAAGAGCATTGAATGGGGAATCAAATATACTAATTCAGCACTTGTGGTTTGAAGTCCTATGATCTAAATGCTCTGTCTTTAATTGTACTGGAAATATTTCTGAACCAATCCAGTCACTTTACAATACACGTATTATTTCATTTAGTCTGCCTGACTGGACTTCATACACAGCCAGACATGATGCTGTTGATTGATTTATGATTCTAAATGAGGCTGGAGTTAAACATGACACTGCATTGCTCCTCTGTCAGCAGCAACTCATTATTAGTGATATTAACAGTATTAACTTAACCTACAGAAGTCGACAACACTTATGAACTTTAAAATTTGCCACTTAATGTAAGGTTAAGTGCAAATGTAACAGATATTCAAGCCCCACAGAGGTTGTAAAGGGATTTGTCCTCGTTAGGGATCAGATATTGAACACACACAGGCAACATGTTGTAAACATGATACAATTGGACAGTGAAGAGCGAGTGAGTTTCTATTCTGGGCGCTGAATACTTTCTGTAATCAAAACTGAGACATAGCACAAGGGGTCAAAAGGGTCACCTTGAGACCAAAAGATCTGAATTGAATTTACGCAGACATCCATTTATATAAGGGGTTCAAACTGCTTGTTTAAATATGAATATTTTAAAGTGTTAAATTACATTTTAATCAGAGTTTTATACATTAGTAATATCTGATTTCCATTTTATGCTCCCACCCTTGACCATTTCCTATGTCATGTCAAATCACTCAAATAGCTTCCACTCCTTAGGAAACAGATGGAGATGTATATAAATCCTAAAGATAGTAAGATATGCAGCTCGAGGCTATAGATAGACACAGACGCTGCAATGCTGAGCAGCTAGTGAGCAACTAGTGAGCAACTTTTTCCAAACGCAGCCTCACTGATGTCACTGACAGAGACCTGTCGAGGGTAAGTGATATGTGGAGAAGCATTTAGCCGAGTTACACGTGGTCATATTATCTAAGCGACTATGTGCAGAACGTAGACAATGTCACGACAGCGTCTTACGAATCATTTAAAAAGAGAAAATCTCTCAAAAATTAATTAGGTCTGTGTGATATATAATACAAGTACAGAGAGCAGCAGAAATGTTCAACCACTTGTCACCAATACCAAAAGCTATAAACATATCACTGACACACACCTGCCTTTGTGTCGTTTATAGTAGCTTCTTTACACATGAAGGAAACAGCACAACAATATTCATCTGCAGTCGTGTCCGTGAATGAACGGTGTTAGGAAAGTTTGGAATGTAATAGGTTACAGATTACTAGTTACCGTGTTAATAAGTGATGTAACTATTTTAATTATTTCGTCAGAGGAATGTAACTTGCTACTTTTGCTTGACGCTACTTTTTAAACCTTGTGTTGTCTTTACTTTTGAGATACTCTGGTTTACCTTGGGTCAAAAATGGGTCGTATCTCTTTATCTTTTTTTCCCACCTCCTTGATGTGCAGGTGCGAGGCATATGGTGCGAGGAAATGTTTGATGTTTACAATGTTATGGAATAACATTGTAAACAAGGGCTTTGAAGGTGGTCACATGACAGAGGGTAAAGATTAAAGAGTTAGATCAAACAATAGATTAGAACAATGTAACATTATCTGTGTGTGTTTTCATGTTTGTGTGTGTGTTCATGTTTGTGTGTGTTTGTGTTCATGTTTGTGTGTGTCCGCTGTGTCAAACTGACTTGAAGACCATATGAAGGATGGAAATGTGTGGGGTATAGTAGCATGTGTGCTCAAATATTTGTTTTTTTTGTACATGTTTATCACAGAAAATAAGCTAAGACCGTAGAGTTTCAGGTAGAAAAAATGTATACTTGTACCCTTTTTTTCTTTTTATAAAAATTTGAAACATTAACTGGACAACACAGCTGAAAAGTCCCAAAAAACATTCACAACAGTATGTAACTCCGATTACTGTCAAACCTTTATTAAAAATGATTCAATATGACTTGAATTAAGATTGAAATGGTTTGATTTTAAAGCACAATCACCAACAAATTGCAAGGATGTACAGCTTTGGAAATAATTATAGACCAACTGTGTGTGTTTTTTTTTTTTTTTTTATGAATTCAGTATAATTGTCCATTGAATTATCTTTTTGATACTCTGTTGTAAAATTTGTAAAATCAACATTTCATGTGTCTTTTGCCTGGTTTACATTTGCAGACAAGAAAACCGTATGATTAAGAGTCACATTTGACAAATGCTGACTTTTCACTGTCACAGTGGTCGAATAAATATTTCCAAACTGTAGATGTAGACAACAAACAAAAGTCTGACTGCGGTAAAGAAAAATTATATTTTACATATAAGCCTTTCATCAAAAAGAACATATTCTGGTGTATATATCTGATCCTTTGTGATGACCAACATTTTGATTAGTACCTGTCATTTGATATTTTTTTCTCAGTAACTGTAACTGATTACAATTCTACTTATTTTGATCATTTTAATTATGTATCATCATTGCACTGAACTAATTACTCCCAAAAACTGTTAATAAATTCCAGTGTTTATCTGAAAAGTCTCCATTGGTTTGTTACTATGAGCAAGTCAGCATTAATATTACATGTCTGATCCATTACTGCATCAATTAGAGCAGCTTTCAACTTAAATTCAAAGTCATATAATGAACTACAGAGTGTTTAACTAATGTCATCTGCCTTTCCTCTGCAGCAGCCTTCATTCTGGAGGAAAAGGCCCCAGTCGAGTCCAGCAGGGCAGGTGGAGATGGTGGGGAGGCCAGTTCCCTGAGTCCCAGCCCTGCTGCTCTGCCTCTGACCCAGACAGAGAGCCCCGGACCCTGGCAGAGCGAGAGTCTGTTGGCGGAGTCATGGTCCACAATGGGAGACGTAGACCCTGAGGACACTAAGAGCCTGGACAGCAGTGAGGGTGCCATCCTGGCCGGAGAGGAGAACCACTCCTCCAACTCTGACATGGTCCACCTGGAGCGCGAGGAGGCCGAGATGCTGGAGGAGGCGGAAAAGGCAGCGGCAGAGGCCAGAGAGGAGGAGAGGGGGAGGAGAATGGAGGAAGAGGAGGAGGAAGATGAGGAGATGCAGACCAGCGTGTTGAGCGTGTTGGGTGGGGAGAGGGAGCTGGGTGAGCTCAGGGAGGAGGAGCAGGACCTCCAGGCCCCAGAAACTGAGGGGCTCCTGGTGTCGGCGGAGGAGCCTCACATGGAGAAAGAACCTGCAGAGTTCATGCAGGTGGTTCCCCCGATGGCCTTGCCTCCTCTGCCTATTGTAAAGCTTGATCCACCTTCAAATACTTCCACACCGATCCCTTCAACCTTATCCTTCGAAGCGGAGGATCCTTTTTCTACTCAGGGTCTCCATCCTCCTTCTATCCTCGCACCGATGGCAGCGGAGCCTCCTGTAGAGAGTCAAACTCTCGACCAATTAAAATTCTCACAGATTTCTCTCTCTGATGCGGAGGAACATTCAGTTAAAACCTCGCAGGAGACACCGGAGCCACAGTCCACGAGTCCCAAAACTGCCAAACCTTCGAGTTCCACTGAGCTGCCTGTGCTGCTGTGTGGAGGCGCTGCTTTAGTGGCTGTAGTGGGTGTCGTAGCGTACGCAGCTGTGGCCTATTGTAGAAAGTAAAAAAAAATTAATAAATCTCACTTTCAACCCCCCATTTACCTTTAAGCACAGTTTTAAAACCTATTCCAAATGAAATATTCCACCTCACTCTCTTACTGTTTGTATTGTAGTCAATGGATTAAAGGATTTGGATTAATTTTGTGCTACCTCAGCTCACAGCAGAACTAATGGCCTTTGTTTTCTGTATTCAATAAATCTCAAAGAGAAAAATAGCCAATAAATTGTAAACTAGGAATGCAAAATCATGTAGAATTTTAAAGAATCTTGAAACTTGAAATTATTTTTGATATATTTTTTGTTTTATTGTGTGTCTTGTTATTTCACAGCAAAAAACAACATGAATTCACATTCACAGTTTTATACAGTTTTACTCCTACATGCAATACACGATACACCTGAACCTCAGGAGATACTTCCACACAGCTTCTATTAAGATGTTTGGTCAAATACTATATTAGCTCTTTAAATGTGACTGTATCATCATATAGTAAATGATATTAAGAAAGCACAGTGTCAAACACTAATCAAAGGTTGCTAAGTCTTGGAGTTGCAAGCAGTTTGTTTGTTTCGTCTGAAACAATATTAAAAGCCTGTAATGGAACGTAGGGAGAACAAAAATGAATCATGTTTTACTCTTAACAATACAGTATTTAGAAATGTATCCCTTAGGTTTGTGCCACTGAGCTACAGGAACTTAAACATGTACCTGAGCATCAAAGATTCATTCAACTCCAAAGTTATGAGCCCTAACTCTGTACCGTGGAGAGCTTGTCTGGCTTACTTAAATATATCAAAATAAATATTTAAATTAAAACAGTAAAGCAGGAATAAGCAGAAGACTGTGTAACTTTAGCTTCTGAGTCGTGTTCAGAGGGTTGACTGTTCTTCTTAGGGCAGGAATCTATGATATTAGTTTCAAAAACTGCTCCACCCTGCCACCTGCTGGTCAGTCAGCACCACTGTTGTAATTTTACCATGAAAACTGTGACACCAGTGGAGGTGTTCAGCTAAAAGGATGCACACACTGGCTTGCGTAGGTGAGTTTTTCCTTACATGCCCATCTTTTAGTAACACTTAATCATTTAAAAACTTGATAAAATACTAAATTACAAAGGGAGACGAAATGGATGAAGATAAAATATGCAACTTTTTTCACTGCAAAAGAGTAAAGCGCTTTGCCTGGATTAGAAATCTGCTGTAAATGAGTGTAGAACTTAATGTTTTATTACCCGTGACATGAACATGATCGCAGTCTGTGGTCACACCCGCATTCAGCCTGATAGACTAATTATACATTAGTGGCTTTGACACTTCTTGATTTTCATCGAGTGCCAGTAAATAAAGAAGAACAATGGGCTCTGTCTGTGCTGCGGTTAGCCTGCCGTTCCCACATGCATGCAGCTATTGAATTAAGAAGGGGAAGGAAAGTCCTTCTTTGTTTGGACAAATAAACCTACTCCATGCCTACTCTGCCAAACAACACATTATTCCACCTTCATACACTAATCTCTATCTCTTTTTCCTCTGAAACAGCCCACACACACCTGACCACATATTATGCCTCAGTTTACTGACACTTGACCTCATCGCTGCCAAATAACAGCAGTTAAATGCATCAGGAGGAAAAGTACAATAATGTCATAGCAGTAATTACAATTTTAGCACAAACATGTCTTTAGGTTTAAAATTTTTATAACCAGAGTAGCATCTGCACTCAAACAAAATGATATAGTCAGTGAAGTCTGCTGCACAGAGAAGAGGCCAGACACACTATTATCCAAGTGTAAAATATTCACACAATTAGCTAAACTCGTGGTGCTCCGATCTACATCAAGGAAAAACACATGAGCTGGATCTGAGACAGATTTCATAGTCAGCGATTAATCATAGATCAGTCATAGATGAATCTTAAATCATCTGTATCTAGAGGTGAGTAGTGTCAGTATGTTGCTGTGTTTTCTGACATGCATTTGCAGGTCTGTTTTAAAGTAATTATTTTCTTTTTTCTATTTTAATTGAATTTCTTAATTTACTTACTTGTTTTAGTGTCCTATGGACCTCGCCATGAAAAGCGTCCTTAATAAAGTTTTGAATAAATGAATAATAAAGTCAAGACACGTTTCCATTTATAGACAATAAAGTTAACATAGTTTTCATTAGTTTTTTAGTTTAGTAGTTTAGTTTTTTTTAGTATAAGTTTTATTTTTTTTAAATATTAAATATACATCAACATCTTCAACTCAAACACATCCGTCTAAACGTCTCCAGCAGATCCAAATGTAAAACATACTGTACATTTAAAGTAGTCAATAGTGGGCAGGATAAATAATGATAAGTTTTACAGTACAGAACCCTACAATGAAAAATAATATCACATATTGTGGTGTATAGACAAAGTATAGCAACTTTGGTGAGACCCGTACAAACTACAGATGAGTAAAAGGTTTAAGGAGAAGAAATGAGTGTGGACTCAACAGGTTCAACAAACATGAAAAAGCAGCCCACATTACTTCCCTATATTGCAAATGAATGCAGTAAGTGATCTCTTTAGATAAACAATGGAGTGCTTCCGAAGAATTATACAGCACCAGCAATTATACAGTTTTAAAGAAATTGCACCTGAACTCATTAAAAACAAGTCCTTTTCCCACTCAGTGCCAACAGCAGCACACATATGTCAGGCTTCAGCTGCAGCCCGGGCGGGTTGTGGTCTGTAATTTATGGAGCCGATGTGACAGAAGTTTCACACTGAATGGAAAGAGGGAAAGACGGAGTAGGAGAGAGGACGAGGTTTGTGGTTCTTTGTTTTTATCAGCGTGCTGCACAGGCAGGAAACACACACACGTATAATCACGAACAAGCATATTTGCATGCTTGCACACGCACACACGCACACACACACACACACACACACACACACACACACACACACACACACACACACACACACACA